>JAWPHD010000582.1:0-433029 GCA_037043455.1 Cyrtodaria siliqua
CAAAGGACCAGTAAGTAATAACTCTACTTATTTGCTAGTCGGAGTGCCAATTTTCACGGGCCGCCACACAGCATCTTAACTACAATGCTAGTCAATAGATACTGAAACGTTTAAATAATATTCTAGAACTGTAAAGTAAGCGACACAACAACAGAAAATGGTATTAAAACCACCTGGTTACAGCCTTGGACATGTCAGTGACAAAAATATTCAAACCATATATTATATACCATCATATATTATATATCATATATTAAATCAGGATCAAAGGAGTGCCTCACAGTAAAACCACAATATTAGACTAATGTCATCCCCAATTAAAAGGGACATTGTAAATCTGGAAATCGGTGAGGTTATATCCTTCATTAAACGGGCTTCATTTATAGGCGATATAGATAAAACACGCATACAGTGATATTATAGAGCATGCCTAGCTACCCCACAAATTAAGTACTCGATGACAATCATAAAGGCCCATTAAATACAGATATAAAAATCGAACGAAAAAGTAGCATTCAAGAGAGCGACAGTCACCTCGAAAATAAACAAAGAACAACTATTTTATAAAATGAAAAAAAAGGCAAAATACAGTTATCACAAAACACACAAGGGTTGACAATGCATATTCGAATGGGCACACATATACTACATAACAAAACAATAGCGAAATATTGACATTTCTGCATAGTGTTTCGTGTTTAAGAACTTGAACCTTTTCTAAGCAGTTATTTTTGACCGGACAGGTTGTGGACCCTATGATGACCTCTACCTAAAGCCCAAAAGGACGGTAATATTTGGTGTTTGTCTACAATATTGTCTTGTCGTGCTCTTGTTGCTCTGGCTTCTGTCAAGTCATTGAGTACCTTCTTTGTGGAGTTCCATGCTATTGTTTTTTTGTATTTATATAAACACGGGCATCTTGTGTTTTACTTATATTGCCTATTAATGCTGCCTTGTTGGTTAGCAAATAGTTCATGTCGGGGATTTCTTTATTTACACTGTCCCGTTTTATTGGGATGACAGCAGTGTAAGTGTGAGGTTTGGTGCAACCTAGAACCTGGTTTAAACCCCCACCCCCAGCGGCCTTTTTTGCCACTGCCTGTTCCAAGGCCTTATCCCTATTGTCAACACTTGTGATGTCTTATCGAGCCTTTTAGTCATCTTTATATATAGTTAAATCTTTGTTTCTTTGTGTGTTTGTGGTTGACTGTCGTCGTTGAATGCTACTTTTTCTGTTCGATTGTCATATCTACTTTTACATGATACAAAATATACACGAGTTGACAATAGAAGTACTACCTTGGAGCTTTCAGTAACTAAACGACCGCTGGTGTTTAAACAAGCTTCAAAGAGATTACACCTCATTTTAACGTCTTTTCATCCCAATTACAAAGAGAGATTACATAAAAATCTCCACCCGTCGTTACCTGCTCAGATAATTATCTGACAACAGTCTGTAATGTGAGGAACTAATTGCAACCGGAGAGACCCTCTGAGCGACTGGTAATCGCTGTGATGTTCTCATGTGTCATTACTTTTGCTATCATTAGTGTTGCAACAATTACTCATTTCTATTCTGGCGATATTGTTTTATAAATCAATACCGAAGTAATTTGAATAGCGGATAACCTGTATTTTGTTCATCTAATTGGCGACTTTTTCCAATCAGCATTGATACCTGTATCAAGTATTTTTTAATTATAATTAAGATAAAACTAGTATCACTTGGATGAATACATCAATACATTAGTTATGTTATCAACGGTCGAGTGAGCTGAATATATTTTATATCAATCCGGTGGAGTATTCTTTCCAAACCAAATGACATTAAAAGTGAATTTTACCATCTTGAAAAGTATTATAACAACTAGTAACAATGTTAAGGAATATTTACACAATTACCGTACATGTGCATGTATTTGCCAGTAACCAGCGGCCATTTTGCCACTGGCCATTCCGAGGCAGTACGTATAATTTTTTCCAAAAAATAAAATATTTCGGTGTTCCGCACTTTTCTTCTAAATTATTCATTTTTCCATGTAATCGTCGTATGTTTTGAATGATACTGTGTCTGTTTGTTTGATTGCGATTTGTAAATGTTTCATTTCCCGTCCGATCTTTATATCCCTCGTTTTAGTATTTCTCTCATCGTGCGTGATATTGTGCTGTTCATTGTGCTTTTCATTGTATATTTAATTTTGTTTTTGTTTCCGGTACAATGCGAACCCACGGTGCCAATTCGTTTGGGAGCTGTGGTGGTTTCTATAGGAACATTTTTCTCAATTTTACAAATATAGAAGAAATCCGTTCTCAAAGCCGTTTTAAAACAACTTGAAGGTAATTACATCAATATTTTATATGTTACATTTTTCTGTTCTACTTTTATATCTACTTGTATTGCGTTTTCTTACCAAACTTTCTAAATATATTCGGAAATGGAAACAACAGCAAATGTAACTGCAGTAAAGTGTGGCAAACATCAACCCTGGTTACCATATGTCAATTTCGTGTGTTTTGCTACGTTTCTTTATACTTGTAATGAACAAGTGTTTAGTATGGGGCGCAACTGAATCAATTCACGTGCATCAACCACATAATTCAAACATAAATAGTTAGTGTTGGAGAACACGCAGTTCCCATTTTGCAAGCACGTGCGCGGAAATTATAGTACTCTTTAAAAAAACTAGTTTAAAGCTTATACTGGATGACATAGAAAACAAGTCATATCATAAAAAATAAGTATAACAGACGAACAGGAAATGCAGCTTTCACAGAACGCAGTAAATCCCAAAACACGCAAAACGACAAACAAGAATGGCAATATTATTAAGGAATAAAATTGCCAACTATGTACTGGATTCCTAAATTACATAAACAATCCGTATAAGGACTGTTTTATTTCGAATTATAGTGCCTGCACCACCACAAACATCTGCAAACGTTTAACTTCTTGTCTTACTCCGTTAAAGATCACGTTAAGCAATATTGGGCTAACATTTAATAAGGAATAAAGGCATATGTCACACACACACAAAGAGGGTTAACAATAGGGCTACCGCCATGGTAATGGCAGTGGCAAAAAAGGCCGTTTGGGGTTTAAACAAGGCAAGCATCAAACGTCACCGTCCTTTTGGACTTTAGGTAGACGTCATCATAGGGTCCACATCCTGTCCGGTCATCGCACAATTAAAGAGGAAAGCATAGAGGCGAACTGTAAATAGTAAGTTATTAAGTCGGAGATTCATCAAACAATCGTGTTGACAGGTTTTATAGAGTTATCATAGTCGGAATTCGCGGTTCAAATATGCTGATCGCAAAAAATCACCTTTGTGTCTTCTTCCAAATGGCCAATGTTTCAAAACTGGTACATCATTGTATATTCTTAAATATTATTAAAATTGACAGGAGTCAAAGAGCATTTCATGGTTTACCTTTTCTGAAAGTTTCTATTAATTTCATGTCTATATGTTTTTCGTGACTGTTTTGAAAGTCGGTACCTGTCGTTCACTCTTTCAGGGGCTGTTCAAAATGGCGGCGACTGACATTACTTGGTCCAGACTTAATTTCATTAGAAAGCTTCTATTAGCAGGATTTTATAACGGATAAAACACGTTTAAAAATATTTTTAATGGAACATTGCGATACACTGTTTAAAATTACCTATTAAATGCTTTAATATTACAATATGCAAACTTGTTTAAACCGAAATAAAGATTGTATTTCATACCCCAGCCAACCCCTTATCCCTTCTTGGAGAAGGGGTAGGATGGGGCATGATGGTTTTTGACCACGTAATGCAGACAAAACACCCAGCTTAGGGCCAGTCAGTCGCCCGTCATAAACCGAACTACTCCCTGGACAAATTAAAAATATCAGAATGACTAACTGTCGCAGGATGACCCTAGTAGAATCAATGACGGTGAATGAATTTACATAAGTTTAATGCAACTTTTAAAATATGTTAAATATATATACAATTATCTAAAAAAACAAGCGAATATACAGATCAAATATGAAGATAATGTTCTCATGAACGTTTAAGACGTTATTAGTATTGTAACAAATACTAAACGTGTCGACTGATTATATACGACACTAAAGTGTTCTTAAAGTTATAACAATGTTGATCTATGATCTAGCGCAATAACTGTGATGCGCGTAAGCTCATGGAGATGATGATGCGCGAATCCAATGAGTGATTGTCATCAGATGTCTTCTATAAGGGTTGATGACGTGATATGTATGATGATTAACCTGCACTGAGGTTGTGCATGATGTTCCTCCAGTGAGGACTGATAACGGGCCCACCTCGTGTCCCGGGGGTTGTCGCTACTAGAACCTGGCCATGCTGCGCAGGTACGGGGACCGTCTCCACCGCTCTTAACGTTATGCGTGGAAGCTTAGCTCCACTCCGGAAGGCTTACATCCACACCTGGATGGCTTATATCCAACCCTGGATGGCCAAGGCACATATTGCCTATGAATTTCGCCGTCCAACTCCTGCTCCAAACAAAGCAACTATCGAGCTATCCCGGCCAGAACTAGAAGACAATGGATTTTATAGCAAACGTTACTCCCAAACCATTATTTCCCTCGTTCAGTCCGTGACATACGTGGCTAAATTCGCAGTATTTAATTCTACACGAAAGGACCCTTACATAATTTTGCCTGTTAAGGAGATAGACCTATACGTTTACTTGCATTAGCACAAAACTAAACTTATTGAACGGCCCTTCCGGACGTCCTAACGCGGCCACTTAAAATGTGCAAGGTTTTCCGTGTTACCTGAATATATCATGAACATTGTGAATTTGGTTCAACTAAACAATGAATTAGGGTGTAACTAACAGCTGCTTACAAGAGCTATGTACGACCAATACGCTCTACCGGTGACATTTTGTGACAACATCTCCCCACTTAAAGAAAGTGCTACACTTTTTAAAATTCAACAAAATGATTAATTAAACTATTAATTAGTTCTAGCAAAAGACCTGGTTGCATAATAAACAACATTAAAATTTCAACAATATTCTACAATTGTACACTACACTGTCGTGACATATACTGCTATTGTATTAGACCTGTCATTATGTGCGCCGACTTAAATAGTCTGCCCCAGTATTGTCCTTTCCACGGTCTATCACACCGACTCTATTGATACGAATAACACTACTTCCTGCCACTACAAGAACTCCAACTTTACACATTGCATCCATCGCATTACCAGTATACTGTTTGCGAAATGGAGTAGGGTCTCCCGTTTCACTAATCGGTTTTGCTAAAGTGTGCGTAAAGCTACACAGCATTACATCTGTTGGTCCCGACTTCTCTACTACACTAAGCATGCCCGATATGTCTACATCGGCTGCTGTCTCCTTACCTACATTAGTGGGAAAATACATGGGACTAGTGTCCTCACTACTGCCTTCCTCACTATCCTCAATAACTGCAACATTAACTACATTTAACACGCATTGTTGCACATTATCGGTTCTACTGATATACTCTTTCAGCATATTCGTATGTAAGGTCTTTAACTTTCCGTTTATCTCGATACGATAATCCATAGTGTTCACTATCACTCTAACGTAAAACGGACCTTTCCATTGTAATAACAGCTTGTTATTGTCGGTCGAGAGTAACAGTAACACCTGGTCATCTATCTTAAATTTCCTAGCTCTAGCTTTCTGGTCATAGTATCGTTTATACTTGGTACTTGCCTTAACTAACTGAATTTGAGCTATCTTACAAGTCTCCTCTAGTTTCTCCTTCAGATCTAAAACATACTGATATGTAGTCTTAACCTCATCTACTTCACCTGCCCAAATCTCTCTAAAAATCCTCATGGGACCTCTAACAGATCTACCGTACAATAACTCAAACGGAGAAAATCCTTGTGGAACCTCTCTAAATGCAAACAGCAAAGCATTGAGATACTTGTCCCAATCTTTGGGTCTCTCTGTAAACATACGCCGTAACATTTGCTTTAACGTCCCGTTAAATCGTTCGACTAACCCGTTACACATAGGGTGATATGGTGTTGTCGTGATTTGACGCAAAGACAATAACCTGCTTACTTCAGCCATAAGTTCTGACGTAAACTGTGACCCACAATCAGTCGGCATTTCCTCTGGTACACCTAGCCTATTGAACATATCAACTAATACCTCAGCTACTCTCTCAGTTTCAACTGAGGGCAATGCTACTTCCTCCGGATACCTAGTTGCATAGTCTACCATGGTTAAAATGTACCTATTTTTCCTATCCGACACTGGTAAAATTGGTCCATCTATGTCTACGGCTACCCGCTTCAATGGTGTATCTATCAGTGGCATCTGACCTAAATGTACTTTGGTCACTCGACCTTTTGGTACTGTCCTTTGGCATACATCGCAGACCTACAATACATAGGTACATCTCCACTAACGCCTGGCCAATAACATTCTGCCAATACTCTATCTGATGTTTTTTTTACGCCTAAATGACCTCCCATAATCGACTCATGAGCTACCTTTAGCACTGTCGTTCTATACTGGGTAGGTACCAACTGGTAAAACTGTCTACCACCACTACCTTCAAATTCTCTGTACAATAATCTATTCTTATGTACAAACTTACAACTACTGGACCCTTTACACTTCTTCACTACACCATCCTTGGCCTTCACTTTACAAGGACCTAATGACTCGTCTTGAGTTTGTGCTTCTATAAACTCCACTTTAAATATGTCACCATGTATACATGGTTATATACATTGTGGACTACTAACTACAATAATTACAATGCACAAGTCACTAATAATTCTATTCTACTAACTACTAATGGTAAGTCACTGTGTCCTCAGTAAATACCTGGGCATCATCATAGGACAAGGTACATACACATTTGCACTAGCGCTAACTACTAACGGTTATGTATAGATAGTATCTAGCTTCCACAATACATATACACTACATAAAATATCTATATTTGATATTGGACATAAACCTTAAACAATCATAGAAATGTGTATGGCATGTACATGTATATTTACTTCTTCCATCACTATAAGTATACTCGAGTGTCACAACATGAGTAGAACGTCTTGTTCGCCAACCTAATTGGATACTATTGGTATATCAAGGGAGGTAAAAAACAAACACCCAAATTATTGAGCAAAAGTGCCTCAGACCCAATCGTGTAGACCACTGCGACCTCGTGCCAAGGAAAGAACGTGTACAAAACAACAGTTTGGACTCACCCTACCCTTGTCATGTCTTGACTTGTCTTCCAAGCTTTGGCCGTCATCGTCTACAGTCACCTTGATAGATCAGAGGGTGGTATACATTTCTAAAATGATAAGTAGAGATTTAGTATATCATAATAAAGATCACTTATTGATTCTTTCCTTCCGTAGTCGCCCAAAATCCCATTTCTCTGAAAACCAGTTGTCGCAGGATGACCTTAGTGGTTGGGGCTAACTCAGGAAAGAATCAATGACGGTGAATGCATTTACATAAGTTTAATGCAACTTTTAAAATATGTTAAATATATATACAATTATCTAAAAAAACAAGCGAATACACAGATGAAATATGAAAAGAATGTTTGTCACAGGATGACCTTAGTGGTTGGGCTAACTCAGGAAAGAATCAATGACGGTGAATGCATTTACATAAGTTTAATGCAACTTTTAAAATATGTTTAATATATATACAATTATCTAAAAAAAAACAAGCGAATACACAAATGAACTATGAAAAGAATGTTCTCCTGAACGTTTAAGACGTTCTTAGTATTGTCATAAATACTGAATGTCTAAGACACTAAAGTGTTGTTAAAGCTATAACAATGTTGATCTAGCGCGATAACTGTGATGCGCGAGAGCTCATGAAGATGATGATGCGCGAATTCAATGGATGATTGTCATCAAATGCCTTCTGTAAGGGTTGATGACGCGATGCAATGATAGTTAACCTCCACTGAGATTGTGAGTAATATTCCTCCAGTGAGGATTGGTAACGGGCCCACCTTGTGTCCCGGGGGTTGTCGTTAGTAAAACCTGGCTGCGCAGGTACGGGGACCGTCTCCACCGCTTGTAAACGTTATTCGTGGAAGGTTAGCCCCACTCCTGGATATCCACACCTAGATGGCTTACTCCAACCCTGGATGGCTTATATCCTGGATGGCTTATATCCTGGATGGCTTATTTCCAACCCTGGATGGCTTAGGCTGTAATTATACATACGTTTTAGATGTCGGTTGACAAACACAACAATCTTGCATAATTATAATTACCCAAACAAATCAATATTCAATCAATATATGTAAGCTGTACTAATGATGAGTAGCAATGTATACATATTCTACAACGCCATGTATACGCTATGTACGTCGCTGTTAATCAATGCCCCTAATACATGTTATATAAACATGATCAAATTACTCATATATTACACTCACTGAGTTATGCATGCACGCATTTATTCT
This sequence comes from Cyrtodaria siliqua, assembly GCA_037043455.1. Classification (NCBI taxonomy): domain Eukaryota; kingdom Metazoa; phylum Mollusca; class Bivalvia; order Adapedonta; family Hiatellidae; genus Cyrtodaria; species Cyrtodaria siliqua. The sequence goes on from JAWPHD010000582.1 coordinate 8,470, forward strand.
TGTCACTCATCTCATTGTTAACTAATGTTAACAATCGTGTATTACAAACACTGAGTTATACGCCAACGTTAACTAATGCACCTATTATCCACTGTTATCAAATTAATATTGTTTTACAATTAATGATCAATTACAATAATTACATCTAATAAAGTAACTTCAAAATCATATGCTAGTCTAAAGTTATGTTTGAGAAACATCAATGCTAACCGGATGTCGTAACCGCCAAACAAGATGGCGCCGCCCACTGAATACAAATATACGATAAAAGTTTAATAAAATTACTAACCACATGTTGCCTATGAAATTTGCCGTCCAATCTCTGTTCCAACAAAGTACTATCGATGATCCCGGCGAGAGCTAGAAGACAATGGGTTTTATAGCAAACATTACGCCCAAATCATTATTTCCCCCGTTCAGTCCGTGACAAACGTGGCTAAATCTACAGTATTGAATCTACACGAGAGGCCCTTTATACAATATTTTGCCGTTTAAGGAAAATATACCTATACGTTTACATGCATTAGCACAAAACTAAACTTATGACACGGCCTCTCTGGCGGCCACTTAAAATGTGCACGCTTTTACGTGTTATATGAATAGATCATGAACATTGTGAAATTGTTTCAACTCGAACAATAGATTTTGGGTGTAACCGATAACTTACAAGAGCTATATACGACCAGTACGCTCTACCCATGACATTTTGTGACAACATCTCCCCACTTAAAGAAAGTGCTACACTTTTAAAATTCAACAAAATGATAATTAATATTTACACGTTAAGAAACTATTAATTCTTTTGACCAAACGAGCGACAAAACGTACAAGCTGATCGCTCAATCGCTTGAGTATGTTAACTATTACCACTGCAGTTATAACCTAACTATAATATGTAATTACAAGTTCAACACTATTCTACAATTGTACACTACCCTGTCGTAATATATACTACTATTGTACAATACACGGCAATACACTATTGTATTAAACCGGTCATTATGTGCGGCGACTTAAATAGTCTGCCCTAATATTGTCCTTTCCACGGTCTATTACACCGACTTTACGGTTACTAATAACACTACTTCCCGTCACTACAAGAACTCCAACTTTACACATCGCATCCATCGCATTACCAGTATACTGTTTGCGAAATGGAGTAGGGTCTCTCGTTTCCCTAATCGGCTTTGCTAAAGTGTGCTTAAAGCTACACTGCACTACATCTGTTGGTCTCGACTTATCGGACCGAACAGTACTACACTCAGAGTCTAAACGACTTATCTCTCGTTTCTCTGCTAAGCATGCCCGAAATGTCTTCATCGGCTGCTCTCTCCCTACCTACATTAGTGGGAAAATACATGGGACTAGTGTCCTCACTACTGTCTTCCTCACTATCCTCAATAACTGCAACATTAACTACGGTTAACACCCCTTGTTGCCCATTATCGGTTCTACTGATATACTCTTTCAGCATATTCGCATGAAAGGTCTTTAACTTTCCGTTTATCTCGATACTGTAATCCATAGTGTTCACTATCCCTCTAACGTAAAACGGACCTTTCCATTGTAATAACAACTTGTTATTGTCGGTCGGGAGTAACAGTAACACCTGGTCATCTATCTTAAACTTCCTAGCTCTAGCTTTCTGGTCATAGTACCGTTTGTACTTGGTACTTGCCTTAACTAACTGACTTTGAGCTATCTTACAAGTCTCCTCTAGTTTCTCCTTCAGATCTAAAACATACTGATATGTAGTCTTAACCTCATCACTATCTACTTCACCTGCCCACATCTCTCTAAGAATCCTCATGGGACCTCTAACTGACCTACCGTACAATAACTCAAACGGAGAAAATCCTAAACTCTCTTGTGGAACCTCTCTAAATGCAAACAATAAAGCATTGAGATACTTGTCCCAATCTTTGGGTCTCTCGGTACACATACGCCGTAACATTTGCTTTAACGTCCCGTTAAATCGTTCGACTAACCCGTTACACATAGGGTGATATGGTGTTGTCATGATTTGACGCAAAGACAATAACCTGCTTACTTCAGCCATAAGTTCTGACGTAAACTGTGACCCACAATCAGTCAGCATTTCCTCTGGTACACCTAGCCTACTGAACATATCAACTAATGCTTCAGCTACTCTCTCAGTTTCAATTGAGGGCAATGCTACTGCCTCCGGATACCTAGTTGCATAGTCTACCATGGTTAAAATGTACCTATTTTTCCTATCCGACACTGGAAAAATTGGTCCAACTATGTCGACGGCTACCCGCTTAAATGGTGTATCTATCAGTGGCATCTGACCTAAATGTACTTTGGTCACTCGACCTTTTGGTACTGTCCTTTGGCATACATCGCAGGACCTACAATACCTAGTTACATCTCCACTAACGCCTGGCCAATAAAATTCTGCCAATACTCTATCTGACGTTTTCTTTACGCCTAAATGACCTCCCATAATCGACTCATGAGCTACCTTAAGCACTGTCGTTCTATACTGGGTAGGTACCACTAATTGGTGAAACTTTCTACTACCACTATCTTCGAATTCTCTGTACAATAACCTATTCTTATGTACAAACTTACAACTACCGGACCCTTTACACTTCTTCACTACACCATCCTTGGCCTTCACTTTACAAGGACCTAATGACTCGTCTTCAGTTTGTGCTTCTATAAACTCCGCTTTAGATATGTCACCTACGGCTGCAGGAACCTTTAATTTTCTATAAGCCTGAGCTTGCTTCTGAACCTGCGCTCTAGTCTCTACGGCATTACTTATGCTACTTCTAAAATCGGACATTACCGGAAGTGCTGAACCATCTATGTTCCCTATCGTTAAATCATACATCGGGTCATCCATACATAGTGCCTCTGTAGTCCCTTTAAAGAAAGGTGTATCTACATCTATTTTCGCTATTGGCACGTGCTCTACCGACTTATTTAACAACATACACGGTGACTGTTTACCTACCAACTGGTCATCCGTAACTAAACTACGCCTAACTACCACACCTGTACAACCTGTATCCCTCATTACAATTACGTCCGTGCCATTCACTCTACCATCTGCCGTTGGAAGATTTGCATACGGAAAGAGACATGTTCCGATCTTCTCCATTACACCATCCGATTTAACACAACAGCTACTACTCTCGGTTTTAATAACCGGACTATTACTACCTCTGCCTCTACCTCTACCTCGGTTTTGACCACCTCCACCTCTACCGAAATTCCATGGGTTGTTAAAACCTTGGTTCTCACTCCCTACATTGTTGTCCACTCTACTATTTTCACTGAAATTGTCTACGACAGCGGACACTTTCACCGCTTTCCTACACTCATTCGAAGCGTGATTCCCATTACAGTGACGACAACGAATAAAAGGTCTACCTATGTTACCACTATTGCTACCTCCTCTAGAACCCATCGAACTACCTCCACCTCTATAGTTTCCACTCTGGCCTTTCTGTTTATGATCGTCCCCTTGCCTATCTCTAAAAGTTCTGTCTTTCGACACTACATTATGAGCTCCACCTCTAGCCTCGGCAAACTGATCTGCTTGTGTTGCCATTTCTCCTACACTAGCTAATTTTCTTTCTTTCAGAAATAAGAACAGATCTCTACTACAAACATTGAATAGCTGGTCCCGCAACAAGAAATCTATGAGGCCCTGATAAGTCTGCGCTACCTTCCCTAACTCTAACCACCTATCTAAGTAATTTCTAGACCTACTAATAAACTGAATAAATGACTCGCCTTTCTCAGGCAGACAAGCTCTAAACCGCTTTCTAAAACCTCCTTCAGTTAACTCAAATCTCTTTAAAAGAGCATCCTTTAACTTGTCATAGTCAAGAGCATCTACACTAGGTAATCTAGAAAATACATCTAAGGCCTTGCCTCTGAATAACGCACTTAAATGAACTGCCCACTTATCTTTGGTCCATTCCTGTAACTCAGCATAACGCTCGAACCGTAACAAGTAACTGTCCATGTTATCTTTGTCAGCATCAAAGTATGGTAACTTCGAACCTTTTAACTTCCCAGAATAACTATCTTTCCCTTCAGTTTTACTTTCCTTACTATGTGTCTTAGCTGCTTCCAACTCTTAAGCTAACTTATGCTCAAACTCGGATTTCTCCCTCTCCATCGTTGTCTTAGCCTTCGCTAGTCTACCATCTGTTTCGAACCTCTCATGTTCTAACTGCCGTGCTAATTCTATCTGCTCTTTATCCGCCTCTTTCTTTTCCCTTACTAATCTACTTTCATCATCTCGCTTCTCTTTAGCTAACCTAGCTTCTAATTCTAGCTTCTCTGTGGCTAGTCTACTTTCTAATTCTACCTTCTCTGTGGCTAGTCTACTTTCTTTATCTCGCTTCTCTTTAGCTAACCTACTTTCGAATTCTAACCTATCTTTCTCAGTTTCTAGCTTCTATTTAGCTATTCTACTTTCTAATTCTAGCTTCTCTTTAGCTAATCTACTTTCTACTTCTAACCTATCTTTCTCAGTTTCTAGCTTCTCTTTAGCTATTCTACTTTCTTCATCTCTTTCCTGCTTTGCTAATTCTCTTTCCTTAAGTCTAAATTCCCTTTCCCTAGCCTGTTCGTCTTTAACAAAGGTTCTAAGCTCCTCTCCAGCATACCCGAACTCCTTACCCATTTCCGTAAGATCCTTTATGGACGTCATGTCTATGGACATTGTGGACTACTAACTACAATAATTACAATACACACGTCACTAATAATTCTACTCACCTAACTACTAATGGTAAGTCACTGTGTCCTCAGTAAATACCTGGGCATCATCATAGGACAAGTTACATAAACATTTTTACTAGCACTAACTACTAACGGTTATGTATAGATAGTATCTAGCTTCCACAAAACATATACACTACATAAAATATCTTAATTTGATATTGGACATAAATCTTAAACAATCATCGAAATATGTATAACATGTACATGTATATTTACTTCTCCCATTAATATAAGTGTACTCGAGTGTCACAACATGAGAAGAGCGTCTTGTTCGCCAACCTAATTGGATACTATGTGTATATCATGTGAGGTAAAAACCAACACCCAAATTATTGAGCAAAAGTGCCTCAGACCCACTCGTGTAGACCACTGCGACCTCGCTCCATGGAACGAACGGACAAAACAACAGTATGGACTCACCCTACCCTTGTCGTGTCTTGACTTGTCTTCCAAGCTGTGGCCGTGATCGTCGACAGTCGCCTTGATGGATCAGAGGGTGGTACACAATTCTAAAATAATAAGTAGAGATTTAGTATATCATAATAAAGATCACTTATTGATTCTTTCCCTCCGTAGTCGCCCAAAATCCCACTACTCTGAAAACCAGTTGTCACAGGATGACCTTAGTGGTTGGGCTAACTCAGGAAAGAATCAATGACGGTGAATGCATTTACATAAGTTTAATGCAACTTTTAAAATATGTTTAATATATATACAATTATCTAAAAAAAAAACAAGCGAATACACAAATGAACTATGAAAAGAATGTTCTCCTGAACGTTTAAGACGTTCTTAGTATTATTATAAATACTGAATGTCTAAGACACTAAAGTGTTGTTAAAGCTATAACAATGTTGATCTAGCGCGATAACTGTGATGCGCGAGAGCTCATGAAGATGATGATGCGCGAATTCAATGGATGATTGTCATCAAATGCCTTCTGTAAGGGTTGATGACGCGATGCAATGATAGTTAACCTCCACTGAGATTGTGAGTAATATTCCTCCAGTGAGGATTGGTAACGGGCCCACCTTGTGTCCCGGGGGTTGTCGTTAGTAAAACCTGGCTGCGCAGGTACGGGGACCGTCTCCACCGCTTGTAAACGTTATTCGTGGAAGCTTAGCTCCACTCCTGGATATCCAAACCTAGATGGCTTACTCCAACCCTGGATGGCTTATATCCTGGATGGCTTATATCCTGGATGGCTTATTTCCAACCCTGGATGGCTTAGGCTGTAATTATACATACGTTTTAGATGTCGGTTGACAAACACAACAATCTTGCATAATTATCATTACCCAAACAAATCAATATTCAATCAATATATGTAAGCTGTACTAATGATGAGTAGCAATGTATACATATTCTACAACGCCATGTATACGCTATGTACGTCGCTGTTAGTCAATGCCCCTAATAATTGTTATATAAACATGATCAAATTACTCATATATTACACTCACTGAGTTATGCATGCACGCATTTATTCTTGTCACTCATCTCATTGTTAACTAATGTTAACAATCGTGTATTACAATCACTGAGTTATACGCCAACGTTAACTAATGCACCTATTATCCACTGTTATCAAATTAATATTGTTTTACAATTAATGATCAATTACAATAATTACATCTAATAAAGTAACTTCAAAATCATATGCTAGTCTAAAGTTATGTTTGAGAAACATCAATGCTAACCGGATGTCGTAACCGCCAAACAAGATGGCGCCGCCCACTGAATACAAATATACGATAAAAGTTTAATAAAATTACTAACCACATGTTGCCTATGAAATTTGCCGTCCAATCTCTGTTCCAACAAAGTACTATCGATGATCCCGGCGAGAGCTAGAAGACAATGGGTTTTATAGCAAACATTACGCCCAAATCATTATTTCCCCCGTTCAGTCCGTGACAAACGTGGCTAAATCTACAGTATTGAATCTACACGAGAGGCCCCTTATACAATTTTGCCGTTTAAGGAAAATATACCTATACGTTTACATGCATTAGCACAAAACTAAACTTATGACACGGCCTCTCTGGCGGCCACTTAAAATGTGCACGCTTTTACGTGTTACATGAATAGATCATGAATATTGTGAAATTGTTTCAACTCGAACAATAGATTTTGGGTGTAACCGATAACTTACAAGAGCTGTATACGACCAGTACGCTCTACCCATGACATTTTGTGACAATGTTCTCATAAAAGTTTAAGACGTTTTTGATATTGTAACAAATACTGAATGTGTCGACTGATTATATACGACACTAAAGTGGAGTTAAAGTTATAACAATGTTGATCTATGATCTAGCGCGATAACTGTGATGCGCGAGAGCTCATGAATATGATGATGCGCGAATCCAATGAGTGATTGTCATCAGATGCCTTCTATAAGGGTTGATGACGCGATATGTATGATGATTAACCTCCACTGAGGTTGTGCATGATGTTCCTCCAGTGAGGACTGATAACGGGCCCACCTCGTGTCCCGGGGGTTGTCGCTACTAGAACCTGGCCATGCTGCGCAGGTACGGGGACCGTCTCCACCGCTCTTAACGTTATGCGTTGAAGCTTAGCTCCACTCCGGAAGGCTTATATCCACACCTGGATGGCTTATATCCAAAAATGGATGGCTTATATCCAACCCTGGATGGTTTAGGCACATATTGCCTGTGAATTTCGCCGTCCAACTCTTGCTCCAAACAAAGCAACTATCGAGCAATCCTGGCCAGAACTAGAAGACAATGGATTTTATAGCAAACGTTACGCCCAAACCATTTTTCCTCCGTTCAGTCCGTGACATACGTAGCTAAATTCGCAGTATTAAATTCTACACGAAAGGACCCTTACACAATTTTGCCTTTTAAGGAGATACATTTACATGCATTAGCACAAAACTAAACTTATTAAACGGCCCTTCCGGACGTCCTATGGCGGCCACTTAAAATGTGCACGGTTTTCCGTGTTACCTGAATATATTATGAACATTGTGAATTTGGTTCAACTAAACACTGAATTAGGGTGTAACTAACAGCTGCTTACAAGAGCTACGTACGACCAATACGCTCTACCCGTGACATTTTGTGACACTAACAGGTTCCCACTGTCAATGAAACTAAATGTGACTTGAATTGAACTGTTGTGGTTCCATTCACAGTTCTAACGATGTACTAAAAATAACTCACACACGTTGTGTATTCAATGGTCAAATAATGCTGATGCAAGAAATGTACACACATCAATGCCTATATGGATTATTTAATGTAATGACATCAATTTTAGGACTGTCGAAACAGTGTTACAATAATCATGATCGTAAATAATTCCAGATTAAGTAATTGTTAGGTTGTATATGATTTACGTGAATGAGTGCTTCATTTAAACTGCAAACAATAGATCGATGTCGGAGAATTGAAACTGAAAAGTGAAACACACCAAGCAATTGCGTAAGTAAATGAACTTCTAATTACTGTAAGACAAGCGTGAAACGTTGAACGGTATATAGTGATGCACTCTACACATTGTGCGAATGCGCAAACTGTATTTTATTGTAACTAGACACAGTTTTATTGAGATCACCGGTGAATCGTTGTGACGTATGAGCAGACGAAATGTTAACAACTGGAGTTTTGGATATAAATGTAGCTTCAAATCGTCTGTATTTCAGCTTTAATTTAGAAATGGAATCTGCTTTAGTTTCGACCTATGCATTTGTTCATTGTTAGTAATTAACTACATACCGTATATCACATTGTGAAACCATATTTTGACAATTTTTTAAACATATTCTTAATATCACTTTCCGATCATCCACAAGGTGAACTGTTGTATTTCAATGTGTGTTTAGGTACTGTAAGTAAGTAAGCTACTTAATAATCTAATTTCAGTTAAATGTATTTAAAATCCTTAGATAAAATCACTATGTGACAGTTTCATTTTATAATCCTACAGTTTTTTTGTAGCACTTTTACACATGTGCGACAGTTTAATATTGAATATACAGCAGTACGAGAAGATGTGCAAAGCAAAATGCTTATATTTTATTAATATTCAACACAATTTTGGATTTAGAAACAAAAGTTTTATTGGATTTTTAAATTGGCTAACAACGTCATATGATTGTACCCCTTCTGTAGATTGCATACAAGAGCGGTGCATTATATGCCCGTTTGCTAAGTTTGTTATATGCTAAACGCATTTCCTAGGTGGCATGTCAATATGACATTGACCTTTCACCTTCTAACAATAAAACTGACAGGGGTTGTTGTTTAACTATAGTCAAGTCTCAGTCACATTTAACCAACTGACCATAAAAGCATTAGGTCTCCTTGTTTTAACACGGGTACTATTTCTGTAAAGTTTAAAAATTGTAGGTGTAATAGTTACAAGTTACAGTGGTGAACATTTTCCTCAGGATTCGGTCACTGTCAGGTGAATGTGACCCTGATTTCCTACTGAATCCAAAAGCAGTAGGCTTCCTCCTCTCACCAAGGGTAATATGTCTTCAAAGTTTCATGTGTTTTGATATTATACTTCTGTAGTTATGACTTGTATGTATTGGTGACCTTGAACCCAAAAACATGAAGGTTCCTTCTCTGACCAAGACAATGTACTTATGACGTTTCATGAAGTCATCAGGCGCAATGGATATTGCCATATGAGGTCACGAAGATCTTTACCATTAACCCTCATCAAGCGGGCGGGCGGACGGGCGGACGGACATACGGACAACCCCACACCATAATGCGCCCCGTTGTTTAAACAGGCGTATACTGAAATGAACTGAAGCATTCTTAAACATGTTTACGAAAGATTAATATGTATTAACTTCCATCTAAAAACGTCTACCATTCAATAAACATTTCCTTTTCTACATAATTTATATGTATTTGTGAACGCATTACCCCTGAATAATTCCAATTTTGTTTATAGAATATAACAATAAGAATCACAGATTATATAGATAACGTCATATGTTTGTTGCATTGCTTGTAGGAATCGGGGGGGGGGGGGGGGGGGGGGTGTCTTCAATTGCTGATGTAGCAAAATACAACACGGACTAGGTATGCGCTGAAACTCTCGCGTTGACACGAAAAAACATACGCATCGGTAAAATAATGCATGAAGAAACACTAAACTTTCATAATTATACATTACGTCCTAAAGAACACGGCTCGGAGACAATATGTTGAAATTAAAGGAAGAGATACATCATAAGGTATTTAATTTGAACAGTGTCTGACAAACAACATGTGAATATTATTTTTGCCAATACAGGTAATATGCGCATTTTAAATACAACATACAACTGCTGCATAGCTGTATAATTCAAGTTGTAATAAAAAATAAATGGAAAAAGGAAATATAACATGCACAGAACACAGTCAAACTAACAACCTCTTCGAGTAAGCTTACACTTTTATGCATAATTAGAAGCACCGTACATGATACAGTAAACATAAACGGGTTGACAATAGGAGTACCGCCGTGGCGATAATAGTGGCTAAACGGCCGCTGGTGTTTAAACAAGATTCAAAGAGATTACACCTCATATTTAAGCAAAACCATAAATAAGAAATGTATACTGCACTCTCGGACATACGGCCCTTGAGAAATAGTATACACCGCATATTGTGAAAACTAATTCTATAAATATTACTTGTTTTGCATGTCCTTTTCAATATATTTACGTACAACTGAAATATACAGCAAAGCATTTACGTATACCAGCTATACACATTCAATAATAGTCAAAGACGTGAATTTATCGGCCTTTAAAGCAACATGCATGATGGTGTCTTTACCTGTTCAGATAATTATCTGATAGATATGTAACAGTCTGTAATGTGTGGGAATAATTACGACTAAATAGACCCCCTAAGACATGTGACTGGTAATCGCCGTGATTGTTGTCATGTGTCATTAGTTTTGCTATCCTTAATGTTGCAACAATTACTCTAATTTCTATTCTGGCAATATCAATCAATAAAAAAGAAATTAGAACTGCGGATTACATGAATTTTGTTCATCTAATTTGACGACTTCTTTCAATCAGCATTGATATTTATTTTTCAAATATTTAGGGACTTATTTTTTAAGATTCAACCAGTAGATCCAACCAGGTAGATGAAAACAGCAATACATTAGACATGTTATCAATCGGTCGAGTGGTGTGAATATATTATTATAAACCGGTATATCAATCCGATGAAGTATTTTTCAAAGCAAATGCCCATTTTTTTTATTGATAATGATAGATACATCGGGAGCTGTAAACTAAACTATAAAACAGTAAAGAGAGAACTTTTTTGTGTTAATACGTCCACTCCGTACCACGCTTCCGTTATCACGTAAGTAATAAAGAAACAATAGTATGTTTAAACAGAACATTCTACTACATTTTACAAACAATGTTTGACCAAATGGTAGAGATATTTCTATTCTAATTAAGTGAAATCAAAATGTAAAGGCTCTAAATAGGGAATTAAACTCGGGAATTTTATATTTCATATGCATACGTATATATTATAGATGCGTTGACGAAAAAAGTAGGTATGAAATGATCGGCAATGCAACATTCTGGCGTGAATTCCCCATTTTACACTATTGCAATGGCAATGCACGAGATGTATTGAATATTCTGTTATTAAATTGAGTGTTATATATATTTATATATTTTACTGTTGTTTGATAAGGTACGGACGGTTTGGAAATGTACAATGATACACCCCGTTAAGCCGTCCATGTATACCATTGCAAAGTATGTATGCATCTTCAATATCGCAAACATCTGACATGAAAAGTGAATATCCACATCGTGACAAGTAGGATAACATCTATGAACAATGCACAGGAGTAGTTAAAGACTTGCTGTTCATTGTCGTGCAAGTCGCCAGCGGCCTCTTTCCAAAGCGGTATACCTGTTGTTTTAAAACAATAATGTGTTGTTGGTGTCCCGCACTTTACTTCTAATTATTTATTTTCCATTTAATTGTTGTATGTTTTGGCAGCGTTTTATAAATGTTTTATTTCGTGATCGATCTTTGTATGTTTATTGTGTATTTAATTGGATGTCAGTAGGGTCAGTGTGAGGTTTGGTGGACCCTAGAACCTGGTTTAAACACCCAGCGGCCTTGTTTGTCACCTACCGTTCCAAGGCGGTAGCCCTATTGTCAACCCTTTTGTGTTTGTGATGTCTTATTTGGCCTTTTATTCATCTTTAAAGCTGTTCTTTGTTTCTGTGTGTGTTTGTGGTTGATGAATCAGTCCAACATAGGAATACGTATGTATATTGTATTACATGTACGTTTGACAGCTAGCAATAGACCACTACCATGACATACAGAACGAATAAATGCAAAACTGCAACGAAACATTTGTGTCATTTATTGTCAGGTTGCAGATAAGTCTTGTCATTGCTAAAAAGAAATATAAACAGATCGGACAGGGAAAGAAGCATTCAATGAGGACAGTCAACCACAAAACACAGAAACAAACACGCAAACAGACAAACAAGAAGGCAAAAGCAATAATAAATGCAAACGACATCACAAACACAAAAGGGTTTACAATAGGGCTACCGCCTTGGAACGGTCAGTGGCAATGTAGGCAACCGGGGGATTAAACCGGTTCTAGGGTGCACCAAACCTCACACTTACCCTACTGTCATCCCATTAAAACAGGACAGTGTAAATAAAGAAATCCCCGCCATGATCTAATCTCAGCAAGGCAGCATCAATAGGCAATATAAGTAAAACACAAATATGCTCGTGTAAATAAAATACAAAAACAACAATAGCCTAGAAAGCTACAATGAAGGTACTCAATGACTTGGCAGAAGGCAGGGCAACAAGAGAATAAACCATTAAGGGCTCGACAAGAAAGATCATAGACAAGCATCAAACGTCAATACTACTTTTGTATTGCAGAACTGCGCATATGTTTACTATATTTGTTTCTTAATGACTTCTATCAACTGTATATCGATAATAAGTTCAATTTCAGCTTTAAAAAAGCGAACAAACACATATAATCTATATATCTACTTATCACAACTACATATTAAATGGATTTGAGATATACAACCAAACATTGTCAGATAAATTAACTTCTGCGTACTACTCACTTGAAAGAAACACGCAGGATGTGCTGCTAACAAAAACCTACAATATACAGTAAATTGAACACGAGACAATGTGTTATTGTATGTGCTAAATGCTTTAAAATATATAGTCAGTCCTTTACCCATGTACATACATGATTCCATCAACACTATAGATATATTAAACTATTTTATATAAAAATAAGACATTCATATTCTCACAATCTTTTAATGGGATGTACTTTGTTGTACACTGTTGTCCATTTTGGCGCTTGTGACAGAATAATTGCGAGATTGTGTACATACATATAAAATCGATTTAAGCTAACCAGTAGGTCATATTGCTTACTGACCATTCCGATAAAGATAAAAATCGAACAGGAAATGCAGCTTTCACAGAACACAGTAAACTAAAAAATACGCAAAACGACAAACATGAGAGGTGTGAGCATCTTATAATTATCTCTCATGAACAGACTCAATAAAACCGAGTCTGCCACTTTTCTTGTTTGTGTTTGTTGCTTCCAAGGGATCACCTTTTCAGTATTTAATGAAAACATGTCTTCACCGGTCTTTGTTTTGTGTAGTGTCCTTTTTATTGCATATTTAATTTGCTTTTTGTGTGTGGTCCAGTGCGGACCTTCATTGTGATTGCGCCTTTGGTGCGGTTATTATTAAGGGACCATTTGTCTCATTTTTTCTATTGTTGTCGACTAATAGAATATTGCTTTCCGAAATCCAACAGCGCAGATTTCAAATTGTTTCTATTTGTTTTATGCATACACGCTTGGTCACCCATATATAAACTGGTATTCAATCGGAACACACATCTACTCTAGGTACAACTACACTCACAAATAGTGTCCTACGTATTGCAAATCAAGTAGAAATATCAGAACTGTACATTTACATGCACAAAGCAAATCGTTGCAATTTTAAGAATCTGTGTTTATCTGGTTTAACTTTTACCTATGATGGCTGTTTCTATAGTGTATTGTTCAGACAAGGAATTCGTCATAACCAGGAAACAGGTATGTGAGTGTTTTCTTAAAGAACGTTCACATTTGCATGTATGTGTGACTTTGTTGTTCAGCGTGGCATGCATCGCTACAAGACCTTCCTTATTTTTCTTGGTTGAGTCTGCTCATGAATGAAAATCAATACCGAACGACACGTGTCTGTATAAGACTTAAAATTGAGCCATTAGCTAATAGACAATACTATAGCATAACCATACATATCCCAGCAACATGTGAGTGTTGCAGTTGTTAGTTCTTAGAATGATATGATATTTTATATGTGACCGTCAAAATCAGTCGCACTTTTATCAACTTGTCCATTCAAATGGACCGATTATAAGAATCCAACCAAGGTTGAGGTTCTGCCGAGTTTATTGGTGGCAAGATTTATCAACAGGGCGAGATTTCTCAATTTCCTTTAAATAAAAACATGTGGAATATTTTTCTCCCATTATTTACTTTGATAAACTCATGATGAATTATTTTTCTCTAATTTTGTAATTATAAGAGACATAAAACAAGAAGTAGCTTCAACTTGGCTATACTTAACATGATGTCAGAACAGGAAGACGTTAACCGGAGGGCATAAACTTTCATGTATATTTTGATGGATTTGTTTCCCGTATTAGTTATATGAGATGTGTTTTGCAATAGACGTTAGGTCACGTTTAAATGGGCACCTTTACTTGATATTACGGAATTCACATAGTCATATTCATATTGTTGATAACAATTATTTGAAACTAATATAGCATTGATATTACTTAAAACTTTTAACTTAGTTAAATGCAATCGATCGTCTTCTAAATATTAAATAACAAGACATATAAAATATACTGAAGTCTCACTTACCTATAATCAAACGACAGGACATATTTGGCAAAACCGTACAACGATCTATTCGCTATCGTGTATCGGCTTACATTGTATATATAAAAAATCTATCCCATCATCTAATCAAGGGTAAATAATTACGTTGGTATTATCTCATGCCAACTACAGTGCACATTTGAATAATGTCTAAATTTGGCGCGCATGTAATGTCTGGCAGATATTTCTCATATACTTATACAAGGCTATTTTTATTGCTTCTGATGTAGTAAAACATGAGATACAAGGTCCTATTGAAACCACAGCGTCCAAATACAATGACACCGTATCTCCACACTGTACTACAAACAAGAAGCAATATTTAATTAATTATACAATGAAAAAGACAAAATGCAACAGAAAGTGTGGTGAAGAGATGGTAACCGACCTGGAATGGTCAGTAGGCAATAAGGCCTACAGGTTAGCTTGAATTGAGTTTATGTTTACAATCCTCTCTATTATCATGTCTTCAGCGCCCAAATAGACAAGACAGTGTTAGCAAAACTACATTCCATTAAACAGAAGTCTCTTACAATAAAGTCCACATCCAGAGAAACTAACAAAAGAAACATTAAGATGTTTTTGTCAAACTAAATACAATACAAAATAAGAAACATCTCAGGATATATCAGAATTGTACTGAATAACCACAGCAGTTGCAGCCAAAGAGACAACAAGATAGGGTACGACCAGAAAACCCGAGGGACTACTGACTAAAAGTGTCATATATATATACGTATATTCCACTATAGTCTTACAGATGCATTGTTAATAAACATTTTTATACATTCATACACAGTTATTGAATATCGGTTTTATAAACTAAATAAGTTTAATTTGTAATACATTTTACTATTACAGTTTAATATATATTGACCCTTTAACTATTACAAAAATGCTATTTGCAATAAAATGCCTCTGAATGTGTCAGATTAGGCTTAATATAAAGCGCACAATATTAGCCAAAATGAACAAGAATGTTGAGGTTGGCGCTCTCTAAGGCATTTGCACAGCCTTATATACTAGTCGCAGTACAATGCCTTCACTGCATGACCAGATGTGAATGCTTTCATTTAAGCTGATCAAGTACACTATCAAGGAACATAACAACTTAGTCTAATGATAATGTAACCGATTAAAACTTCAGCGTGTCTAATGATAATGTAACCGATTAAAACTTACGCTGCGTTGGTTTTAATCGGTTATATTATCATTAAGATAAATTGTTATGTTCCTTGACAGTGTACTTGTTCAGTTTACCTTAAAATTATATCATAGGTTATTAAATAGTATGGTGAAATATTACTTGGAAATAATTCCTTTGGCGGAGGTCACGAGCTTGCGAGATGTTTGATTGTTGAAATATTATGTATGAGGTGTTTTATTATAAATTTAGTACTTATTGTTGATGGTATTTGTATTACATTACATATTAGAACAATGTCCTATCGTCTTGTTCACGTTTACAATTGAGAAACTGACAATGAGAAAAAATGTTTGGATACACTTCTCAGCTTGTTAAGTGTGAGGTTTGGTGCACCGTAGAACAGGTTTAAACCCCCAGTGGCCTACTTTGCCACTGACCGTTCCAAGGCGGTAGCCCTTATGTGTTTGTGATGTCGTTTGCATTTATTATTGTTTTTGCCTTCTTGTTTGTCTGTTTGCGTGTTTGTTTCTGTGTTTTTTGGTTGACTGTCCTCCTTGAATGCTACTTTCCCTGTCCGATCTTTTTATATTTCTTAAAAGCAACTTAATCATAATGATACACATCGTATGTTAATACAAATCCATGTCTGAGCTGATCTTCGCAATATGTTGCCTTAAAATAGCCGTCAAATTTAGCATTGCAAAAGTATTGCAGACAAAATATAAATACTCGTTATTTCTCGAATCGTGGAAAGAGCGTGAAAAGATAGGGTGCAATATCAAAGTATGCAATATCCTAGAATATTGAAATAAAAATAAGTATAAAAGTCGAACAGGACATCACAGATTTCACAGAACACAGTAAACCCAAAAACACGCTAAAGGACAAACATGAATGGCAATATGACGCTACAAACACGAAAAGGGTTGACAATAGGGATACCGCCTGAACACTTTTTACAATGAAAAGTCAATGGGGCAATATGAAAGTATACAATTAGCTCACATACTATTAAAACTAGTTAATGAGTTTGAAACACAATCTACTGGAAACGATGTTATATAAATAAGTTGCGATTTCCATTGATATGTGTTTAATTAAGTTTAGTATTAGGAGTTATAACATTGTGCCTAAATGCGTGCTTCAGCTGACTGTATTTTGTAAATGGTTTTATTGCATGTGCGCTAAATTAGTATTACTTAGTTTAATGCATGCTGCACTGTATGCCTTTGTCAGACCAGAAAGTATGGATTTCATCAAATGATATCCGGTATTATATGGCAAAGGGAGTGCAATAATCTATTTGTTAATCGTTAAACGCAATTTGCCCTACGGGTTTTAATGAAAATAACAACTGCTGTCAATTGTAAAGAGTGTTTGTTTTTGTATTGAATGTAGTATTATATCAGTAGTATCATGGATTTCTAGTTCAGAGGTATATTTATAGTTGTACCGAACGTCACAAGTCTGTAACCATGTCTTTACCACTCTATATGAGATGTTATGTCCTTTTCATTGACTATTGAAATGTTCATTTAATTTTGTTTGTGGTACAATTTGAACCTGCGGGGCAATTGCGTTTGGGTACTGTAGATTTAATGACCCTTTGCATTGTCAAAAGTAAGTATTGTTTATGCCTCAAATACCAACATTGTCTAATTTGATATGACACGCCAAAGTACCAATATTAACATAAAACAAAATATACATTGTAAAATGTATACAGTCGTTGAACTATCGATTATATGCTGATTGTATAATCCTGTTTATAATCGGTATACGTGTTAACAGCTTTATTAAATAGATTGTATCAATCAATGATTCAAATGCTTCTGAGAAGACGTTAAATTCAAAGAAATAAAGGTTATTTTAAAACACCCAACCGTTAATATAGTTCGAGTCAAGCTACGGTTTAACATATTTGTTAATACAACATGAGAGCAAACATATATATATATATTAAAGCTACCTTGTTGGATACCCAGCATTCCTTGTGTTATTTGTCGTGATTAACGGGGACAGCTATTGTGCGAATGAGGTTTTGTGCACCTTAGCACCTGCTTTATACTTCCGGTGGTAAAAGTTAGGGTTGTTTCTATAACAAACAAATGGAAACTATCTACAGTAAGACATTTCCCTTTAGGCAATATGACATTTCTATGGGATTTTCCGATTTTCAAGTAGGATTTCGTCAGACAATTTCAGATAAAAGTACCTTAAAGTGCATATTTAATAGACTTTGTTCCCAAGCTGATTTTTTTTACAAGTTCCTTTTCCTATCCTAATACTGTGTTAAGCTTATTTTTCGTACCATATCTACATCTTTTGAGACTGATATATATCCTCTATTTCAATAGATTGGGACCCTGTTTGGTTTGGGAAAACAATTACTTTTGTCTGTTTATCATGAATAGTGTGTTTGTGGATGTATAGATGTGTGTCTGCGTGAAAAATAATATTCCTATTCCTTTTCTTCTACTCAAACAAACTAAAACGGTTTGATAAATATGTACTAAGAGTTATTTGATATATTTTATAAATTATATTACACTTTTCATTGTTGACAAAGAACAAATTTCAGAAGGAAATTCAATTTTAAGACAGACGATTTGAATTGTTTTGTTTGTTTTACACTCAACATTTTCCTTTCAAACTTGTATTTAATTCTGCAATCATTTCGATTCAGTGTATTTCTGTTGTATGGTACGTAGTTGTATAATACAATTGTTGTTTGCAGGGTGTGTTTTATCGAAACATGTTATTATTTGGCAGATGGTCAAATATGTTACCTCTTGAAAGCAATATAAAATATGGTTGCTAAAAGTATTATTATTAACTGCAGTAGTACTTGCTGTAGTAGTTGTGGTGGTGGTAGTAAGAGCAGTAGTAGTAGTAGTAGTAGTAGTAGTAGACGCAGTAGTACATGTAGTAGTAGTAGTGGTGTAGTAGTAGCACTAGTAGTAGTGGTGCTGGTAGTACTAGCAGCAGCAGAAGTAGTATTATAATGTCAGTACATATATTGCATTGTATAAATGTTTCAATTGGCAGATGGTCAAATTATGTTATCTCTTGAAAAACAAATTACGTTATTGTTCGTAGTAGCAGTATTATTATCATTAATGTTAGAGGTAAAAGTAATATAGTAGTAGAAGCAGTAGTAGTATGGCAATTTATATATAAGAATTGGCATTTTGATTCTAATCCGGTCATACTGTGTAAACTCCCTAAATACTCAAAACGAAATAGAGTCGGTACACAACAATTCGACACTTCTGTTAATACACACCATCAATTCAAACGTTATTATATTGTATTGCCCTTGGCAGGCTGATTAATGTCTAGACTAATATGACATTCTGAACTGGTGAAATGGAACACAAGATATTTGCAAAGGACGAACTGTAGGAAAAGAATATCATAAACATCACATTTTTTTCGATCCCTTTCATTCTTTTAGGAATAAAATTAAGTATAAAAGTCGAACAAGAAATGCTGCTTTCACAGAATCCAGTCAACCCAAAAACACGCAAATCGACAAACATGAATGCCAATGTTAATAAGGAATAATGTGACGTCACAAACACAAAAAGGGTTGACAATAGGTTACCGCCTTGGAACGGTCAGTGGCAAAAAAGGCCGCCGGAGGTTTAAACCAGGTTATATGGTGCATCGAACCTCACACTTACCCTAATGTCATCCCAGTAAAACGGGACAGTATAAATAAAGAACCCCATGCCATGAACTAATCTTTAACCAACAAGGCAGCATTAATATCCAATACAAATAAAACACAAAGATGCTGACGTATATATAAATATAAAAAAATAGCCTAGAAAGCCAAGAAGGTACTCAATGACTTGGAAGAAGCCACAACAACAAGAGAATAAGCCATTGAGGGAACAACAAGAAAATATAGATATAAAAATAAAAATAAATCAGCATTCAAGGACGACAGTCAACCACAAACACACACAGTGTGTTCAGTACGATGCTGGATACATCCTGAGATGTTTATTAGTTTGTATGTGTTTCTTTAGTTAATTTCCCTGGATGTGGACTTTATTGTTAGAGAATTCCTTTTAATGGGATGTAGTTTTGTTTACACTGTCTTGTCTATTTGGGCGCTGAAGACAGGCTAATAGCGAGGATTGTGCGCATATAAAATCGATTCAAGCTAACCAGTAGGCCTTATTGCCTACTGACCGTTCCAAGTCGGTACCCCTGTCTTCACCACCCTTTCTGTTGTTTTTGGTCTCTTTCATTGTATTATCAAGTCCTTGTTTGCAGTACAGTGCGGACCTACGATGCCATTGCGTTCGCACGCTGTGGTTTCTATAGGAACCTATATCTCATTCAGACAAACATCAAACGTCACCGTCCTTTTGGGCTTTAGGTAGACGTCATCATAGGGTCCACAGCCTGTCCGGTCATCGCGCAGTTAAAGCGGAAAGTATAGTGGAGATCTGTACATGGGTCCACCACCAAGCATGCAGTGCGTTGCAAAATCATAGGGTCATAACCCTTTTTTGATAAAACTTTTAACAAGTTTAACAAAGATAGAAGTGATCATGACCAAGGATCTTACGAAGTTTGTAAATCACGTCACCATAGAAATCTATTTGTGATAGTCCTTGTCGCAAAGGTGTTCTTAAATTACTTTTATATTATAGAAAGAAGATCAGGGTTACGATAATACGGTTGCCTTGATGGAGTATCTGTTTAGTTATATAAATATTACGAATATTTAAGTCCTCAACTCGAGTACAAGCTTTAGAAAAACGAATAAGTTGAGACACTTATATCCCATAAGACGTTGCTCGGGGAACATCCCATCTAAATGCGGATAATGGATAATATCAAAATTAAAATCATCTTTCTTGTCATAGAGCTTGCAAATTATTGCACCATTTTCAGATATAAAACGAGAAAAGAAGCGTTAGTATCAGAAGTATTAGCTTTGTTAAGTTGAAGTTGTATATTATAAACCATAGTAGAAAAGAGTGGGTTGTCAATGTCCAACATATACACATACCGAGAGCTGTCAATAAAGGCTTCAATAACATCTGCCTGTGTATCTGGTGAAAGACTCAACACGAAATCTCTTTCATAGCAATATAAAAACAAATCTGCGACACTGCTTGCACAGTTCGTACCCAATGGGATACCAACAATTTGTCTATTGAGAGATTCACAAACTTCATGGCAAGTCCACATAGTGTAATTGTCCAAACTGCTGTAATAAAAGCGGCTTTAATATTTTTACTGTCAAATATGTAGTATTTTCCCTAGCAAAAGTTTTTTAAATGAGGGCAGTAAGCTTGTCTTTGATAAGGTTGTGTGGTAAAATTGTATATAATCCAGAAATATTTAGTACTTTCAGATGAAGCTTGACGTTTATTGCAAATTAAATCAAAGAACGTCGCCTGAATGAGTAATAAACCAAAATAAATAATCCCAGTGTTTTCATAAGCTTTAGCACAATATTGTTTCACGTGATCTTTAACGGCAGTAAGACAAGATGTTAAAATTTTGGAGATTTTTGTAGTGGTGCAAGAACTAAAATTGGAAATAAAACGTGATTTATATGGTTGTATGTGTAATTTGGGAATCCAGTGCATAGTTCGAAGAAAGATAAAACATATCTTACAGGGAAAGCAGCATCCAAGGACGACAGTCAACCACAGAACACAAAAACAAACACGCAAACAGACAAACGAGAAGGCAAAAGTAAGAAAAAAATGCAAATGACATCACAAACACAAAAGGGTTGACAATAGGGCTACCGCCTTGGAACGGTCAGTGGCAACAAAGGCCACTGGGGGTTTAAACCGGTTCTAGGGTGCACCAAACCTCACACTTACCCTACTGTCATCCCATTACAACAGGACAGTGTAAATAAAGAAATCCCCGCCATGATCTAATCTCTAACCAACAAGGCAGCATCAATAGGCAATATAAGTAAAACACAAATATGCTCGTGTAAATATAATACAAAAAAAACAATAGCCTAGAAAGCCACAATGAAGGTACTCATTGACTTGGCAGAAGCCAGAGCAACAAGAGAATACACCATTAAGGGCACGACAGGAAAGATCATAGACAAACATCAAACGCCACCGTCCCAATGGGCTTTAGGTAGGCGTCATCATAGGGTCCACAGCCTGTCCGGTCGTCGTACAATTAAAGAGGAAAGCATAGTGGCGAACTGTAAAAGGGTCTACCACCAAGCATGCAGTACGTTGCAAAATGATAGGGTCATAACCTCTTTTAAAAAGCTTTTTACCAAGTTTAACAAAGATAGTATGAAAGTGATCATGACCAAGAATCTTACTAAGTTGATAAATCACATCACCATAGAAGTCAGGTTGTGATAGTCCTTGTCGCAGAAGTGTCCTTAAATTACTTTTATATTTGGAAAGAAGATCAGGGTTACGATAATAAAATTTTGCAAAGGTTTTACGAAGTTTATGGTAACGGTAACCCTGATGGGTTAGCTTTTTAGTTATAAAAATATTACGAATATTAAAGTCCTCATCTCGAGTACAAGCTCTTGAAAAACGAATAAGTTGAGACACATACATCCCATAAGAAGTTGCTCGGGGAACATCCCCATCCAAGTTGGGGTAATTAACAATGTCAAAACTAAAATCATCTCTCTTGTCATAGATTTTGCTAATTATTTCACCATTTTCAATCGAGAGATCTTAATCAAGAAAAGAAGCGTTATTATCAGATATATTAACTTTATTAAGCTGAAGTTCTTTAGGATAAATAGTATCAACCATAGTTAGAAAGAAATGATTGTCAATGTTCAGTATGTCATCCAGATACCGAGAGGTGTCATTAAAAGCTTCAATAACATCTGCCTGGGTATCTGGTGAAAGACTCAACATGAAATCTCTTTCATAGCAAAATAAAAACAAATCTGCGACAAGTGGTGCACAGGTCGTACCCATAGGGATACCAACAATTTGTCTATAAACGATGGTACCATACCTGACGAAAATATTATCTAATAGGAAGATGAGTGCTTCACAAACTTCATAGCAAGTCCACATAGTATAATTGTCTAATTGCCGTTAGTGAAAAAACGCTTTGGTGTTATTACATGCCAAAAATGTAGTATTTTCTCTAACGAATGTTTTTTGAATAAGAGAAATTAGCTTGTCTTTAATAAGGTGATGTAGTAAGGTTGTATATAGTGTAGAGAAGTCATAAGTACTTATTGATGAAACTTGACCTTTATTGAAAATTTTATCAAGCACGTCTCCTGAATCTCTAATAGACCAAAATTAATTAATCCCAGAGTTTTCATAAGTTTTGCCACAATATAGTTTAACGTGATCTTTAACGGCAGTAAGACAAGAAGTTAAAAGTTTGAAGATGTTAGTTGTGGTGCAGGCACTAGAATTAGAAATAAAGCGAGCCTTATACGGATTTTTATGTAATTTAGGAATCCAGTACATGGTAGGCAGTTTATTTTGCTTATCGTTTACACCAGCTTTGAAAGTAGTGTACCGAGTGATATGTGCGGAAACAACATCATCCTCAGTAGTATAATTAACTGGAGTATACGAATTGGTGCTGCCGAGTTCCAGAGATAATATATTGACGTAATGTAGGAGTCAAACAATAATTACATTATTTGCTGCTTTATCTGCAGGAACTAAAACAAATTTATTATGAAATTCCTGAATTCCCGATTTTAAATTACGAAAGGAAAACCTAGGTCTCGGAGGTAGTAAAGAGGGGTTAACATTATAAAAGTTAATACGTGTATCTATAATTTTAAGAATTGACCTTTTTCAAGTAGAAAGCGAGTTTGGGTCCGCATGTTCTCTACGACACCATTTTATACTAAAATCTTCAATGGAGTGGGCGATCTGGGCATGACAGGCATTAAAATCAATAGTTGAAGGTAATCTATATTTAGGACCTTTCGAAAACAAATGCCGAATACGTTTATCAACAATATCAAAATGACCAGTCTATTTTGCTTTTCGTCTATTCCAGCCTTGAAAATCTTGCACTGAGGGATATGGGTAGAAACAAGATTATCTTCAGTAGATTGCACTGCTGTATGCAAATTAGACCTCCCGAGTTCCTGAGATAATACATTGACGTATGGGAGGCGTCAAACAACAATTATATTATTAGGTTCTTTTTCAGCAGGAACTAAAACAAACAGAATACCGCTTAAGCCGGTGCTAGGGGGCGTGGGAAGTGTTGCTTCTTTCATTACTTCTCATGAACAGACTCAATAAAACCGAGTCTGCTGCTTTATTCTCTCAATTGTGTTTGTTGATCTCAAAGGATCACCTTTATCAGTATTTATTACTATGAAATTCCGGGATTCCCGATTTTAGATTACGAAAAGAAAACCTAGGACTAGGGGAAAGTAGGGATAGGTTAGCCGTATAGAAGTTAATACGGGTATCTATGGTGTAAAAAACACTATTTTTCAAAGTAGAAAGGGAGTTAGAGTCAGCATGTTCACTACGACACCATTTAATACTAAAATCTTCAATGGATTGGGCAATCTGACCACGGCGTGCATTAAAATCAATAACAGAAGGCAATCTAAACACGTTTTGCAACACTAATGAGAAATACAGTAACTACATGTGTAAACCAATGATGAGTTATCCCTCGATCATGTCGATACTCATGTTATAATATTTGAAACCGTGCAGAAGTACAATTAGTCAAACAAAAGCCGATATAAAAGCCGAACAGAAAATGCAGCATCTAAAGGTACCGGATGTGATCTGGAAGCATTATGGGTGTCAATCCAAATAAGAATACAACCATCATAATGTGTTTTAGATTCATATTCAATGTTCTTAATCACTATACAGTGACCTATTATTACTACCATTTATTAGTGTTAATGAAATTTGTCTGGAAAACTAGACGACTCAGATTGTTGTGTTGTTTAAATCATTAATAGTAATTCATATGATGCTTTAAAGGCGCTTATGAACTCTTGTATATGTACAACCGATGGCAGTATAATCCTTATTTCAATTAATATTTAAGATTTAACATGAAGCACATTTCTCTGACTTGAAATCACTTGCCCCTCACCGCTGTAGGTTCGATCCCTCAGGGGCTTAGGAATCTTTATGTGAGGAAGCTATCCAGCTGTCTTGCGAAAAGTCGGTGGTTCTACCCAGGTGCCCGCCCGTGCACGAAAATTGCCCGGAGGGGCACCTGGGGTCTTCCTCCACCAATGGAAGCTGGAAAGTCGCCATATGACCTTAGCTGTTGGTGCGACTATAAAATCCAATTCAATCAATGAAGCACATTATGAAGATTTTCATTTGAATTTGTATTGTCAACAGTCACCCTTTTAGATAACCTCCAGTTAAAACGCATCGAAGAAATGACGAAACGTATGATATTGAATAGAACAATATAATTATATTTTCTTGTCTTGGTGTTTAGGAGTTGTCTCCGCCATTTGCCGTTTGGCGCTACTATGGCTTCCAATCGCAATATGAATTACATTGTTCACAATTTTACTTCTGTATAAACATGTTTGCTCTTGGATATTCCAACATAACACATACAATTATGTAATACTATTATCATATTGACAATTTGAAATTAAGTATAAGAGAAAAAGTAACTCTTGAGAAACTGTAGCTTTCTAAATTTCTATTTGATCAGCTAATTGTTTGTTTTCCCTTTCCATATTTGTCTTTAATATTTTGCAAAAAAGCTTTCATTTAATGAAACTGTGTAAAATGGCAAACTTTTATCGTCAATATCGATGTGAGAGTTGTCCTATTATGGGTAGCTCGACATAACGTGTTGGGACACCAGAAAAAAAGGATAGTTGGTGATTTTTGTCAAGAAAACATGGCGGTTAATATTGAATAAATTGTTTTATACGACCCATCAACCAATTTACTTAGATTATCTTCAGTCGCCCAAATGTTTGGCGAAATATATATAGGAATCCGAAAACCTTGCAATACTCTTACTATCGAAGACCATTATATTAGTTGTCTTGCCTACATTTTTATCTCTGTATTTATCCCTATTCTTTTTATTGATCATAATTTAATTCGCAAACTCAAACATTTATAAAATATTTATATGTTAGACTATTCAACAGACTCAACTCCTGTATTTTATTATTTCAATATTAATAGAATTTAATACTGAATGACATAATAAACTAAACAAGAAAATATGGGTGTGATTTGCGTAATATGGGTGTGATTTGCGTTTGTAAAGATTAGAATTTTTCTCGCAATATCCCCGATACAAGGAAGAACTCACACATTTGAATAATAAAAAAAAGTAAATCGTACAGTGTGACAATACATAGCGCATCCTCATTATTGAATTCTCTCTATTAATTGATAGACGAATTAGATTATATTACTATTATGCAACGAATGTGATCGTTGTGGTGAGAATAAAACTTACTGAACTCTTAAATGTTTGCTTATACTGTTTGTTGCAGATGTCTTATTGCAAAATACACTCGTCCTACATTGACGTTTCTTTATTCCATGTGTGTATGCATATTGAACGATGCAGACGTACATGCATGATTCTAATGCAACTTTAACGTAACGCGTTACTCCATTGGCTTACGTCTCATAACGTTGTAACAAGCGATGTCAACAAAATGCTGTTGCCGATGAATTTGAGTTTTCATAGAAAAGACATGAGTATATGTTTAATTTTACGTTATATTTTTGGCATTTAAATAGAAAGCATTATAATTGAGATATCCATGCTAAGATTTTCAATCGAGGACGGTATGTGGTTGGGTTTTACGGTCTGAAATTAAGTTTTAGGCGACGCGGCAGCCGTAAACCACTCACATACCGTCCCATATTGAACATCTTAGCATGATTATCTCTTAAATTACAGCCATTAATTTTGTTCGACGCACATTGTAATTATTGGTTTGCATATGGCAATATCCTTTATTATTATTTATGATTGGTGTCGCCCCGACTATAAATCAGTAGTGTTATTACTTACTGGTCCTTTGGGATCATCAAGCACAATCTCTGTTAAAGCAGAATATCTCTGTATTTATTGCCTACATATAACCGAATAAACCCAATACCGCAACTGAGTCTCAAACCCGTGCTAGCCGATTAAAAGTGCAATTTGTTGAACCACCGCGACCGCTTTTTTCTTAACAGACAACGTTCTTAGTTCAACAACTGACTACACTTGTTTGGCCCTATTCTTTTTATTTATCATAATTTAATTCGTATACTCAAACAATTATAAAATATTTATATGTTAGACTATTCAACACACTCAACTCCTGTATTTTATTATTTCAATATTAATAGAATTTAATACTGAATGACATGATAAACTAAACAAGAAAATATGGGTGTGATTTGCGTTATATGGGTGTGATTTGCGTTTGCAATATGTACATAGCAAATATGTAGACCATGGACTCTGTTGGGGTGGTAAGGACTGATTTCTATAAATTGCTCCATTGAAGCAAATATCCACCCTGTTCCATATATTGGCACTAGTAACTATGAATCACGTCATTGTACACACATGTATGTGTCGTAGAAATGCACTATTATAGTCGTTTACAATAGATACAGATGGTCCGAACACGCCATTACTTGAAACAGATTGAACAGATCTTCAGATTTCACCTAAACAGATTAATATCAATAACATATCAAATATATGTTTATATTACATCCATATTTTTTTGGGAGGGCGGTGTGGGGCTCACTATTGTTTTTTTCCAATTCTGTACTATTATATAGCCATGTGTCATGCTTGAATGACTTATTAAAATGACCACTGCACTGCCTGGTCATTAACCGCAAAATACATTTCAACCAAATGCATGATTATCACAATAATCCTCAACTGAACTATTTGATAATTAGCTACCATGTGATACATATTATCACGTGATACTTCTAACTACTTGCAAATATCGTCCTTTGAACTTAACAAATATAAATTTATTTAATTACCCTAATATATTTGTAATGCATCATACAAAAATGATATTTTTGTTTCGTAACAGAAACTCAAGAGGTTTGTATTATATAGCCAGTGATAATAGTTTCAAAGTTTCAAAGCTCGAATAAATATGGCTTCAATACATATATAAGATCACGCATAACTATCCGATTCTTGATACAAGAAATACAATATAGCTGTGGTAGAAATAGAGCAAAATGTTATATTGGATTATAAATTACCTGTATGCATTGCCGCTAACGTGTGCTTAGAGATCATGGACTGAATAAGCGGTAGTTAGTTTGTGTGGGAAGGTGTGTGTTTAGTATTATGAAGGCAATTGGCGCTTATCACTAGGAAAATGATTTAACCTTATGGTATGCTAAGTATTATATCTACAGTGAAAAAAACAATAAAATCTGATGTTGATGCTTTTCTTCAGCAACATGTTTATAATAAAATTGTCTTTACATTTCGTGGTTTTCTGGTAAATAAAAACATATCCCAGTGTGTGAATAGTTTAACGACGGTACTACTTTAATACGTTGTTATATTATTAATTTACCAATCGGAGTGTGCTAACATGTGGATGGATACCTTTACAATAATGTATTGTCGAAAACATCACAGTGTCCAACAGCATAGTGGACAGGCTGTTAACAACGTTTACACGTATATGTTAATACAACTGAAAGAACCATATAACAACACTATTTGATGATGCGTATTGGGGATGTAATCATCAAATGAATTGACAAACGAGTGGGCAGCGTGCAGGCCTGATCATATATCTCCATACTAATAAATCTTCAGCTGCAGTTGAACGAGTGTTATCGGAAAAGTGGAATTATTTGTTTGCTGCAGCATTTGGTAGCCTATTCGAGCTTGAATAATGTCTTACATGTAAAACCGCCTACTTGATAATTGTGACTCCAATGTGATGTATGGAACATTGTGACGTAGTTGTAAGAGGTGTTTCGTCAAATTTAACTCAATACGTTACAATGGATTAATTCATAGTGCTTATTTACGGCGAAATAGACAGTGTATAAGCAACGACTTTGATGAGGGTTTTGAAATACTGTGGTATATTCGCTCCGAACTGTAATATTTTAGTGCGGCAGTTGAGCTATAAAAACGAACCCGCGTTTTCTATATATATTAACAGTATTCCTATAATCTATCATGTATAAAGCAGAACATTTGGTCTTCTAATAGTTGCTTTCTTGTAGACGGTGTATATAGAAGCGTCCAATATGCCAAAAGAAACTTTACACTGGGGTTTCGTACTAGGATTAATGCTCATCTGCATTTCGTTCCTGGTGCAATTAGTGTCCTTACTGTTAATGCGGATAATTGCAAAAATCAAAATCGGACGTTACACTATTACATTACGCTCGTGGCTCTACCTTTCGTCTGCGCTTGATCAGTTATCATTTTTGGTGTTTCATTTAAAGTATAATGTGTTCGATACTGATTTCGATAATGCTAGACTGTGTATAGTGTTGCGATTTATATCAGCGTTTACCTCAACATTAACTGTAATGTGGGTTTCAGTAATTGCATCTTTCTATTTCATACTGACCATCAAGCCTGCAAAATGTTTTACATTTCATTCTCGATTTCTCTCGCACTGTATCACATGGACGTGGACTTGCGTTAGTTGTTTGATGTATCTTGTGATGGCGTTCTTGCTCAAAGATGAACAACATATCACATATATCCATCCGTGTTGGGACGATATTACAGGCACCCTTCATCTATACATGACCTATGGCAACGAACTAATGGGACTTGTACTATTAATGGGATATATAATCTGTGCGCGATTCCGAACTTCGACCAAACAAGAAAGATTAGAATTTTTCTCGCAATATCCCCGATACAAGGAAGAACTCACACATTTGAAATACAACATAAACCTCCTACTGGTTCTGACGGCATTGCTTTGCCTTTACTACATTGCGATAGTGTTTCGATATAACCAACTTGTCTCCGGCTCGGATATATCATTAATGGTAATTCATTCCATGAAAGGATTTGTGGTCGCCTTAACAACTTGCTTTCTAGACAAGGATATAATTGATCTGCTTTGGTGCAAAATTAATACAAGAACAGAAGAAGACCTTCATAATAATGGTAGGAATAGCGTTCCTGATATCGAAATGAACAATTATATATTTGAATAATAAAAAAAGTAAAACGTACAGTGTGGCAATACATAGCGGATCCTCATTATTGAAATCTCTCTATTAATTGATAGACGAATTAGATTATAATACTATTATGAAACGAATGTGATCGTTGTGGTGAAAATAAAACTTACTGAACTCTTAAATGTTTGCTTTTACTGTTTGTTGCAGATGTCTTATTGCAAAATACACTCGTCCTACATTGACGTTTCTTTATTCCATGTGTGTATGCATATTGAACGATGCAGACGTACATGCATGATTATAATGCAACTATAACGTAACGCGTTACTCCACTGGCTTACGTCTCATAACGTTGTAACAAAATGCTGTTGCCGATGAATTTGAGTTTTCATAGAAATAAACATGAGTATATGTTTAATGTTACGTTATATTTTTGGCATTTAAATAGAAAGCATTAGAATTGAGATATCCATGCTAAGATTTTCAATCGAGGACGGTATGTGGTTGGGTTTTACGGTCTGAAATTAAGCTTTAGGCGACGCGGCAGGCGTAAAACCACTCACATACCGTCCCATATTGAAAATCTTAGCATGCTTATCTCTTAAATTACAGCCATTAATTTTGTTCGACGCACATTGTAATTATTGGTTTGCATATGGCAATATCCTTTATTATTATTTATGATTGGTGTCGCTCCGACTATAAATCAGTAGTGTTATTACTAACTGGTCCTTTGGGATCATCAAGCACAATCTCTGTTAAAGCAGAATATCGTTAAGCCGGTGCTAGGAGGCACTTTACATTACCCCTCATGAGAAATCTCAATAAAACCGAGTCTGCTACTAGAGTGTGTATGTTGCTTCCACGGGATCACCTGTTCAGTATTTATTAACCAGCGACTCACTAAACAATCGTTCGAATATCACATACAAACACACTTAAAATGGAATTTATAACTTATAATTAGGTATAAGTCGAACAGTAAAGACTAAATTCACAGAACACTGTCGGACAAAACACGCATTTAAACAAACAAACACAAGGAAAATCAGTATGCGACCTTGGATGATAGGAATATAAAATTTATAGAACACATTCACATCAAAACAAACGACAATTAAAAGGACAAAAACAAGCTAAGAATCCGACATCACAGACATAAAAGAGTTCTAGGATGCAACGTTTAATTGAACCAGTTTTATATACCATGTGTTTGTTTTTTCCCACAAGTTTAGAAACAGTAAGAATAATTACGAATTAGAATTCATTGTCTTAAATTTTAAGGGGCTTGTGAATACTTTTCCTCAGTATCAAGCATTGGATCCTCACTTTATAGGTATTGTACTTGTATATGTCTCACCAATAAAGCTTGAACTGTATACACATTTTATTCACATCTATGTTTGTTATAAATAAATATTATTATCACGTTGATGTGCAAGTCTATCTTGCAGAAATCAGTTTCGAAGTTATTTACACGACAGTCACTAAAAAATGGCCTCTTTTAAATGTGAACTTATTAAATTAGTGTAAGTTGTTTAGATCTAAAAGCCAAATGCCTAGTTGTAAGCGTTTTTATACGTATTTAAACAATTTACACGTGCAAGGGGGAAAGCATAATGACTTAAATAATGACATATTTACCGTTTAGAGGATATTAAATTACACTATGTAATATTATAGAATACAATTGTTGAAACATGTTGACAGAGATTAGCAGTAATGATCATGTAATGAATCGTATTTATGTCTATACAAGTTAATGCACACACGGCTGACTGGCGCTGACATTAGACACGCAGGCCTTTCTGGTGACAAATACACCTCTTGGTAATTAGACGAGTATACACCGGCCTGAACGATAACCTTAGAAAGTCAAATGTCACGGTTGCTATAGATGAAATATAACGGTTTCTAATGAACGAATTGTTTCTGAAGTAAATTGATAAAGTGTTAATACTCTACAACATGTGTTGCATGTGTTGCATGTCTGTCCAAACTTGGTAATGAAGATCAAAGTTATTCGTATGTACACGGTATATACATGACTTAATGTATAAGCAACAATCAACGCTGAACAAATAAGGCACGCAAAAGCAATACATATACAAACGTCATTATATTAAAAAACAGCGTAAACAATATTGGTGTTGCAAATTAATAGGACTCGCATTTGACGATTTAATTAGGGAAGTCTGCAATTACCAAAGGAAGTTATTGACATTCATAGCTTAATACGTCACGTTTTAAATTGGAAAAAGTATCCCTTCTCTGACCAGAAATATCAGCAAGTTAATAATCAATTAAATTAAATTCATAAATATTGAAATTTGCAATGACTCAATTTGAAACTTGATCTGCTAATGGACAATGCACAAATGCAATAAAGACAGGAGGTGCACCAAGTATTATTTAGTGATAAACATTCCCACTTCGAAATCAACTGATGAGTTTGATTTTAATTGGCAAGTTACTGTTAGAAATTATGTAATGAAATATCAGAAACCAGAATTCTTTACAAATTAATGACCAGAAATTGAAAGTGTGATAACGCAAGTGGCACCTATCGCAAGTGGCACCTGTCTCAAGTGGTTCCTTCAATGTAAATTATGCTGAAAACTACTATCTCGGGATGTAAAATGTACACAAGTCGTAAACGTGACTAACGTGATATCCCTGAAGTCAAATAACTCGGTATGTCTGACTTGTTTACACTTAAGGCTAATCATATGTACGGGTTGAATTAGAACATTATGGACCTAGAACATACGATATAAACGTCAGGGACTGATCTGACAACTATAAATTTTAGATGTACAAAGTTATGTTAAGTGTGTCAGACATGGAAGAAAGAAAACAATATGATAGGGCGTGTTATTTCTTATATTATTGGTATCTATATAGTATTTCGATATATAGGAACGGCCATATCAAAATGTTTCTCATAAATAAAACAGCTGCCTTTAGAGAATAGTTTATAACTCGGCAATTATAGGGTCAAATGTCATGATTAAGCACTCTCGTTATGGACTGTGCACATTATTATCATTATTCACTGATAATTCAATAAAGCGATTGATAGTTCAGTTGGATGAATAAACATTATTTGAAAATTGTCATACAGTTGACCATCCGTTAAAATGTCTAGAGAGTATGAATGAGATAAGTGTTTGTCTTATACGATTAAAGGAGAGACAGAACTAATAAATATAAAAACATATCTAAGACAAATAAAATATGATGAAGTAAAAACTTATTCATATGGTCATATGTTTTATAAAATGTACGGTGCGACTGGGCAATGGATTCCTGGCCTTCTCACAGCTATGGCCTGGAAGACAACGGGTTCCCATTCAGATACAAACACACTGAAATAAAAAAAAAGATTTACATGTGATAAGTGAAACGTTGTTTGTTTCATATTTGCAAACAAAGCATTTATTGGGGTATACGATACTACTATAAATAAGTCGGGATGATCATTCTGAAAAAAATGTGGCTGTTTTGGATATAACTTTTATGTTTTAACTTTGCATAATGTATGCACTATCTATTCATTCACGTTATACTCATTCGAATTTATAACAAGGTGAGCAATTACCAGAATGTATACCCGCTTTGCTCCGTTAACGGTCAAACACATCTTGTTGGAATGTGTAGACATTGATCCTATGCGCCAAAGGTACTACAATGTTAATACTATGACCGAGTTATTTGATACTATAGATTTTAGTCTTGTTTTAGATTTCCTGAAGGAAGTCTATATAGACTATATAAATCATTATAATATGTTACATCTTTATTTACCCGTTTTCGGCCATTTGTTGATTAACATATACAGTTTATATTACTACCATATCATCCCTTATTTGTAAATAGTTTTATCTCTTTATATTTACATTAGTTTTTAATTAATCCTTCATTTCTTCATCTTTCGTCAGTTTTTGCGCACACTATGACCTATTTATGTGTCGACGTGCCGTAAAACACCATTCATTCATTCATTCATTCTATTCACATGCTGATTTCATTGCGCATTCAGTACTAATTAGTTTCAATCAAGCGATTGAGTTAAATGATCGATTTTAGGTTAGATACTCATCGGTATTACAAATGAGAAAACAGCTTATTGGAAATGAAACCATTTATATCATATGAAACGTCAATTAAACTGCCGTATTGGTTCTCAATATCAATACTCTTACAATGAAATCAATTTCACTGTCAAGTAGTTGCATTGTATGACATCATAATGGTAATTATCAAGTAACTCCAATGTGAAGACAAAAACAGAGAGAGAGTAGCAAATGTGTAATAGACTTTTACATTATTCTGCTCAGAGAGGTTTAATCACAAATTTCTAAATAATAAAGCATTTTTAAACCATTAAATTTGGCATGTGAATACATTAAACATTAAACATTACTCTATACGTCTCACAACACAGTTAATTTTACATAGCTCTGCATCTGTAGAAGGACCCCTCTGGACCACTGTAGAACTTAATGAATGTTCTTAAAAATATTTTCTTTGTGAAACTTGATGTCTGTTGCGCGAAATATCCAACAAAAAACACGGGGTTGTCCAATATGCTTTTTTTCAATATCAATAGTTTGAAGAGACCCTCTTGAATTTGTCCATTTCACTGACATTTTCAAATGTATCACTACCCAGTATTAGATTCTCAGATCTGGGCTCAGAAACATTCAGGCATATCCTAACCTGTATGAAATCATGAACTTGTCCCATTCTTGTCACCTGCAACAAAAAAAGAGAAAATATTTGCACATTTTCAGAAATAAACAAAAACCGAATAACACAGATCTTTTTTTTAAGCTCCAGAAAGTTCCTACCGTGACTGGCAAGGGAAATAACTGTTTAGTGAGACCTTGAAGGAAAAAAAGTTCCGCGACATGCGACGAAAATCTTTTCTGAAGAAACTTACGTTAAAGCCCTACATGAAATGGCCTCATTTGACCATATCGGGCGACTATTTGTGAAATTATAGCATAAAGTATGACAACGTCTGGATTCGACAAATTGAGATCTAGGCAATTCGAAAATGTATATTATTTGCATAGAGACGACAAAGGTGTATCTTTAATCACTCCTTCTTTAGTAAAATAATTATCAGTATTGTTATTTCTATATTGAGCGTTATGTTTTCTTTACCTAAAATGTGTTTCATATTTAAATTATAATGTGTGTAAGTCAAGTCAAGTTCATGTCAAGTTCAGTCAAGTCAAATTATGGTGAGTCAAGTCATAAACAAGTTGTGCAGACTTTCAGCAGCTGATTCAGTCTAGTCTAGTCAAGTCAAGTCTAGTTAATTATAGTCTAGTCGAGTCAAACAATAGTCAAGTCAAGTCAAGTCAAGAAAAAAGGGAAAATGTATCCATATACAATTTACTAAGTATATTGATCCGAAATTAACTAAATTCAATACAATAGTTGCACACATTCATGTAATGTTCAAGTAAAGTCTAAGTCAAGTTCAAGTCAAGTTCAAGTCAAGTTCAAGTCAAGTATAAGTCAAGATTAAGTCAAGTCAAGTTTTGGTAAGTCAAATCATAAACAAGTTATGTAAGGTGTGCAGTTGAGTCAAGTCAGTCAAATCAAGTCTAGTCAAGTCAATAGTCAGTCAAACCAAGTCAAGTCAACACTGAAAATTTATACTTTAATAATATATTCATCTGAAATAAACTAACTAAATTCAGTACAATAGTTTCACACATTCTCAACAACTGTCACAAAATTACAAAACAAAACGCTTTTACAAAATTTCAAGAAACGACTTGCGAAGTCAAGCGTACTCGACTGACATTTTTGAAAAATAAATTCTTTTACGTAAAGTTATAAATTTTCCATGACGTTGTATGCAACTAACATACTTGACAAGTGACAAATAAATTATTTTACGTTAGCTTTTTTTATGCAAGGCAGTATGCGACCGACATAAATCTATTTAACGAGTGAGAAATAAATTATTTTACATAAGGTAATTTTACTCAAGGTTGTATGCTGTGCTGACTGTACTATGTGACCGACATTCTTGACGAGCGACAAATTTACAATATTTTACGTAATGTTATTTCGCGTCAGGTTGTAAAAGTTGAAAGCGACCGAGTTTATAGACAAGTTACAAACAAGTTATTTTACGCAACGCAAGCTTTTTTAACGTCCGATTGTTTGCGACCGAAATTCTTGACAAGTTACGAATGAATTATTTTTACGTATGCGTGCGGTTGTATGCAACTGACATTCTTGACAAAGTTACAAATAAATTACTTAACGTAAGGTTACTTTATGTGAGGCTGTATGCGACCGACATTCTGGACAAGTGAAAAACACTAGATTTAATTATGATTAGTTATTACAAATAAATGCTGTACATTTGAAGTGAGTGGGGTATGATTATAATGTAATACACTACTTGATTACAGCAACAGTACTTATAATTACCTCAAGCATGCAGTCTAGAGTAGATACTATCCAAGTCCCATGTATAGATTCGGTGTGGTGTGGAGACATCTGTTTCTCTCACAGTTTGTTGGATGTAGTTCCAAGCTCAGCTGGTCATATCTCGAACACAAACTATTATTACAAGGCAGCTCACACGAAGGTTCCGAAGCAAACCCGAGACACTCTTTACATAAATATATGTTGCCATGTGTGCGGAAACGTTCAAATGAGTGTGTGTTGTTCCGAGTTGAATGGTTGGCTCCAATATTGAGAGTAACCAGACTTCTTATGCATAACTCCATCCAAGGTGTTGTTGCTGTACAGCATACAGTCCGAATGTCTTACACCATAGTCAATTTTACACTGTAAAATCATTAAAAACTTGTTAAAATCCACACTTGATGCCATTTTACGATCCTCAAACTCACTTCTTTCCATTTTGAAGGCTGTTTTTTCAGAAAACACAAATCTGCATCAATCAGCTGCTATTTGAGCAAGCGTCTGCT
Organism: Cyrtodaria siliqua; assembly: GCA_037043455.1. Taxonomy (NCBI): domain Eukaryota; kingdom Metazoa; phylum Mollusca; class Bivalvia; order Adapedonta; family Hiatellidae; genus Cyrtodaria; species Cyrtodaria siliqua. The sequence goes on from JAWPHD010000582.1 coordinate 45,489, forward strand.
GAACTGGATGAGATTTGGTTCAACGTCTCACAACACAGTTAATTTTACATAGCTCTGCATATGTAGAAGGACCCCTCTAGACCACTGTAGAACTTAATGAATGTTCTTAAACATATTTTCTTTGTGAAACTTGATGTCTGTTGCGCGAAATATCCAACAAAAAACACGGGGTTGTCCAATTTGCTTTTTTTTTAATATCAATAGTTTGAAGAGACCCTCTTGAATTTGTCCATTTCACTGACATTTTCAAATGTATCACTACCCAGTATTAGATTCTCAGATCTGGGCTCAGAAACATTCAGGCATATCCTAACCTGTATGAAATCATGAAATTGTCCCATTCTTGTCACCTGCAACAAAAAAAGAGAAAATATTTGCACATTTTAAGAAATAAACAAAAAACGAATAACAAAGATCTTTTTTTAAAGCTCCAGTAGGTTCCTACCCTGACTGGCAAGGGAAATAACTGTTTAGTGAGACCTATACAGATATATCAAAATAATTATATAATGCATTTATTTTCCATACATTCTAGAACAAAACTTTTATTCCTAACTTTTTAATTTGGTGCATCTATTAATTGCTGTACCTGTAAAAATAAGATCAGTGATTGGTCAGAGTGCTGAAACCTTGAAACAGATGAAACACTAACTGGCTACAGTGTATACATAATGACGGTATACTCTACCTAACGCTGGGGTTTAAGTATTAAGCTTGACTAGCGTAATAAATATGCAAACTAGGATCGAATGACTGTTTTAGTAAAATGTAAAATATTTAGACCCGGTTTTACTTAATATGTTTAGACTAAGCTACAAAAAAAAAGTTTCATTTTGTTCATGATTTATTTGTAGTGCATACGCTTTACAGTCGCATAACAGAGATGACGTCATTCAAACAACAAACGACATTATCATTGCACTTAAAAATATGCCCCGTTTAATTGTTTTATTGACATCATTGTATCATGGCGTAGTATGTATAAAAACAATATTATATATTTCGTGATTATGTATTCTTAACTTCGTTAAAATCAATGGATAAACGCATATAATACCCGGCAAAGCCTCGTATCTGATTACATTTCCTGTGGGATATTCCTAGATTGCTGTGGAATTACTGGGATTACTTACCAACTTCACACATACGTCATACCGACTTTAGATGGCCCTCGTTCTTCGGACGATCAATGTCATTTTAACATTTGTAATAACACAAGTATATCATTGCTGCAGTGATGCTATCTAAAACGAGTAAATAGTTCACACAATAATGCGAATGTTCTTTAATTATATGTTTTGCCGACTAGACGGATGGTTTAGAACTTCTTTTAAATCGTATTTCCTTCTATTTCAGTACAATGTAAATGGCGCTGAAATTAAGTTATGTAAGCTTCAACGATCAATATTATAATGATCGAGATCTCTAGAAGTCTCGGTAAATTATAACATTAATAACATCATTGTCATTCTTTAGTTTGCGTGCTTTGATATTCATGAGCAAAATTAGTAGTGATGCGAAATGAACAAGATACTACGGAAATTATTCATCATTTCCTTTTGACCAAAGTAATATAAGACTTAATGAACTTTCATTGTGAAACATCGTGCTTGTTTCCCTCGGGAAGTAAAATTCTGATTAAAACACTCGTTGTCCAATACCTTACATCCGGACGTTCAGAACAAAATGTCATTATGTTATATAGAGTGCTATAATACTGTATATACATACTGCAAACTCAATCATTAAACGAGTTAATTGAATAAGAATAGCAAATGCAAAAAATAAGTGATGAAACAATACGTATAAACTCCTGCGGAATTTTTAGCAAATAACAGTTCCAACGCAGTAACCCTATTTTCCTATTTTAACCCGTTTGTGTTTGTGATGTCACATGCCTTACCGCTTATGCACATAGTAATTGTTTTCTGTTTTTCAATTCGTGTTTTTTTTTAATGTTTTTTTGTGAATGCTAAATTTCCTGTTCGACATGTAAACCAACTTTTGATATGTGTAACGTTTTATGTATCGTTTGTAACTTATGAAGTTCATAAGTCATATGAGTTCGGAATTTAAAAGAAATTATTAAATGGATTATGTATTTTAGTATTTTAGTATCGTTAGGGTTATTCTTTTTACTGATCCTTTGGGATCAACGAGCCCCATATAAGTGGTTTGTAAGTGTTGCTTCTTACATTACCTTATTTTTACACTTCCTATAAACAGACTCAATAAAACCGAGTCTGCTACTACCAAAGGATCTCCATTTATAGTAATTAATACTATTCAATTTTTTATTAAATGAGGAACGCACTTTGTAATTAATGTCCTTATATAAATGGCCTGTTGTCACGTGCCTAATGTTATCTAGACTCTTTATGTTCCTTTTGATGTGGCTCATATTTGTTTTCCTTATGATGCACTTGATGGTCATGCTAATCCATGATTGTAAAATACAATACGTGTTAGCAGATTTAAAGAGATACTCGTAGAATTTTAAACATTTAACTTTTGCCTTTTTCTCCTATACTTGCATGTAAATACGTTGTTTTTGAATATAAGATATGACATAGACCTAGCTAGTATTAGTAGACCTGTTGTCATCCCGTTTGTGTTTGCGATGTCACATGCCTTGCTTCTTATTAACATTGTATTTTTTATTTTATTGAAACGTGTTCTGGTTGAATGTTTTTGGTAAAGCTACATTTCCTGTTTGAATTTTATACCTACTATTATTGCCTAAGTTTAATATAATTTAGACCTCTGTATACCAATGGGTACTCAAACAATCGATGAATTCATGTTGATGCGGTACACTACTATACTAAGTAACTGAACACATGACACAACTAGTCTTGTACAATAAATAGCAACGAAACATATATGAGAGAAACGTTGAAGACATGGTTTTATTAGCTGCAGACACGGTTTTATTTATTGAGTCTGTTCATGAGAGGAACAGACTTGTAGTACCTTGTTTAGACCATTTCTGTATCCATAGAAGTATGCAAGATCATCTTTAAGTTAGCGTTTTACTTCTATTGCGTTTTAACGCTGCCTAGTTTGGTAGTGGATACTGCCTGGAGGGATGTCCTTAATTACACTGTAAATACTGCTTAATTTAGTATGACATTAAGATAAGTGTGAGGATTGATGTACCCTAGAACCTGGTTTAACAACCCCATAGACACACATGCCCGCCCACCCCACAATCCCAATGGTATTTGTGCCAATGACCGTGTTATGTTTGTGTTGTCACATATTTATGATGCTTGTATTTGTTTCGTGCAGTTGTCCATCATTTTAAATGCCTGTTTTTAGTTGAATGTGTACTGGGTATGCTACATTTCATATAGGAACTACGTACACTGCCAAATGGGCTTTAATAAAAACAATCTCTACCATGTATTATTTACCCGCATTACGTATATGAGAACTGTACCATATCCGTTGATGAGTTCGTGATAATGGTTTCTTCACTTGTTTACGCAGTCACAGATGTAAATCCAATATGCTTCATCGAAACTATATAGTCGGTTAATGATAAAGGTTCATGAGAATCATGTTAACGTTTGTAGAGCCTTTAAGTCAGGTTGCTATTGAAACGATACGTCATAGCCCTCGGATACGCTATATTTGTATCTCCATGGCAACGTGGCATGGTCATAAATTCTTTTGAACGAAGTACTTCGTGCGCATTTGCATAGTTTTGTAAACATGTTGTTTCTGGAATTATACCAGCACTATAAACAAACTGTGCTGATGACGACTTAAATAAATTCTTAATTATACAGTTGTTAAACACTGACAGAACGGAACTCCAAATATCATATCCAGAATGCATTTGACTTAAGGGTAATTATTAACGACTCATCCAACCATTATCTTAGGATATTTAGAGCCATACATAAGAATAAAAAATGATACATAAACATCTTCAAAATAAGTATGGAGACATGTGTGTCGACCGGCATAGCACATTTTTATCGCAGGGGCATTGACAACAGTCCCAACAAACATATGTAATATGCTTATGGTATTACTATTTGACTATGGTTTATAAATAAGATCTTGTTCTGAAACTAATTTTCCTTTTCACCGAACGACCGACCTAAATATTACACCTTTAATTGTTTTCATCTCTTTTATATTTGTTCGATTTTATATCAGAATGTGTTTCTCTGTACAGTCCGGATTGGTATGTTGCTCCATAATGAAATAAAACGCTATCCAGCAAACTAAATACAATGAGTTTGAATCCAACTGTGTTAACTAACCTGTATAATTTACTGACTACTGACCGTGTCTTTACCACTATTGATGTTATGTACTGTCCTTTTCATTGACATTTTAAATATGCTCGTTTATTTCGGATTATGGTGCAGTGCCGACCTACGGTGACATTGCGTGTGACCGCTGTGTTTCATTTTCCCCTCTCAGTTGACTATTATAATTTAAACAATCTCTACAGATTGGGGATGCATATTACCAGACAAAAATAAAGTGACTCCGTGTTTAACAGTGTACTAGGCATTCTAGTAATGATGTGGACATGTGGACGGAAGTCATTTAATGTACCACACAGCACTTTTGTGTTTAAGTGTAGTGTAGCCGTTCTGCAAATAACTAATGTTTTATGCTTCATCAATATTTTAAAATTGTTTATTGTTCACGGCCAAGCCAAATACAAGTATTTCATGACATGGGTTAACTACAGGGTTAAATCAGATGCTCGATTTTATCTGGTAAACGTCAATATGTCGAGATAAAACAGCGATTACGATGAGGAAAATTTCGAAGCAGCTTAAAATATTCATGACTGTCGTTTTTAGTTTACCCTTGGGAATCTTTGTCATAGGAAATGGAAGAGATCACTAGAAGTTATTCGTATTCCCGCATATCCTATTCACCAACTTTTCTTTAAAGTACGTATCTGTCCACTGTCAGCAGAGAGAAAGATTAATATCAGCAGAACTAATACATAAAATAATTCATTTAAAAGTAAATACAAATGTTGAATTTGAGTTGATTTGGGTCTCACGACGCACAAACACACACGTTATATGTCGCCAAATGGAATGAACATTCCAGCTTCCATCTACATTGAGATAAATCTATATTGAATGGGTCTAGAACATCCTATCTGCAGAAATGCAGAGTTTCGTCAAATTCTAATGAAAACACGACATTTTTCGGTGCGACCCCAATCACTGTTTTAATCCTCCACTCAAGTTGAATCAGAAAAATACAGACAAGGGATGATAATGAAGACTTAAAATGAAACTGACAACACATACAAACTAAACATGAATTCGTGGGGACTTAACTTCTGTGTCTGGGTAAGCAGTGTCAATATTCTTAACTGGGAACCTCACGGGGTACAATTATTTAAGCTGCTTATTAAATAAATAACTTTTTATGAACAACATATGCATTTAAAAAACTTTCATGCGTGCATTCATTTAACAAGTACATTCATTGATTTAAAATGTCTCACATTTGTTTACAATATATGACCTATTAATTAAAATCCGTAAAGAATACTCATCAAATACTGATTGCAATCGGAACTGTCTCTTTCATTTCCTTTATCAGAAAACAATGCCAATTACGGAAAATAACAAGTCCTTTGTTTGCATGCATCGAAACAAAACAAACCCAATACGTAAGTTTGTCGTTGTATTGACATACAAACTGTATTGTAATGTGCAGAAGAAACGGACCTTATTTGTTGAATTTAGACCATTATCTTCCTTTGTTTTAAAGCTACAAAATCTATATGCATCGAAATAATACATCGGTATACAATTACTGGTATAATTTGAAATACCCGTTTAAATAAGTGCATACGAACAGCATTTTTCATCAGTTTAGTTCACTTGTTTGTGGCGTTGTAATAGAGATTTCGCTTCGCTAGTAAACGGTCGCGGGTGCAATCCCCAACCGTGTCATAACAAAGACTTCATAAAAAGGTTCTCGTAGTGCTCTTGCTAGAGATGTTCGGCATATAAATGGTAGGTCTAGGAATGGTCTCATCGGTGTCAGTATACTGTAACTTTGTGGAGTATCATGCCATGTGTCTATAGCGTAGTAGTCCAGATTGGTGCCCCTATAAAACTGAGTATTAAGCTCCTTGCTACAAGTAGGCACGATCTCAACATGACTGGACAATTGTTAAAAGCGACGTTATACCCCACACTTTAACATTCCAGAAAGACAGCTTTGCTTAAAAACGGTGGAAACATAATTGACAATGACTTCTAGATAGAGATGTTAACAGTTTTTTCTATGATTTTATGACTTATTTTATCATCCTGAACAATTTCTTATTTATGTAATGAAATATCACAATGTCAAGAAACTCTGAAGTTTGATGACGTTGCGCACTGTGATGCGAACCACCAGCAACGATAGTGTTTCCCGTTTGAACACTTATAGCTTATACATTTTGAAAACTGCTACTTATAAAGTGTGTTGTAACCAGTTAATTATATACAATATAGGTCATAACCAATCTCAACGCTGTATGTTGAACTACATGTCAGGTGTAATTGTCAGCCATTACCTTTCTAGTGTAACAGGATCGGAAAAAGACAAAACATCAGCACATTCAGTGGGGTTTGAATTTATATATATGATTGATATGTCATAGGGCTAGAAAAATGTGCAGCCAGACCGGGGCTCGAACCCGGGACCTTCGGACTACCATTCCGATGCTCTACCGACTGAGCTAGCCGGCCGGACAATGCAACATCAATCTAACTGTTAGATATCCTAACTGTGACACACTCCCCATACAGACTGAAATTCGTCCTCGAATTTCTATGGGTACAGAGAATCATTTGCATGTTTCTCGAATTTTACTCAGTCACGGCCCCACGTTGGGCGCCAAATGTCACAGGGCTAGAAAAATGTGCAGCAGACCGGGGCTCGAACCCGGGACCTTCGGACTACCGTTCCGATGCTCTACCGACTGAGCTAGGGCTGGACAATGCAACATCAATCTTCCTGTTAGATATCCATAACCGTGACACATATAATATACTTCATAATATACTTCATTGTTAACCAATGATGGGAATACTATAGCTGTAGAAATGCAGGTAACCTAATAAATATGTGTATTCCTATCATTTAATACCAGGATAGTTTTGTATTTGTTTATTCAGAGATCATGGAAGGCAATGTGTTTGTAGTTTTGGAACTACTTGATGGTTTACTGAAGCAACATCTACACATCGCACGTATGACAAATTGTCGAAACCCTTGATCAAACCCTCCGATAATGTAAGGATTAATAGCGCTGTTCATCATATACGAATCGTTGGCAAGTTTCATTCCAACGCTGAGTCTATTGTTTTTAGCAATACCACTGAGATTGACGATACAATATGGGATGAAAACCACCCAATATCCAACAGTAATTGCAATCATCATCAACGTAATTCTGACATCAGCCTGAAAGATGTCTTTAATAGGTCTGCTTGCGGTTTTAACTTGTGCACTGCAAGCTGCCACTCCTTTGAGTTCCGATTTTAAATCAACAATTTCCATTTCGATTGATATGCCAGCTTCTGCATTAATTGCAGTATCTTTAACGTTGGTAGTACTCAAGGCATTGTCTACATTGTCATTTATAGCAGAAATACTTGCTGTCATATGACTGTGTTTTCTAACATATTTGCTGATGTTCGTTTTGGAAACTAGAAATTTTCTTATAATAAGACTGTACAAAACAATGAAAATAAAACTTATAATCACAACAACAGTAAGGTCTATCATATTGAATACATGGAATATAATCTGCAAGGCACTGTCTGTGGAAGGTTGACAAACAAACCCTTGCACAGTATATGCGTATGTGTCAGTAAAATTTACACGAGTTATGTCACGTGTGACCAAAAGTGGTACAGATAGTAACAGTGCAACACCGATGGCAGTTGCAACTGCTGCTTTGACGGATATCATTGTAAATTGCCAGGCGGAATACTAACATACTTTTCTGTATCTGTCGACACAAATTATCCATAGTAGCAATACGGAAGAACAAAAGAGCCAATGATTTATAAAATGTATAATTTTACATCCCGCGACGTCCTTACAACTGATAGAAAAACATATGAGAATTAGTTTATCTGTAAAAACAAAGCACGACCCCAAGTCTATTGCACTAAGGTATGATATTAAGGCCATGGTTGTAGATGACCGTGCGTTGGAAACGTAGAACTGCAAAGTGATGATGTTCCCTATAATCCCAATACAACTTACAATGGCGTAATAAGCAATATTGGGGACGTTCTCTTTCACATATACTCTTTTCAATTCTTCTAGAAGTTCTTCGTTGCTGTTGACTAATCCGTCGTCAGTGTCTTCCATTATCTTCGTTTAGCAAGGGATGTATGCCAATACTACAATGTAATATAACAAACTAATAAACGATTGCTACCGTTATTGACAGAGCTTTGCTGCAGTAAGAATTGTGTTTTTGCTACGGTCATACCACATACATGACACAGATGTTAATATAATTAATCTAAAGAATCTCAAATGCTAGCGGAACATTGAAATATTAAGGTCGTTAACTGATGACTACAGCTTGATAGTATATATATCACAATAAATATAAATCTTTAATTCATTCTCATCAAATTTGGAATCCAAATAGAGAAAATAGTAGCATGAACACTTGTCGTTTCTAAGTTGAATTAGTATTCATTCTATTTTACGTGAACGACACAATATTATTTGATACAATAAATACTGACAAGATGATCCCTTGGTAGCAACAAATACAAACAAGAGAGGAACGTAGCAGACTCGGTTTTTTGAGCCTTTTCATGAGAGGTAATTTTAAGATGCAACACCTCTCACGCATCCTAGCACTGACTTAAGTTATATTATACTTTACAGCAATACATAATCGGTTTGATGATGCCAAAGGACCAATAAATAATAACACTACTGATTTGTAGTCGGAGCGACATGTTACGGCCGCCACAGAGCACTAAACAAACGCTAGTGTGAATGTCAATAAATACTGAAAAGATTATTCCTTGGAAGCAACAAACACAAACAAGAGAGGAAAGTATTAGGCTTTATTGGAGTCTGTACATGAGAGGTAGTTTTAAGATGCAACATGTCTCACAAGTCTACGTATGGCCAACTACAGCATGCTCAGCTATATTTACACTATGGGCACGCAGCTTCGATTTGATACTACATTAATATAATGTCTAATACAAAAGTAACAGGTGCGCGGTAATGTGCATCATTGGATAAACATGTCTTAAATAAGTACGTGGGGAATTTATGATAGGCCGTGTCAGCTGCAGGATCGCTAGACGTATTTCGTCACTTCTCTTGAACACAGTGTAACATTAGACATATTACAAATTTAATAATACATGTTTACTACATCTTAGTTCTGTCTGTGGTGTTGCGTAATATTTACAACAACCGCCTGCTATTTGACGTCGATCAAATCACCTTAAAAAAAGAAGAAAAAAAGAAAAATATTTGATTACTAGTAACAGTATTAGTAACCATTTTTTATTTAAATGTTCAACAAGTAACTAATTGACGTACCTTTTAAATTCTGAAAGAAGTCGAACCCACCGCTAAGGGTACTGTTCTTATATGTGACGTGCGTACGTATTTGCTTATTAGTTTCCTCTTATCAAACTAACACTAACATAAGGACGAATGTTATTTACTGCAATCGCCTGTAGTGATTGATTGATTACGCTCTCGTTTTTTTCTTAAAGCTTAGCTCTGTTCACCGGCGCAAATATAAGAAAGTTCATCAATGCTTTCGGCCAGGTTTAAATTACTCAGATATCGTGACACATCTTTAACAAACACTTATTAAACTCGTTAAGTGAATTTTTTTTTTCCTTTTGACTAATAGCTATTCATCTTCGTTTAGTTTCCTTAAATTCTTCGCGCCTCATATATGCGACTGGCGCCTATGTCCCATGTCATGCATGTAGACGACAACATGCAATAGATTATATTTGGGACAAAGATATGAATATGTCAATCGAGACCAAAATAACGGGTTATGTAACACTCTTGCTCTGTAGGTTATGTATTCTCTGTCATCTGATGCCGGAGATATAAGGATTTTGTGTTAACTAACCAGGACTCTCCCGTGTAATTGGACTGACAATAGAGTAACACTGAGCTTTGCTGTACCCTAGGACCTGGCTTAATGTTTTGTGTTTGTGATGTCATATACCTTAACTGTTATGTATCCTTGTTTTACTGTAGGCACCTGTTTGAAAGATAAGAATATATGTACCACAGTATATACATGGAATATATATGTACATTTGTACGATACAACTCATGACTCGTTTGAGTCTAAACTAGGAAATACAACTCCGGTGATTCCCCATAATTTGATCGCTGCATATAAGTTTTCGAAAGTGTCTCTTACTTGCATTACTACGCCATAGCTTTATTATTCTGTGAAGAGAGCCCCTGAATCACATCCGTACTAACCATAGTCAGACAAATACTTGAATGTTCAAGAAATTATTAATTAGCATTCATTGTCTTAGATTATAAAGACCTCGGTAATCCGTCTTTTCAATACCAATCATTGAATCCGCACCAGGTATTTTACTAGTGTATGTCTCACCAGTACAGCACGCATAATATTCACCATTATTCTCACCCACATATGAAATCTATAACTAGTATTAGCACGTTCATGTGCATGACTGTTGTGCAGGGTAAGAGTACGGTTTGGTGCAACTTAGAACCTGGCCTGGAATTCACCAACCTTTGTTGAAAATGTTCTTAGACTTAAGCCCAAGTATGCAAATTTCAGTCACACATATTTCTATAAGTTTAAAGGATAAACATTCATAACAAGCTGCTATATATATAAATATGATAAATACCAATAAATAGCAAGCTTCATACAATTGTTTATCTTTAAAGGTCATGGGACTATTTGAGAACGAAATTTGAGTACTTGAGCTCAAGTCTAAGAATAGTCTGAAGAATGTTTGGTAAATTCCAGTACTGGTTTAAACCTCCAGCGGTGTTTATTTGCCACTGCCCGTTCAAAGGATGTAGCCTTATAGTCAAACAGTTAGTGTTTGTGATGTCACGTGGCTTTTTATTAACTTTTCAATTGCTGTTGTAATGCATGTTTCTGGTTGATTGCTCTCTTGTATACAACATGTAGCAGGTATAATTCATACGTTACGTACACGGCAGCCGTTAATATATATACTCCCAATTTGGAATTAGTGCAAGTTGTTCTGCTGTAACAATTGTGAATGTAACCGGAATTAAAATGATGAACTATTTCCCGGTTAAATAATATTGAAATATACAATGCAATAATAATAATAATGTAATTGTTGAAACATATTGTTGGAGATTAGCAATACTAATAATAATGCAAAGAATGCTATTTATGTCTATAACATTCAATTCAACGGGTTATGTTTGTGCTGACATGCATGCTTTACTGATGTCAAATGAATCTCTTGGTAACTGGACGAGTATACACCAGCTGGGACGACGACAACCTTCATCGAATTGGAATAGACAATTGCCACGGCTGCTTGAAGCAACATAACGGTTGCGGATGAATGCTGCGTTTCTGATATATAGAGAATATCATGTTAGTGCCTGATCTCATCCAGTTTATCAGATAAGGTTAAGAAAAGAATGAAGCCCGAGGCTGTGCCGAGGGTTTTATTTTTTTCGTGCCGAACCAGATAAACTGGATCAGACCAGGCACTAACATGATATTCGATTTATCATGTTGGTCGTTTAAAATCATTTAATTTATCTTTTTCCCATTTTTTTCCGTTCAAAAATACCCAAACGTCATCAAATATACCATGACGTCATCAAAAGAGGTGCACCGGACGGGATAGGAAAGTAATTGCCGAGATAAAATGTTATCTCAGGCACCCTGTTTCTCGGCAGAATTATACAGATCGTCATGATAAAAATAATATTTGTTACTCTACAACATATTTTCATATGCCCATACTCGGTATTGCAGTTATTCATATCATTTGTAAAATATATGCATGGCTCATGGTTTAAACACAAATCAGTGTTGAACACATAAGGCACTCAAAAGCTCAAAAGCAATGCATTTACAAAATCATTATTATATTAAAAAGCAGCATAAATACTATTTGTGCTAAACATTAATATGATTCATCCGAGACATTCGAAATTTTAATTGTTTGGGAAGTAACAGTAGTATAGCAAGTTTCACAAAATTAGCCAAGGACGTTGTTGGCATCAATAGCTTTAATACGTTTTTAATTTTAAAAAAGTTGCTCTTCTCTGGCCAAACAGATCATTTAACTTAAATCATTTGTAAATTTAGATATATTGAAATGTACAATCACTCAAATTTGATCTGCACACGACTAATACGAAAATGCAATAAACAAACAAATGAGATGCACCCAGTAATACTGCGGCGGGGAGCAAACTCCCGCTGCAACGTTTACATAATGGTATACCCAAAATTGAAGGCTGCCAGAATTCTGAGCTACATGTAAATAGAGCACAAGTGGCAGCCGAAAAACGTTCAAATTATATGCCTCCGCGTTGATAAATAGTGCCACCGGGTTTGCATGAACTGAATGTAATCATAAGAACTGACTTAAACTAAGACGACCTATGTATGTATTAAGAAAGAATAATATTCCAAATGACAATATATCAATTGTGTCAACAGAATTTGCCTTGACCTAATAAAAAAGTTGCTCATATTGGTGAAAAACGTTCTGGTTACGGCAATGTTTGATTTGATTTTACTTCAGATATAACATGAAAACAACATGATTATTGCCTTATTATTTATAAGTGTCTATAGCAACGACTCTTTCGAAAGTTTCTTAGTGATTCACGATGCCAGTGAATTATTATTATTGATAAGACGAAAAGAAGAAACATGTTTAGACACACACCACTGGATTGTTATTGTGTTGGAATATAGCATATATAGAAATATTGTTATCGTTATATCTCCTGTATTTAAGATCGGATTCAATCAAAATGTTCATAGATTGTAGCGCTCATGGTCTAGTTGTGAAAGAACGTCAAAACGTGTCTCTAAAACGCTTTTTTCACTGATTGCATTTTTTTATTTTGTTTTACTATAAAATAAATCAGTGTCATTGTCTCAGTCAACGCTGATAGCTTTTATGTCGTGACGTCATCCAAAATGGCCTCAAGTGACCCCATTCAAGAATCTTGTAATCGCTATTTCTCCTTCATTAATGATCGTTTTTTGATACAACTTTCGAGGTTATAGACATCAAAATCTAGTTGTGCAAGAATAACAAATGTTGTCGCGTCGTCATCTAGGGTCATCACCTTAGACAACTCAGACAGTTGTGACGCATGCCGTCATTAAGAAGGGAAAGCCCGTTTGGTTAGGTTCAGACCTACCTTTGTAAAGCTCTGTACTTGTTTAGGTAGTTTGCTATTAAAAGACATGATCAGTTTCAAATATCTATACATCTATTTGACTTATAATAACCAAATGTGCATAGCTTCAAAATCTCTGACAAGAAAAAACAAAATTGTTCACATATATACCGAAACAACTCTTCTTGGTATTAAATACAATTTAAAAAAAGTATGATAATGTACCTTTGGAAACGGCCGAGCACGACACATACGAAATATTGCAGTCTCGGTTTGATTGAGACTGTTCATGAGCGGCTAAGTTCATTCTTGGTACTAAATATAATTTAAGGTCATTTACACAAACCCTGCCGCATTCAACACGTTCAGTTCTTTGATTAGTGATACATTTTCTGACTCCAAAATATCAAATGATAATTTGGATTTGAATTGGCAAGTTACTTTTAGAAAGAAAAAACAAACTTTAGTTAAATATATTTTCAATACCACATATTCCTTACAAATGAATGACCGAAATTTAAAAGTGTGATAAAGCAGGTGGTATCTGTATCATATGGTTACTTTTTCTCCCATTTCTGCTCATGTAAGATAGGCATTTACCTCATGTGGGCAGAGCCTCGTCCCTGGTTACAATTCGGACCCTCGGGTGAGATTTACCTATCTCACATGGATAAACTCATGTTGGATTCTTTTTCTTGCATAACAATGACATATTGTGCATCGACGTCACCAATAACTAACAATTTAATGTTTTTTGACACAATGACGTCATGCATCTTTTCACGTTATTAACGTCATTATTGTTGCGCGTGAATTTTATCTCGACCCTAGGGTGAGATGGAAATATCTAGCCCCGGTAAAATGACGGATTTCCTTGTCCGGTTTGCAAGAAAACTCTATCTTACACGACATGTGACTTACGATGTCATGACGTTACGTCGACATCGCCTGATTCTAGCGTTAGATCAGCCATTGATTTCATGCCGGTAATAAACACATAATGGGAGAAAAATAATCCATCATGAGTGATCCAAGTGAGATAGGGAAATATCACCCTCGAGATCAGAATTGCAACCAGGGACGAGGCTCTTGCAACCAGGCACTCGGTAGAGCCTCGTCCCTGGTTGCAATTCTAACCCCTCGGGTGATATTTATCTATCTTACATGGATACTCATGATGGATTCTTATAATCTCATGATGTTGTGAAATGTATACAAGTTGGAATACGTTTAATTCCTAAAGTTAAAGAATGTATTATGCATGACTTTTTTCCACTTAAAGTTGGTCAGATTTACGGGTTGATTTAGAAACTTAAAAGTAGATATAAAAATCGGAAAGGAAATGTAGCATTGCAGGACCACCTTAAGACTTTTATCTATGGACATATCCTATACTATATAAACATGAGGGACTGATCTAACAACTATAAATTGTGTATGCACAGATGTTAAGTGTGTTAGACAGGAGAGAAAACAATATGATATGACGTGTTATTTATTAAATTATTAGCAAATTGTATTCAAATAAAATACATGAATGGCCCTATCAAATTGTTTCTCATCAATACAAAACACACACACACAAATCACATGCGTTTAGAGAATTTCTCAAATCGGCATATATTCTAGAGGTAAAATGTAATTAATAATCACATACGTTATGGAGTATACACACTGTTATCACTATTCATTGATCATTAAATAAAATAATCAGTAATTGAATTGGATGCAAAATTATTGAAACACAATCATACAATTTATTTTCCATTTAAAAGGGCAAGAGAGTGTGAAACATCGTGTAATGAGATAATAAGGTAACACTATATTGATTTAAGTCATATGCATATGTTCATCCATGTTCATATAATGATGCCTTCCTGGACCTCACACATTCATGGTGAGGCAGTAAACGGCTTTCGTCCACTAATGTTTTATATAAGTTGTATGACTTGTTTTTTGAAATGTTCATGTTTGTATCACTATATCACGGAGGTGGGTATGCTTTTCTATTTCTTGGTAATCTGTCTTGATATGAACATGCTGGCATGCTGTTCCGTTTGGAAATGTTTAAACTTCACATACGGCCCAAATCAATTATTCATGGATGCCTAATTTGACACCAGGGACAAACGGGGTAGCTCAACTGATTACCAGCCGAGTATATGCAATACCTTTGCATTACGTGATCCTGCCTTACTTCCATTTAGCGATGGCAAATCTTGTATTAACGGATATTTCGACAATAAAACTTGTTTAAACACTTTTATTTCACTGAAAAAATGCGATAACCTGTTTAAAATTGTATATGAGATGTTTTAATTTTACAATAAACAAACATGTTAAACCAAAATTAAGGTTTTATTTCATACCCCAGCCAACCCCGTTTTCGCTTCTTGAAAAAAGGGTTGGTTGGGTTATGAAAGTAAATACTCGGACCACGTAATGCGCATGACACTTTCATTGCGCATTCAGTATTGATTAGTTTCAATCAAGTGATTGTGTTTATTGATCAATTTTAGTCTAGACAATCATCGTAATTACAACTGAGAAAACAGCTTATTGCAAATTGTACCATTTATATAATATGAAAATCAATGAACCGTCAATTAAACTGCTGTAGTGGCTGCTAATATATATATAATGTTTGAAATGTAATCATTGTCACTGTCAATAAGTTGCATTGTATGGCATCGACATGGGAATTATAGAAAGACTTCAATGCGAAGACAACGTGAGAGTAACAGATGTTTTATAGTTTTATATGACATACAATGTGATCGGTGAGAAAGTATTACTTACATGTAGATCTAGAACATGGGTGACAAATAAAGTGTTGAAAAGGAATTAACTCTTATTCCGCAACGTAATAAAGGTTTATTTTTTATGTTTTCTTTAATTATTTATTTTACATTTATCTTTTCTGGAAGTGTAATAGAGATATATGCTGAAAAAGAGATCACTTGGAAGCAATAAACATAAAGAAGAGAGAAAAGTAGCAGACTCGGTTTTATTGAATCTGTTCATGAGATGTAATATAATGTGCAACAACTCTCACGCCCACTAGCACCTGATTTAATCGGTATTCTAAAATTAGGATCGATGATCGCAAAAGGACCACTTAATAATAACACTACTGATTTGTAGTTGGGCGATCTTGATACACGCCACACAGCACTAAACAAACGCAAGTGTGGATGTCAATAAATTTGAAAAGGAGATCCTTTTGAAACAACAAACACAAACAAGAGAGAAAAGTAGCCATGACTGAAATGTCATAAACACTTCAATTATAATTAAGAAAAAACAAGTAACTGGTAACTGTGTTTGTATAAAGTAAAATTATAAGACCCATTTATTTGATATGTTCATAGAGAGATAACGATTTATCAATATGTTTACATTGTGTTGATGGTGTATTTGTAGTGCAAACGGGTTGCAGCCGCAAACGAGTTCTGACGTCATTCAAACAACAGCAATAGCACAGCACTTAATTGTTTTATTGACAACTTTGCATCGTGTGGGTTTTATCTAATACATTTAATATTATATATTTCGTGATTATATGTTTTGACTTCAGTCAACTCACTAGATAAGAAAACATAAACTATAGCCTTTAGATTGCCCGCGTTCACCGAATGGTCAGTACCATTTCAATATTTGTAATAACAAACGTACAACATTAGTTATGTTTTCTGAAACGAGCAAGTGAATAGTCGCGCGGTAATGTGACTGCTCGTTTATAACTTCAACTTTTTGAAACTTCCTTTAAATCTTATCTCTTTCAATTTTAGTAAAGTAAATGGCGATAAAAGCAACTTGCGTAAACGACTTCAGACACTATATGTTAATTAACAACGGGTAATTATCCATTTAGAAAAAAAAGTATAATAAGTTCAAGATCAAGAGGTCTCGGTAAATTATCAAACAAAAACTTAAATCAAATGTTTGACATTCCTAAATGTATGTACTTCGAGATTCGTACTCAAAGTTATTTTATAATGAGCATTGAACAACGCGATCAAAAAAAGAATTCGTCATTTCTTTTTGAACTAAGTAATATAGGATTTAAAGAACTTTCATTTAAAAATACCGTTTCCCTCGTTAAAGCTACACGAAAACGAGTTACTTGTGTAAAAGGTGAAAATGCTAAAATGAGATGAAACTATAACGTAATAAAAGAAACATTTTGGTTATAGTTTTTGTCTTGCCTTTACGAAGAAAAAAGAGACATATGTGTTGCTTTTCCGGCGGCGGTGGCGAAGGCGTCAACATACAAATTTTGCGTTTATTTCATTTTCTCATAAACTGTATGCACTAGACCTTTCGAACTTTGCTTACAGTTGTATCATGGGTGGTACATCACAACGTGACAAAGCAAATGAGGAAGTGACATTGACCCTCCAAGCAAAGGGTAGATAACTGAATATTTTTTACATTCAACTTTTGCGTTTACGTCACATTTTCACAAACTGTATGCACTAGACCTTTCAATTTTTGCATATAGTTGTATCTTGGGTGATACAGTAAAACGTGGAAGTGACCTTGACCCTCTAAGCAAAGGCAGATAACTTAATAATGTTTCCGTTCATCATTTGTGTTGAGGTCAATTTCTCGAAAACTGTATTCACTAAACCCTTCAAACTTTGCTTATAGTGTATCTTAGGTGGTACATTGCAACGTGACAAAGCAAATATGGATGTGATCTTTACCCTCCAGGCTAATGGCACATAGCCTGATAATTCTTACCTTCAACTTTTATGTTTAGGTCACTTTTTCACAAATTGTATGCACTGAGACCTTTCAAACTTTGGTTATATTTGTATCTTGAGTGGTATATTGCAATGTGACAAAGCAAATGTGGATGTGACCTTGACCCTCCAAGCAAGGGGCAGATAACTTAAATAAGTTTCTTACCTCCAACATTCGCGTTAAGGTCACTTTCTCACAAACTGTATGCACTACTTATTTCAAACTTTGTTTATATTTGTATCATTGGTGGTACATCGCAACGTGACAAAGCAAATGTGGATATAACCTTGAACCTCCAAACAAAGGGCAGATAACCTTATATGTTTTACATTTACCATTTACGTTTAGGTCACTTTTTCACTAATTGTATGCACTTATACCTTTCAAACTTTGCTTATATGTGTATCTTGAGTGGTATATTGCAGCGTGACAAAGCAAATGTGAATGTAACCTTGACCCTAGAAGTAAGGGGCAGATAACCTAATAATAGTTAGATTAATCATTTTTATCTTCAACATTTGCGTTGAGGTCATTTTCTTACAAACTTTATGCATTAGACCTTTCAAAATTCGCTTATAGTTGTTTCTGTGGTAGTACATCACAAGGGGTCAAAAAGCAAATGTGGATGTGACTTGCACCATCCAAGCAAAGGGCAGATAACTTTAACTGTTACATTTACATCACGTTCTCATGATCTATAATTTTGCACTAGATGCTTTAAACCTAGTTTATAGCTTAATCTTTTCAAGACGTAAAACATTCTATTTTGTTTTGACATAGCTGTGTCTTGATCTTGACCTACTTTTGTGTTTTGTTTTATAGAATGGCATTGTGTGTTTAAATAAGTGCACTTAAGGGTGCCCTCTGCTGAGGTTTTGGATTTTTGCACTTCCGGAAATTTACATTTGTTATATTTCAAAAATTATAATAAAACTGGAAAAAATAATTATACAGTAACAAACTTATGCCCAATAGGGATATTTTAGTGCAAAAAAAAAAAAAAAAATAGATTTTTTTTTTTGACCTCACATGTTGTGCCCAAAATTGACAATTTTTAACATAAGCCAAAATGGGGGGTAGGGGTACAAAAGATGGTATTTCTCAAAAACCATTTAAGATATTCACTTAATTTAAACTTTATTACAAAGACATGTGTTAGCATATACATAGACAGGAATAAAAAGTATTTTCCTATTATTTGTTACAGACCTATGCCGTTATATGTCAGAGCTCGTCGAAATCTAAAAAAGCACATTTTTTTCTCAGTTTTTATTGAATATCTTTCTTATATGCACACCGACCCCCAATTTTTATTTTTTCATTCTGATACTCAGGTCTTGTATATATTGTAGACAAAATATCTCAAAAAGTTATCTGTTCCTTTATCATGAAAAATTTATGGATCACAAATTTAAAAATGCAATTTATAGTAAACTGGGTGGGGTAATGACAAGGGATGTACTAATTTTTCAGATGGTGATAAAAATACCCCAACCCTTAATTTTTCGTCCTAAAGTATGATCTATTACATTAAAAAAGACGGAAAATCGATACCTGTTCTGCAAACCACACTACACACATGTAAGTTGCCATACACAATTTGCAGCTGATTCAGAATTTAAAACCGCACTGTGAGAGTGTATTACTAAAGATTAATTTTGCGAAAAAGTTAAATCACCGACCCATCATTATTTTTCCAGAAACTAACTAGTAATATGTTAGTCTTCATAAAAAACAGGGAAATAAAAAATTCTATCTGTTTTGATATTCACCAGAGGGCACCCTTAAATGTCATCTTAGCAAACTGTAAACTCCATTGTCCTTAGTTATGAAAATATTTACAAACTTTTCAAGACGTAAAATGGGATGACAGTAGGGTAAGTGTGAGGTTTGGTGCACCCTAGAACCAGTTTAACTCCCACTGCCCCCACCCCCAGTGGCCCTTGTTGCCACTGACCGTTCCTATTGTCAACCCTTTTGTGTTTGTGATGTTGTTGCGCACCATATTGTTTGTCCTATGATGAATGTTATGTTGTTACTAATCCATGATTGTATAACACACACGTCATAACAGATATACAGAGTTACTCGTATACTTATCAGTGTTTAATTTTGTCTTTGTATGTTGCATATGTTGATAGAGAATTGCAGGATTTATCGTGAAGGTTTTATACAATTGAAGCGTCGTATGTTACATTTATAGAGATATCAATGTCAATTTCCGTTTCAATGCTTTATTCATTGCGGTCACCGGCCCATACCACGATAACACGTTAAACATATTTACACTATAGTATTCAAATATAATAATGATAATAACAGTTAATGAAATGGTATGGTGATGCCATGATTGTATACGTGATTAATAGATTGCAAAATATTGCACATCTTTATTCAAATCAAAATGTTTTAAGTACGAATTTCATGTACGAGATATTGTGAATAGAAAGAAATGAATAACAATATAAACGCCCTTTGATACTAATTTGAATAAGGTCGTTATGCATGCATTTATTATCATTCACTGTTAATTATTAATGCTGCGTTGTTTGTTGGAGGATATAACCTGGCGGGAATATCTTTATCTATACTGACCCGCTTTAGTGTGATGGCAATAGGGTACGAGTTAGGTTGTGTGCACCCAAGAACCTAGTTTAAACTCCGAGTGGAACTGACCATTCCCAGGCGGTAGCCCTATTTCCACCCTTTTATGTATGTGATGTCACGTGCCTTGCTTATTGGCAGTGTCTGTATTGTTAATTTTAATGCGTGTTTGTGGTTGGCTATGTTCTGTGAAATACTGTTGTACATTTAGACCTACATTTGTATTAGTTTTAGACAGGGTTTTATTGAGTCTGTTTATGAGATGGACTGAATACTTGTAGCAACTGGCGCAATATTAACTAATTATAAATGCATACAACTATACAAGGTCGTCATTGTATTTTACTTCCTTGGTTTAGTTTGGTATAGACTGGCGGGGACTGGCTTCCCTAAAGGACTTCCCTAATTACACTGTCCCACTATATGACAATAAGATAAAAGTGAGGATTGATGCACCCTGCAACCTTGTTTAAACCCACTACGCCAATTGTGACGCTGACCATTCTAAGGCAGTATCTTGTTTTGTTTGTGCTGCATACTTCGTTGTATGGTCTTGTGATTGTTGATTGTTTTATATTCCGTACGTTGTGGCTTGTACAAGAGTTAGCTTATGTATTGATTTTCCTTTTCATTTCCGGTCAAAATACTTAAACCACTCGTTAAACGCAAATACAGGCGCTAGTATTAATCTGATAATGATTGATCTAGACACTTGTTATTTTCCCTTCCGCCAAGGCCGATTGATTTTTAGACATAGGTTTGACATGTTCATGCATTTTCTATATATAGTTATCCCATATTAAACCTTAACAAGAGGCCAAAGAGGGCCTATATCGCTCTATTGGCTATATGGAGTCTGTGTTGGGAATACGACAACAATATGCGCAACTAGGCATGGTTCTGATAATTCCTACCTAGTTTCACTGAAATCCAGGAAAGGGTTCAGGAAAACTAGATCGGGCAAAATTTGTTTATAAGGAGCCGTGACTCCTTAGCGGCCAACAATCATTCAACCGGAAAAGTGTACAAAGTTAGTGTATTAAAACATGTAAAGGGCCAAAACTCCTCCAAAATTCATTCAACCGGAAAATGATAATGACAGCCGCAGCCAAGTTTTGTTGAAGGACGACCACTGGTTGTACAAAACTAGTCCAGACAAAGTGTGTGTATTAAAATAATATGAGAGTGGACATTTTAAGAGCCACAACTCCGACAAAAATCATTCAACTGGAACATGATAACAATATTCGAAACTAGGCTTGGTACTGATTGTTCCTACCAGGTTTCACTGAAATCCAACAAGGAGTTCAGGAAAACTAATCCGGACAAAGTTTTGTGTATAAGGGACAATAACTGTGACAAAAAACATTCAACAAAAACATGGTGATAATATATGCAACTAGGCTTGCAACTCATCATCCCTGACAAGTGTCGGTGAAATCCGGCCAGTCGTTCAGAAGAAGTAGCCTGTACAAGGTTAGTGTATTAAACTCTTTAAAGGGCCATATCCACAACTAGGCGTGGTACTCATCATCCTCACCAACATTCGTTGAAATTCTTTGAAATTCTGCAAGGAGTTTATAAGAGACTAGTCAGGATAAAGCCTTGTGTAAATCTTTAAAGGGCTATACTTCCAAAAAGCACCATTGAACCGGAACACGGCGAGACATGCACAACTAGGCATGGTACTGATCATCCCTGCAAAGTTTCATTGAAATCCAGCAAGGGGTTCAGGAGAACTAGTCCAGACACAAGTTGTGTGTATTAACACCTTTGAATGTAGTCAGGCCAAGTTTGTATATTAAAAGTAGGTAAACAAATCGAACAGGAAATGCAGCTTTCACAGAACACAGTAAGCCCAAAAACACGCAAAAAGACAAACAAGAACGGCAATACTAATAATAAAGGCATATGACGTCACAAGCACAAAAAGGGTTGACAGTATGGCTACCGCCTTGAAACGGTCAATGGCAAAAATGCCGCTGGGGGTTTAAACAAACGTTTAAAGGGCCATAACTCCACCAAAAACCATTCAATTGGAACACGGTGACGATATGCATAACTAGATTCGGTACAGATCATTCCTTGAAAGTTTCATTAAAAGCCGGCCAAATAAAGGCCCTATCGTCCTAATGACTCAAAATACAGCAGTTTTAACTAAATCCAGGAACTCCGGTATCACTAATCCGATTTGGATGGCTTTCAACCTAGTCCGAGCTTTCATTCATAGTAACAATCTGGTAAAGTGTGGTAAAATCGGATGATAAATGAAGGCCCTATTGTCTTAACGAGGCAAAATTATAGCATATTTAAGAAAATCAAGGGCCTTAACTCAGCGTAAATGGTCCGATCTGGCTGTTTTTTCAAAACATTCCATGATTTCATTGCTATTAATAATCTTTGCAAGTTTGGTAAAGATCAAATAATAAATGAAGCTGCTAGAGTGTTGACAAGACAGAAAATTGTATTTTTAGCAAAAGCAAGGGCCATAACTCCGACGTTAATGGTCCGATGAGACTGGTTTTCAAACTTGACCGAGGTTTTCTTTGTTTTTAACAATATGTACAAGTTTGGTAAATATCAAATAATAAATGAAGGTGCAAGAGTGTTCACAAGGCAAAATATGGCATTTTTCATCAAATCAAGGGCCATAACTCCAGTGAAACTAATTCGATCTGGCTGAATTTCGAACTTGTTTGAGCTTTAATTGATATTAACAATCTGGTCAAGATCAAATAATAAATGAAGGTGCTAGAGTGTTCACAAGGTAAAGTAAACGGATGACGAATTACGACGGACGACGGACGACTGCCGATGGACAACTCGGCCAGTAGAGCTAAAAACCCAGTACAGTACCATATCCTTTAGTGATTGTTGATAATGGCTTATTGTAGCATGGTTGGTGACATTTCCATTGATGAATGCAGAGCATTAAATCGTTTAATTTAGGGTAACTAAAGGGGCGTGGCTATGCCGTACTACAACTACCGGATATTGGAATTTAGAGTACGGTCACTATGACGTCACAGTGTTACTAAGTACAGCATGCTACAAAAAAGATAGAGTCTGTCTCAGCTCGTTGGTTATTTAAACACCTCGATGGGCTAAATAAGCCAACTCGCTGAGACCAGACTCTATCTATTACTTAGTACATTTACGCAGTCACAGATGTAAACGATATGCTCAATCGAATCTATATCGACGGTTAATGATAACTGTTCATGACAATCATGTTAAAGTGTTTAGAGTCTTTAAGTTAGTTTGCTATTGAAAAGATACGCCATAGCCCTCAGGATACGCTGTAGTTGTATCTCCATGACAACATGGCATGGTCATAAATTCGCTTGTTCGATGTACTTCGGGCGCATTTATATATATATTTCAGTGAGCAATTTGTCTCTGGTATTATACCAGCTTTGCAAACGCATTGTTCTGAATACGACCTAAATCAATAAGCTAATTATAAAGATGTTAAACGCTGCTGACAGAACGGAACATGCAAACATAATCTCCGGAATACATTTGACTTGCTGGTAATTGTTGCCAGCCACTGTCTTAGGTTATTTAGAGCCATACATATGAGGATACAAAAGAACCGTTAGAATAAAAAGAGTATGACGAGAAATTGGGAAATCGTCGAACACGATAAATACAAACAACATCTCTTTTCATTGAACGGTAGTGAAAAACCCTAGCCACCGTCCAAGCTCTCTAGACCAGGTTTGAGCAGAATTCAATATGTAAAATGTCAATAGTACGAATATGTGAGCCATACGAAAAGATGGAATGTATATGACGGTGAACATGGAACCTCCCGTGAATAAGTACGGCGACATATGTTTCGACCAGCATAACACAACTGTACAGTAATAATCAAATAAAGGGGCATTGAAACCAGCCCTAACAAACATATTTGATAATATATGATATTACTAGATACTAATTTATCAATAAAGTGCGAAAACTTGTTCTGAAACTCAAGGTTATTTACATAAAACCGTTCCATCTAAATAATTTACACTTTAAAATTTTAATATTTATTTTATGTTTTTCCGAATTTCTACAAGAATTTTTTTTTTTTTACAGGGTTGTCTTTTTTGGTCAAAAACGAAATAAAGCCCTATCGACCAAACTAAATAAAATGAGTTTGTGACCTAATGTGTGTTTTTACCTCCCAGTTTACTATAATACTATAAACAAGCTGTTAATTTACAAATGCATATTACCAGCAAAAATTACAATGACTGGGTGTTTAACATTGTATTATGCATTCTAGTAAAATAAACATCGACGGTCAGACGTATTTTAAAGAAAACACGATGTTGTTGATATGGAGTGTGGTGTATATGAGTCTATGAAAGCAGATATGAAAGTCGAACATAAAAGTTAGAATTCAAGGACCACAGTCAACCAACAACACTTATTGATATATATAACAATTACAAGCATAAATAGGAGGCAAGTTATGTTACATCACAAACATAAAAGGGTTGGCAATATGACTAACGCCTTGAAACGGTCAATGACAAAAAAGACGCTAGGGGTTACAAATAAGTATAAAAGTCGAACAGAAAATACAGCTTTCACAAAACATAGTAAACCCAAAAACACGCAAACCGACAAACAAGAATGGCAATGTCAATAAGGAATAAATGAATATTCCCAATAAAACGAAACAATGTAAATAAAGAAATATCTACCATCTAAATCATTTAATAAACTAGCCAGCATTAAAATACAATGTAAATATAACACATATGATTATGAGCATGTGTATATGAATAGAATGAAAAAGCTTAAAAACTCACAACGCAAGTACTCAATGCATTGGCAGAAGCCAGAAATACCAGAAAACAAAAGGGCAAGACAAGATCAAATTGAAGACAAACATCAAACGCTACCGTCCTTTCGGGATTTAGACTTTGTTTTACGCATTATTATATTCTATACATTTTCCGTTTATCCAATTTTGTTGTTGCCTTTGTAGACATTACGATTGTGTTAAGTTCATAATATAAGTATTTCAAGAAAAGCGGTTAACTATAGAGTAAAATCAGACGCTCGGCTATTCTAGTAAACGCCAATCTATCTAGATAAAACAGTGACTGAGTTGAAAAAGAAGTCGAAACAGATTAAACCATTAATGACTCTCGGTTATAATTTACACTTGGGAAACTCTGTAATACAATAATTACAATAAATTTCTTTACCGATTATTCGTAATCCCATATATCCGTTTCACCAAAACTTCGATGCACTGTCAGCATATGAAAGGTTAATATCAACCGAAGCAATATATATATATAAAGCAATACAGTTAACAGTAAATGCATAATTTTATGTACAAATGTTCAGTTTAAGTTAAATTGCGTCTAACGGTTCACCAACCCAAATATGCTATATGGCGCCAACAGGAATGAAAATTCCAGCCCAACACTTCATTTGCATCGGAATAAAAACAATGCAAAATTATTGCGTCGATTTTAGCTATAAACGCTCCTTTTGCGCTACTGTTTTCGGCCACCAGTCCAGTAGCATCCGAAACAATACAAGGATGACGATGAAGAAACAAAATAAGCATGAACTCGTGGGCCTGCTGCATAAACAGTAGCCTATTTTTACCGGCAAACCAAATCGGGTACACCTATTGAAGTAGTATAGTATACACTCAGAGCACCTAACAACGCAACACATTTTTTTAGAGATACTAACGATGTTAAAGTAAAATTAGTTTTAACTGAAAGATGTAGAGCAAATATTATGCAATAGTTTACCAACGTATGTTAACCTTTGGGACAAAGAGACTTGTCAATACACTCTTGATTTGGGCAAAAAACAGCGGACTCAAAATAATCGAAAATCAAAAATTGTTGCGTTTTTAAATGTACTGAGCACATAAATACATGCTGCAATACATGTCATGAACAATATATGCATAGAAAAAGAAGTCATTCGTGATTTTATTCAGCAATTTCATTCATTGATTTAATATGTCGCAGTTTGTATATAGTCTTTCCGTGACTTATCAATTAGTTTCCGAGATGAATATTCATCGAATACGAATTGTTACTATCATGTTCGTTTTCAGTAAACAATGACAATTAGGGAAAGTATCAAGGAAGTTCCGGTTCTCCAGGAAGGTAGCTTAACTTAATCCTGTTTTTATATGCATCTAACCTACGTATGTAACATACGTACATTTAGTTCTTGAGCTGGTTGTCGACTCCCGTCCTCCCCAGGAGGAATTTTGTGGGGTATGCTTTTCTGAAAGAACATACATTAAGCTTCAATATGAGACATGTGTTGGGGCTTGAGTGAGTTTTGTGGGAAAACGTTGCGTTTTTAGACGAAAATCGCCGAAATCTGGAATTGTTTTTTAGAAAAAGAATGGAATATATTAGAACCAATTTGAATTGATGGAATCTTTCTCGGAACGCATCTCTACATGTCCCACCATATAATTTATGGATCCGATACTTAAATATTGAGATTTTGGATAAAAATGTTAAAAAATTGAATAAAATCGCTGATTTCTGTTATACATTGGGGGTATGTAACTAAAAAAAAGAAATATATCTAATACAATAGAAAAAATAAATAGTGTAACATTTTTGTGCAGGGTAAGGTCCAGTGATTAAACATAAAAAAGTTCCAAATCGCATAATGTGCAAATGCCTGAATTTTGGGGCGAAAAATGTGTATTTTTGTCAAAAATCGCCGGAATCTGGAATTATATTTTAAAATTAGTTTTAACATAAACTTATCAAATTGAAGCAATAGAATGTTGCACAGCATACATATTCAAGTTTTTCCTGGCATCATATATAACATATGTGCTCAAATATTGGCGTTTTAAGGCAAAATGTTGGAAAAAATGACAAAAAATCACTGATTTCTGTAATCCATTGGGGGTATTGGGTTAAAATTTAGAAAAAAAAATTAATACAATAGAATAACGACATATTGTAACATTTTGGATAGACAAAGGTCCAATCATTAAGTAGAAAAAAGTCCTGAACCATATGATGCTTAAACTATTGCCTTAATGTTCAGGCGAATAATTGTATTTCCGTCAAAAATCGACGGAATCTGGTATTATCTTTTGAAAATAGTTTGAGCATAACTTATCAATTTGAAGCAATAAAATGTCGCACACTATACATATCCCAGTCATTTATTGTATCAGATATAACATATATGCTCAAGAATTTATATTTTAGGGCAAAATGTTGAAAATATGACTAAAATCGCTGATTTCTGTAATGCATTGAGGTATTGGGGGAAAAAATAAAAGTGCATAGAAAGAACGGAAAAAAAATATTACAACATTTCTGCAGTCCAATGTGCAATAATATACCAGAAATCCCATAAGAAGGTGGTAAAGGTCTCTTTATTTTGTTGGAGGAAAATGTGTTTTTAATAAAACATTAACAAAATCTGGAGTTTTTTCTTCAAAAAGTAATTTAAACATACATGTTACAACGACATATCGCCAGATGAGAGAAAAAAAGTGCCGTCTGTCTTCTATGGAACATTCTTACTCTCACCTGGCGATATTGCCATTGACCCATCCTATATTTCAAAGGAGTGCATGGCACGCTGACATTTTATTTGTTTTTATAAGCGAACAAGCCTACTCTAGCTGATACCTTATGGGAATTTGTTACAAAATGACATGACAGAACCTCCCTAACAAATACAACACATCATGTACTAGTTCTTGTGCTGGCTGTAGACCCCCTCCCCAATGGCGGATTTTGTAGGGTATGATATTTTGAAGGAACATACAATAAGTTTCAAAATGAAAGTTTCAATTCTGAGCGTTGGGCTTTAAGGAGTAACATGCATGTAAACTATGTTACCTTACATTACAATTAAAATGTTAATGTACATTAAAAACGTTGAATATAAATTTAATCGAAACCATGTAAAAAACATAACATATGTACTTTTATTAATATAAGTTAAGCGTTTCAAACATAATGAAACTATTCTGTAATTTACGTTACACCACATTCATTAGCAAAATAACTTATTTTTAGTGCAAATAGGCTGCTGTAAAAATTGGTGTTCGTCTGCACATGTAAGTAAGGGTTTCCATATATCAAAATGTTAATTAGACTGTGTATAATATGCATATGTATACTAGCCGAAATTGAGGTGTAACACAATAAAAAGAAATCAAACATGGCGTCCAAGATGGTCCCGTTGTTTCACAAGATCTGTTGGTCGGCCCAGCAGCCGTCGGCCGGGGTCGCTCAATGCCATTTCTCTATAACTATACTGTATATAGCTCTATGTGCGATGTTCGATGCCAGAATTCAGGTAGCCCTCCCCCTGATAAGGTCTAGCGACCGAGTGCCACGCGTAGCGGGGAGCTTTGCCGAGGCTGGCCACCGTTCCCGTTGAGTCACAAAACCTGTGGGTCGGCCCAGCAGCCGTCGGCTGTGGTCGCTCAAGGCTATTTCTCTCTATATAACTATACTATAGGTGCCATGTTCGTGACCCGAACTCGTGAAGCCTTTCCCCTGATACGACCTAGGGACTGAGTGATGACGTACATATTGTTTCGATTCGACGTGTAAACTCTGTGCATTCGTTACAAAGTGAATTAATACGGTTCGTAGTGAAAAGTTTTAAATGTCAAACCATACGATACAAATAGAAATCATTCAGTGCAATGACAAACCATTTGACAAAAAACTAATGCAATACAATACAATACAAGTCGGTACGATGAAAACTTAAACGATTCATCGAAAAATGTGAAGTGATACACAACAAAGTAAATCAGTATGATGCAGTATGAATCAGTTTAACGCAAACACATTTAGTGTGGTGGTAAGTAAAATAATCGGATGAAAACAAAGTCGATGCAATGCAAACACAATCCGTTCAACAGAAACTGATTTCATTACGTACAAAGTGACACGGTACGATGGCGGCAGCACTGTCGATATTTAATTAAGCTGAAGTTTATGTTTGTGATCATGTTGCATGTTAATCATGTTAATGTACTGTAAAACCTATCTAGATTCCAAATATCCTTTTCATATTATTGTTTACCTGATTGTTTCTCTGTTGAAGAACTGAGTACCAAATTAAAATCTTTTTCTTGAGATTATTTATTTTAATTGTGTTGAAGATCTCACACCAATTAATGACTTGTTACTCCTACACACTTTGCCCTTCTGCACTTTTATCTAGGCCGTAATACCAACTCTTCAATCTTAACTTTACATTGATGTTTATAATGTAATGTCTTTGACAATTAATCTCATCATGATATTAAATCAAGAGTAACTGAACATTTGGATAAAAGTCCAGAGTTCTTTGTCTGAGGTTATAAAACATTTGTTCCTGATTGCTCAACTTTCAAACCTTTTCATGCTTTGAATTCGAATTATTTTATATTTTAAATTATATGTCATCAAATCCATGCAAGACGTTATATTGATCTGAGTCAACACTCTGAAACAATTTTGAGTGATTTTGGTTTCGAGATTTGAGCACGGAGTAGAATAACCGTGGGCCAAAACCTTGGTATTAATACAAACATCATTTTCATTACATTACCACTATAACTCAGATGAACCTGGATTATGTAACTTAAAATAAGTCTTTTAAAATAAAAGGTTGGTTTATATAGGTAAAATTGTATTACATTATTTTCTAACAGATCATTACTCAGAATAATGGCTTGAAAAGTAATTTTGGGGCAAATAGACTAGTTTCGTGCTAATATTAGTTTCAACATTATCTCTAAATTGGCTTGAAACTAGCCTATTTGACAAAATCTTTCAATTATGTTTTTTTAGTTTAAAAAATCATATATTTAAGTTATATTAGCAAAATCTATGACAGAGAGAGATGATTTTAATTTTGACATTGTTAATTACCCCCACTTGGATGGGGATGTCCCCCGAGCAACTTCTTATGGGGTATATGTGTCTCAACTTATTCGTTTTTCAAGAGCTTGTACTCGAGTTGAGGACTTTAATATTCGTAATCTTTGTATAACTAAAAAGCTACTCAATCAGGGTTACCGTTACCATAAACTTCGTAAAACCTTTGCAACAATTTATTATCGTAACCCTTACCTTCTTTCCAAATATAAAAGTAATTTAAGGACTCTTCTGCGACAAGGACTATCACAACCTAACTTCTATGGTGATGTGATTTATAAACTTCGTAAGATTCTTGGTCATGATCACTTTCATACTATCTTTGTTAAACTTGTTAAAAAGTTTATCAAAAAAGGTTATGACCCTATCAATTTGCAACGTACTGCATGCTTGGTGGTGGACCCTTTTACAGTTCGCCACAATGCTTTCCTCTTTAATTGTACGATGACCGGACAGGCTGTGGACCCTATGATGACGCCTACCTAAAGCCCATAGGGACGGTGGCGTTTGATGTTTGTCCATGATCTTTCTTGTCGTGCCCTTAAGGTCTCACACCACAATTAATTTTCCCATAGGGTTACTGTACAGCCTTTTCCAACATCTGAGCTTCAAAGCAGGGCAGCAGACATTGTTGTTGGTTTAATATCTTCAGTATAGCCAAGACCAGTAATTTAAAACAATAAAATATATAAGTTAGCCAGGTTGGTTTTTTTCCTCGCTCATGTTTTGTGAACCCTATGGAAAATACAAAATTCATACACTATCTAGCTGAATATGTGGTGCTTCGGTCAAACAATTCTGAAATTTGAATGAAACCTCATATCAACATGGGATTTTCTGTATCATCTGTCTTTTACACTGCAGATGTATGCTAAAGCAAAGAAAAGCCTATTTTTCAAATTAAAAATTGCCTAAAATTGAGAAAAAATAGAATTATTTTCTGTTTTCCTTTTGTCTCTAGGTCCGTGAGCTTTCAGGGGAGATAATAGAGGTGTGAGACCTGAAGAGAGTAAATATTTTTAGCAACATCATCCATAACATAACATTTAGTAGCTATGTGCAGTACCTATAAAATAAGACCATAAGCATGCTTCTATCATATTTACAAGTGAATTGATTCAGGATTATGTGACTGAGAGTAACGCGTGGATTCGACAAGTTCCCGCTGTGAAATAAAAGTCCAAAACATGTTTTCATAATATGTAGCATTTGGGTAATAACTACACCATTTGTGCCTCAATCTTCATGAGATTTTTACCACAATCCCCTTTTGTCATCTGCTATCTTATAATTATGATTAAAATAATATCAGTTCATATCATGGTATCAAACATATGTATTCAATGATCAACTGCTGAAATTTTAATAGGAAAAATATCATTTCTTTCTGTATCCATGGTAACAAGATAAAAGTCTAAAGTATACCAGTCAATAGCTATGCATTTAGATTCTACATGTCAAATTTACACCCAAATAAGCTTAGGTCTGAGTATATGAAAAGATATGAAAGTCTGAGTATCACTTGAATTTTGGCGGTATTGTGCCTTTAACATAAAAATACACAAGAAATGCCACCAAATGTAGTATTTCTGTAATATATCTGCCATTTTTCTCTCAATCTGCATGAAAATTTCCCCAAACATGATCTGTGTCACCTGCTTTCAGGAAATGCAAACAATACATAAATACCCCATATAGAATAAAAAATAATTGAAGCTGTAACTGTAACTGTTTCGGTAAAAAAATAAAAAAATCAAGAAATGCACCTATTTCGACTAGATAACAGAATTACAATAATGAGAAATTCCACCTAAACAGAACAGCAACATTATTTGTCTCTGTAATAAATATGGAGAACACCAACAGAAACTTGATAGTTGGAAGATACAACAACAACAACAACAACAGTAGCAGCAACAACAATCACTTATGTGATCACTGTCCAGTATGGCATACAAAGATGAGTTGCTGACAACTTTAAATTTGAGACATCAACAATATGGGAGATATCAGATATATCAAATTAGATATCTGCTGTCTCTGTGATATTTCCTTACAGAAACATGTGGCTTCTGACACAATGCACATGTATACACCAGAAAACATCATGTTTTTATTTATCCCATGAGTTGTCATGATTACACAGCTGTCAAAAAAGTATACATACATGCACAAAAATTGCTCGAAAATGTTATTATGAGATTTATATCAAATACCTGATATGGGCATATACTGGACACAATATGAGCCAAAAAAATTCTTCATCTGTACCAACAACTAGTTGAAATTGTCTGACAAATCATTACTTTGAAACTAAAACACAAATCAATTGAATCAAGGTGTATAACGGGCTTTAAAAAAAAGACGTCTGTGGGACTATGATGAAAAATTAGCTACTCTTCAGGTCTCACACCACAATTAATTTTCCCATAGGGTTACTGTACAGCCTTTTCCAACATCTGAGCTTCAAAGCAGGGCAGCAGACATTGTTGTTGGTTTAATATCTTCAGTATAGCCAAGACCAGTAATTTAAAACAATAAAATATATAAGTTAGCCAGGTTGGTTTTTTTCCTCGCTCATGTTTTGTGAACCCTATGGAAAATACAAAATTCATACACTATCTAGCTGAATATGTGGTGCTTCGGTCAAACAATTCTGAAATTTGAATGAAACCTCATATCAACATGGGATTTTCTGTATCATCTGTCTTTTACACTGCAGATGTATGCTAAAGCAAAGAAAAGCCTATTTTTCAAATTAAAAATTGCCTAAAATTGAGAAAAAATAGAATTATTTTCTGTTTTCCTTTTGTCTCTAGGTCCGTGAGCTTTCAGGGGAGATAATAGAGGTGTGAGACCTGAAGAGAGTAAATATTTTTAGCAACATCATCCATAACATAACATTTAGTAGCTATGTGCAGTACCTATAAAATAAGACCATAAGCATGCTTCTATCATATTTACAAGTGAATTGATTCAGGATTATGTGACTGAGAGTAACGCGTGGATTCGACAAGTTCCCGCTGTGAAATAAAAGTCCAAAACATGTTTTCATAATATGTAGCATTTGGGTAATAACTACACCATTTGTGCCTCAATCTTCATGAGATTTTTACCACAATCCCCTTTTGTCATCTGCTATCTTATAATTATGATTAAAATAATATCAGTTCATATCATGGTATCAAACATATGTATTCAATGATCAACTGCTGAAATTTTAATAGGAAAAATATCATTTCTTTCTGTATCCATGGTAACAAGATAAAAGTCTAAAGTATACCAGTCAATAGCTATGCATTTAGATTCTACATGTCAAATTTACACCCAAATAAGCTTAGGTCTGAGTATATGAAAAGATATGAAAGTCTGAGTATCACTTGAATTTTGGCGGTATTGTGCCTTTAACATAAAAATACACAAGAAATGCCACCAAATGTAGTATTTCTGTAATATATCTGCCATTTTTCTCTCAATCTGCATGAAAATTTCCCCAAACATGATCTGTGTCACCTGCTTTCAGGAAATGCAAACAATACATAAATACCCCATATAGAATAAAAAATAATTGAAGCTGTAACTGTAACTGTTTCGGTAAAAAAATAAAAAAATCAAGAAATGCACCTATTTCGACTAGATAACAGAATTACAATAATGAGAAATTCCACCTAAACAGAACAGCAACATTATTTGTCTCTGTAATAAATATGGAGAACACCAACAGAAACTTGATAGTTGGAAGATACAACAACAACAACAACAGTAGCAGCAACAACAATCACTTATGTGATCACTGTCCAGTATGGCATACAAAGATGAGTTGTTGACAACTTTAAATTTGAGACATCAACAATATGGGAGATATCAGATATATCAAATTAGATATCTGCTGTCTCTGTGATATTTCCTTACAGAAACATGTGGCTTCTGACACAATGCACATGTATACACCAGAAAACATCATGTTTTTATTTATCCCATGAGTTGTCATGATTACACAGCTGTCAAAAAAGTATACATACATGCACAAAAATTGCTCGAAAATGTTATTATGAGATTTATATCAAATACCTGATATGGGCATATACTGGACACAATATGAGCCAAAAAAATTCTTCATCTGTACCAACAACTAGTTGAAATTGTCTGACAAATCATTACTTTGAAACTAAAACACAAATCAATTGAATCAAGGTGTATAACGGGCTTTAAAAAAAAGACGTCTGTGGGACTATGATGAAAAATTAGCTACTCTTCAGGTCTCACACCACAATTAATTTTCCCATAGGGTTACTGTACAGCCTTTTCCAACATCTGAGCTTCAAAGCAGGGCAGCAGACATTGTTGTTGGTTTAATATCTTCAGTATAGCCAAGACCAGTAATTTAAAACAATAAAATATATAAGTTAGCCAGGTTGGTTTTTTTCCTCGCTCATGTTTTGTGAACCCTATGGAAAATACAAAATTCATACACTATCTAGCTGAATATGTGGTGCTTCGGTCAAACAATTCTGAAATTTGAATGAAACCTCATATTAACATGGGATTTTCTGTATCATCTGTCTTTTACACTGCAGATGTATGCTAAAGCAAAGAAAAGCCTATTTTTCAAATTAAAAATTGCCTAAAATTGAGAAAAAATAGAATTATTTTCTGTTTTCCTTTTGTCTCTAGGTCCGTGAGCTTTCAGGGGAGATAATAGAGGTGTGAGACCTTAATGGTTTATTCTCTTACTGCTCTGACTTCTGCCAAGTCACTGAGTACCTTCATTGTGGCTTTCTAGGCTATTGTTTTTTTGTATTATATTTACACGAGCATATTTGTGTTTTACTTATATTGCCTATTGATGCTGCCTTGTTGGTTAGATATTAGATCATGGCGGTGATTTCTTTATTTACACTGTCCTGTTTTAATGGGAAGACAGTAGGGTAAATGTGAGGTTTGGTGCACCCTAGAAACGGTTTAAACCCCCAGTGGCCTACTTTGCCACTGACCGTTCCAAGGCGGTAGCCCTATTGTCAACATTTTTGTGTTTGTGATGTCGTTTGCATTTATTATTGGTTTTGCCTTCTTGTTTGTCTGTTTGCGTGTTTGTTTCTGTGTTTTGTGGTTGACTGTCCTCCTTGAATGCTACTTTCCCTGTCCGATCTTTTTATATTTCTTTTTATGTGATAGTCGCCAAGTTATGAATTTGATACTTGGCATTGCTGGACATCGCTGAACGACAAAAATACCAAGGTCAAGGTCATGTTTTGCGTTATTTTCCCTAAATATCAGTTTGGTTAGGTAATAAATACTAAAAAGTGGATACCTTGGAAGCAACAAACACAAACAAGAGATAAAGTAGTATAATCGGTTGTATGGAGTCTGTTCATGGGGGTTAATGTGAAGTGCAACATCGCTCGCGTCTCCTAGCACCGGCTTAAGCGATATTTTTTACTTTCAAGCCACAAATATTGGGTTTGATGATCCCAAAGGACCAGTAAGTAATAACACTACTGACTCGGGTTTATTGAGTCTGTTAATGAGGGGCAATGTGAAGCGCAACACCTCTCACGCCTCCTAGTACCAGCTTAAGCGACATTCTACGTTCAAGCTACAAATACTGGTAATTTTAATTTCTTATAAAATAATATAATATATTCTTCGATACTTTGTCATATGTATAGTTGGCATTGGTGGACATCGCTGGACGACAACAAATACCAAGGTCAAGGTCATATTTTGCGTTATTTTCCCCCAAACTTAACCTTAGTGAGGTAAATTGACCTTGGTTAGGTAACTTAACCTCAGTTTACTTTATGTGATTGCTTCACTTTATGTTTTTGACACTTGGTCATATGTATCGTAGGCATTGGTGAACATCGCTGAACGACACAAAGTTCAAGGTCATATTTTGCGTTATATTCCCCCAAAACTACACCCTGGTTGAGCCACTTAACATTAGAAACTTAACATGTTATGATTATCTCATTTTTATTTGTTTGATACTTGGTCATTTGAAGTGTTGTCTTTGGTGGACATCATTTAAGCACAAATTTAATAAATAATGCATATGCGGTTTGCCGCGGTGGGCGAGACACCCTCCGACCGAGGTCTTGTTTTCTATATCGGGTCACCATGACATTGCCCATCGATCTAGATACCTTAATGGTGATCATCAGTGCCTCCCAGTATTAAGTTGTATGATCCTCGGTTGCACGATACTCAAATCACAGTGCAGAAGTAGGTTCACAACGACCGTGACATGACTAACAATTCTTGTTCAATGGGCCTGCAGTCTATGATTGAAGTTGCATAATTCTGTGTGTAATAATTCAATAGATTTCATGTGGAGTTGAAATTGAAATTGTTAACAGACAGACGAACGGACAAAGACATACCATGCATGATACGTCCAGGTTTCCAAACGGGCGTATACAATAGATTAGAACGTTAACGTTATTAAAATTTAAAGAAAATACCACTTATGTTTTATTTTTGTATTTAATTTTAGTACCGTCTATTTTCAATTGCATTTTTTATTTGCTTTTAAATGTCTGTAATTTGTTTTTTATCACATGTGTAACATTGAATTCGCCATTACTGAATAAATACTGAACAGATGATCCGTTGGAAGCGACCATAGATTCCAAATTGCTAGTTCTATATATCGACGTCCCTTCAAGCAAAGCGCTTTATAGCGACTGACCAAAGACACAAGAAATTATGAAATGTTGCCTATATCTATATATAAGAAGGTAACACCATGACAAGGCGGTAGTACATAATACTTCTAGTATGATAACCTACCGATCTGC
Source organism: Cyrtodaria siliqua (assembly GCA_037043455.1). Classification (NCBI taxonomy): domain Eukaryota; kingdom Metazoa; phylum Mollusca; class Bivalvia; order Adapedonta; family Hiatellidae; genus Cyrtodaria; species Cyrtodaria siliqua. The sequence continues at coordinate 82,966 of JAWPHD010000582.1, forward strand.
ATTTGCTACTCCCTTTTCAGAGAATCAGAAGAGATCATTTCTCCCCAGAATTTGTTTCTTGTTCCCGATTCTAGAATCCAACGCTGAATACATCCACGGAATAAATGGTACCTTCACAAATCGGCTTTGCTTTGTGGTATCAGGAATAAAGAATAATACTTATTCAGTTCTATTCCAAGTAGAAAGTAGTGTGGACTTTCGCTCTCGGACTAAGTGTCAGCTGTTCTACCTTACAAGTTATAGGCAACGAAAGATGAACATTTCCACGTTTATCAGGATTCAATTCAGAACTTCTTTACTAGATTGCTGATTACTGTGTTTTGTGTCAGTCAATTTAAAGTAGCTACAGGATATAGAACTAGAAACCTGGCACCATGGAAGCAACAAACTATTAAAATGTATGAAATAGTCCCGAACGTCTGACGTCGCGTCATATTTTTTATAAAAAATTCTAGAGCATTTGTTTAAAAGAACATTCTAACCTCTACCGTAGATAAAAAGCTAATACGTGGCACAATACCATAATATTACACGAAGAACATGGTATGATCTCACTTTAATGTTCAACTAATCAAGGGCCGTGATGGCCCAATGGCTAGTAGGTTCGACTATAAATCCGGAGCTCAAGGCTCACTGGCGCCACTATGTTTCTTTGGTATGTCCTCGGGCAATACATTTCCCCTAGCCTCGTACGCCGGTGGCCCCGTTTGTCTGTGTCTATCCTAGGATCACGTTCACGAACCATAGGAACCTGTTCGATAGCAAGAGAAGAGCATGGTTCGCGGATTTCTAAGTATTAATTCCCTCTCTCTTTGCCTTCTCAAAACAATGTGCGGATTTCATTAAACATCAAATCAATAATATTCATCACTAACAATGCAAGAACGTATACTACCAGGAGTATTAGCACAGACTAGTGCGTTTGTATTGAAATGTACACCATATGCATGCCATGCATTGTCTTAACATACAACGTATTATACATAATTTTGAAAGAACATGGTTAGAAGCCTAACATCGTTCATGTTTTCACTAACAACCAAGTATTCGTTTTATTCCGTAACCTCAACAACATTATCATAATACATATTTGACTCACCTAGACAAATGAGAACAAATCACAGCACCCCAAACGCTGCAATGGCACGGTAGATTCACACTGTTTCACAAACAAAGAAGACATTAACTATACAGTGAAAATGGCAATACTCAACACAAAGAGTGGTGATGACCGAATTGATCAGTAGGCAATTTGGCTGACTGGTTAGCTTAAATCGATTTTAAGTGTACACAACCAGACTATTATCCTATCTTCAGCGCTCAAATTGACAAGACAGTGCAAATAGAAGTATATCCCATTAAAAAAGAATCTCTAACAATAAATTGTAAAAATATATAAAAACACAATTAGAAACACCTCAGGATGTATCCCGATTTATACTGAACAACTACAGCAGTTGCAGCCAAAGTAAAAAACAATCTTGGGTACGACCAGAATACCCGAGGGACGAAAGTTCATGGACCAATATACCCTTTCAGGTTTCCAGAAGGTGCAGCCATGAAGTACTACGAGGTTATCCTGTCAAAAACCACAAGTAGCAGGCTCTGCCAAGCATATTACATTATTTAGTCTTTAGTCTCGACAAATCCTAAATTGAATAGGAAAAACATAGTTAAGTAGAATTTGTTCTGGCGTTTACTTGAAGTCACATAACTTGAAAGCAATATGTTTTATTATGCTTCGTGTTATTCTAGGATGGGGAATAATATACATGTAGCTATGCAAACGCCTGGTTAAATAATATATGTACTATGCTTATTATTTAATGTGATGATAGTTTTGCAATTTCTTTATTCAATAATCATGGAAGGCAATGTCTTTGGAGTTTTGGAAGTACTTGATGATTTACTTAAACAACATCTACACACCGCACGTATAAAAAATTGTCGAAATCCTTGATCAAACCCTCCAATAAGGTAAGGGTTAATAGCACTGTTCATCATATACGAATCGTTGGCCAGTTGCATTCCAACGCTGAGTATATCATGTTTGTAAATATCACTGATATTGACGATAAAATATGGGACGAAACACACCCAATATCCAACAGTAATTGTAATCATCATCAGCGTAATTCTGACATCAGCCTGAAAGATGTCATTACCAGGCCTGATTGTCTTTGTCTTGTTTGTACTACATGCTTCCACTGTTTTGAGTTCTGATTTAATATTTATATTTTTCATTTCGATTGTTACATGTATACCATCTTCAACATTAATTGTATTATCTTTAACATTGGTATTGCTCGAAGTATTGTCTACAGTGTCACGTAAAGCGAAATTGCTTGCTGCCAAAGAACTGTGTTTTAAAACATATCTGTTGATGTTCTTCTTGGAAACTAGTAATTTACTTATAATAAGACTGTATAAAACAATGAAAGTAAAACTTATTATCACAACAAAAATAAGGTCTATCATATTAACTACATTGATTATAACTTGCAATGCATTGTCTCTGGAAGGTCGGCAAACAAACCCTCGGACAGTATTTCCGTAGTTGTCCGTAAAATTTACACGGTTAATGTCACGTGTGACAAAAATTGGTATAGATATCAACAGTACAGCATTAATGACAGTTGCAACTGCAACTTTTACTGATATCATTGTAAATTGCCAGGCGGCATACTTGCATACTTTTCTGTATCTGTCAATACAAAGTATCCACAGTACCAAGGCGGAGGAACCAACGAGCCAATGATTAGTAAAATGTATAATTTTACATCCCAAGACGTTCTTAAAGAGGCACTACCTATATCTACGCGATTTTTAATGTAAAATATTAAAGACTCAATATTACTGCATTTATATGTATACAAAGCTATTTTATGAGTATTCTAAGAAGAAACATGGTTCGTATTCCAGTTCTGTAAATTATTAATTATGATCAAAACAATATCTTGAATAAAATGCTGCCCAGCTGTTTATTCCTGCCGGAGAACTACGAGTTTTTACGATTTTCTCGGACATGCGCAATGCGATTACAAACTATTCGGCGCAGTTCCGATAGCAAACGAATCGATCGGAACTCTTCGCTAATCAGACGAGGTAGTTCCGATTGTAAACGAATAAGATCGGAAAATCTCCGCAATCGGCTTGTCTAAAACAATTACGAATACAATTTCAAAAATCCGATCTTTTCAATCCTGTTTTTCCCCAGCAAAATGCATATTACATTGGGTGAAATTATTGCCATTTACCTTTTTCATAGTCCTGTTTATAATTAAGTAAAGTTTATATCAATTGGTGGACACAAAGATATAGGTAGTGCCTCTTTAAAACTAATTGAAAACAATATTGCAATAAGTTTATCTGTAGAAATCAGGCAAGACACCAAATCTATTGCGCTTAGATACGATATTAAGACCATGGTTGCAGATTTCCGTGCGTTGCAAACGTAGAACTGCAGAATCATGATATTGCCGATAATCCCAAGAAAATTGACAATGGCGTAATAAGCAATATTAGGGATGTTCTCTTTCACGTACACAGCGTTCAATTCTTTCAGTAGTTCTTCGTTGCTGTAGAGTATTCCGTCGTCAGTGTTTTCCATAATCGTTGGGTTATCCACGGCTATACGCCAAATACTAAAATGTAAAGAAATAAACTTATTTAAGATTTATGCTGTAACTAGCAAACGTGTAAGATCCAATTAAAGTATAATATCAATTTTCAATATGTTTAAACATAATAACCTAAATGTATTCAATGCTAAATTATAGTAGCTGTTATCATGTTTATTATGCTAGACGTTAACATGTGTTCTGCAATATTACTTGATGAATATTTACGTATGGCCAACTTTAGCGTGTTCATTTGTACTTTACACTACTGACATGATACTAAATTATAAAAAATCATTTAATTTAACTTTACAGAATCCGATATGAAAACGGTAACAGTGGCATTACAATGCATTACATTGGTATTTACTTGTTCAAAATGGTGAAGATCCTTCTGTTTCTTTAGAAAGATTGCTGTTCCGATACACTCTCACGACAGTCTGAATTTCAAAATGGAGTTCAGCTTTACCAGGCAATAAGTAACAACATAGACAAAGATTGTATGCATAGTACAGGTATTCAACGTGTCAGCTGGAAGGTAGATTCACGTTAAGTGGAACCGTTATAAAGGACGCAATTTCTCATGAACAAAATATGAATATATAAACATACAAGTCCATTCATGTTCTTTTACTACAATTTAGTTGCAATGCAACAATCTGTCTCAAAATGATATTGATAATGCCTAATATATACAATGACCGACTTTCATTTAACCTCATTAATATCAGACTGCATTGGTAAGATTATATAATTTTGTAAATGGCTTCTAATATAGAAGAAGAAGAAGAAGATATATAAACAATTATAAATGATTTTATGGTTAAAAAAAACTAATTATACGCACCTATTAACACATTCCAAAGTAGAACACACTAGCAACGTGATTACCCTTATTCTCGAAATATGTGTGGACTGATTATTTTCTCCAACAACTAAAACTATATAGGACAACTACTTCTAATTACTAATTGATGCATTTAAGATAGATTCCTTGATTGATTGATTGATTGATTACGAAGTCGTTTCATTTTGAAACCTTAGCCCTGTTCTAAAATGCGTTGCAGAATGGAAGTTAAATTGCTTTATGATTGACTATTTCCTGTCCAATTTAAATTACTCACATATCGTGACATATTTTATCGTTTGAAGTAATGTTATTTTTCATTCTTTGTACTAAATGCCTTTTTGTTCAAAATAAAACAATGATTAGAAAGGAGGTACAATACTTATGGTTGGTCATTTGGTTAAACAATTATTGAAAGCAATATGTACACTCGTTTAGATTATTTCCTGTTGACTAATAGGTGTTTGTCTTCATTAAGTTTCCTTAAACTGTGTTTAAAATAATCAATAAGGTTACTTACATGTACAATTATACTTATTTTGCATGTGCGGTCACTGAATAAATGTGAGCAGAGGAATATTTTAATGGTAATTGAAAACAAACAGTTTTGTCAAAACGTTATGTGATATATATAATAATATACAAATCATCTCAGTCAAAAGCATACGAATATTAACATTCAAGCACCTTACAACTTGCGTTAACCCCCCAGCGACGTTTTATCCCTGACCATACCAAGGCGGTAACCCTGTTGTCAACCCTTTTATGTAATTGCTAATTGTTTACAATTCGTGCTTTTGGTGAACTGACTTCTATGAATACTGCATTTCAAGTTTCAAGTATCTACTTTTTAATATGTATTTTAGTATGCATCTTCTTTTGTTATAAATCTTACCACTATACACATCTGCCATTAAAGTATTTTTCGCTTATCAATAATTGACAGTGCAAAATAACATTAACGAATGATTACAAGAACAACATACTACTGGTTTGTTATAACGACCATCACAATGCGATTGATCCCAGAAAATTGGTTCTGTTTCTGCAAACTTAATCTAGACTAACGGTCCTTGTTTATCCAATTATGTTTCGTAATGGAATTATACTTGTCTGCAAATGTCGGAATCTGGGTAATTATATGGCTATTTTACAATGGACTATTTTATTCAAGTATAGATATCCATAGTATAGGAATTATTCAAAGCGAACGAATATTCCTACAAATTGTCTTTACCCTACGAGCTTGTTTAATTACACATTGTGTTATACAAAAACGATATTAATACATAGCATGTAATATAATAGTAATACACTTATAGTATTATAACATACAAATTCAGCGAATTGTGAGAAGTAGCCTACCGGTGTATTCACCTATCTTAAAACGTGTACATTCATACCCACGCATTGTACTTAAAACACATGCCAAATTAAATAAATAATAAATAAATAAATAAATGAATAAATGAATTAATGAATGAATAAATGAATAAATAAATTAATTAATTAATTAATTAATCAATAAATAAATTAATAATAAATAAAAAAAAAGTGAATCAATCAATAAATAAATAAATAAATAAATAAATAAATAAATAAATAAATAAATAAATAAATAAATAAATAAATAATAGTATCTGGAGGCAGTAATCCACAAGCGCAATATCCAGTAATCTTTGTCATTGGTTTATATGCCTATAAAGCCCTTCATACACCTGTGCAAATCATGTTTTAGGCGTCAACGTTTAGTGGCTAAAACCCATTGATGGTTCAAAGCCGGTTCTAAGGTGTACCAAACCTCACTGTTTCCTTTCTACAAACACGTCAGCCTTAACTGGTAATATACGGCAAACAAAGATGATCATTTATTCATGTAAATTAATAAACAAAACGCCTAGAAAGTAGGTACTCAATGATTTGAGGGAAACAATAACAACACTAGAACCATTAAGGGCACGGACACAGCAAGATTAGACAAACATTTTACTAACTTAGTTCCAGGATTTAGGTAGACCTCATAGGGTCCGCAATTCTTCGAATCATCGGAATATCAAAGAAGAAAACATAGTGGCAAAAGGAATAGGACAGTGACCCATCCGGTGGAAGGCTCATGAATATATCGTTTTTTTCGCAATACAAAACAAATCAGAGAGAAAAGGTGCACAGTTTGTACCCATTGGAAAACCGACACTTTGTTTATGAACAGCTGTTCCAAACTTAATGAAACTATTATTTAAAATGAATATAAGCGCTTCATAAAGTTCTTGGCAATTCATCATAGTGTAAGTGACTAATTATAAAAATGTGTTAATATTGTTACATACCAAAATTGTATTTTTTTCCCTAGAAAAGGCTTTAAGAGTAAGTTTTCCAAGTAGAAAGGAAGTACGGGATCGCATGTTCCCTACAACACCATTTTATACTAAAATCATCAATGGATTGAGCACGACATGAATTAAAATCTATCAATAAATGCAATTTCCTCTGATAATGTCTGAAACTATTATGTTGTATTTGAAAACAACAATTCTGATTTAATGATTATGCTTATTACATGTTTCGAAATATAATCAATAACACGATAGTCTCAAAAAATCAATACACTTATTAGGTGTTAAGGGTTTCAGAAGGTGTAATCTTAGAGTCCCTCGACGTTATCGGGCATCGGATAAAAGAAGGAGGTAGCCACTTTTATTGTATATTCCAGTGTCTGAACCATTGGGAGCAACGAGTCCAATACAGGTAATCAATAGGTTTTGTATTCTTCCTTAAACATTATAGCTTATACGGAACAAGGGACATACATTTACTATTAAATGGCAGTTGGTCAATTGAAACTGGTGCAGTAGACAACATAATAGAACTTATGATAGTATTACACCAGTCAGATATCTCTTCTTCTGTTGCAAAACAATGCTTGTTGACGTTCAAATAGACATTATAATACATTTTTCACTCTCAGATATAATCTCACATACATCACTTGTGAATGCATATTCATTAGGACATGCAGATTATTATCGACACCTGTACATAGGCACTCACAAGTTTGTTTTCATTTTTAAAATGTCAGATTTACTCGTATTAGTTACAGTTGATACATATACATGGTCTTGTGTACATGGTTGTTTCTATGATTACTATTACCAAATCTACAAATACAAACATATAAGTAACTTATATGCAACTTATATGAAGCTTAGATGTAACTTATAGTTAATCTATTAGCATTTATGACTTCTCTACACTATATACAACCTTACCACATCACCTTATCAAAGACAAGCTTATTGTCCTTATTCAAAAAACATTCGCTAGGGAAAATACTACATTTTTGGCCTGTAATAATATTAAAACGTTTGTTACTAACGACAGTTTAGATAATTAGATCATGTGGACTAGCAAAGAAGTTTGTGAAGCACTCATCTTCCTATTAGATAATATTTTCGTCAGTTATGTAACGACCGTTTATATACAAATTGTCTATGGGTAGGAACTGTGCACCCCTTGTGGCAGATTTGTTTTTATATTGCTATGAAAAAGATTTCTGACACTAATTATTATGGGGGTGCATATGGCTTTGCACAGGCGTCGGTCGGTCCATAATCTTCTTGTCTTTGCGAGAACTCAAGAACAGCTGGCACTACAAGCTCGAAACTTGCCAGGAATGTTTGTGTCATGGGGTAGTTGTGCACCTCCCCTTTTGGGTAGATTCGCATAAGAAATGTGGTTGCCAGGGTAACAAAACATATAAACAAAATGTCGGTATGTCGGTATGTCGGTATGTCGGTCGGTCGGTCGGTCGGTCGGTCGTCGGTCGGTCGGTCTGTCGGTCGGTCGGTCGGGTCGGTCGGTCGGTCGGTCGGTCGGTCGGTCGGTCGGTCCACTTTGTCTTTGTGATAACTGAAGAACGGCTGGCACTACAAACTCGAAACTTGGCAGGAATGTTTGTGTCATGGTGTAGCTGTGCACCTTCCCTTTTGTGTAGATTCGCATAAGAAATGTGGTTGGCGTGGTAACAAAACATATAAAAAAACACTAAAAATCGCCTGTCTTCGTGCTAACTCAAAAACAGCTTGAAGTACAAATTCGAAACTCGGCAGAAATTTTTGTGTCATTGTGTAGTTGTGCACCTCCCCTTTTGGGTAGATTCGGATAAGAAGTGTGGTTGCCATGGTAACAAAAGTTGTAAAAAATCACTAAAAATCGCTTGTCTTCCCTATAACTCAAGAACAGCTGTCACTACAAACCCAAAACTCGGCAGGAATGTTTGTTGCATGGTCTAGTTGTGCACCTCCCCTTTTGGGTAGATTCGCATAAGAATTGTGGTTGGCATGGTAACAAAACTTGTAAAAAATCACTAAAAATCGCTTGTCTTCGTGATACTCAAGAACAGCTGGCACTACAAATGCCAAACTTGGCAGAATGTTTGTCTCATGGTGTAGAAATACACCTCCCCTTTTGGGTAGATTCGCATAAGAAATGTGGTTGTCATAGTAACAAAACTTGAAGAAAAAAAATCACTAAAAATTGCTCGTTATTTTTTAAAACTATTTTGGCTTATGGGTTCCTTTTTTTTTTTTTTTTTTTTTTTTTCTAATTTTTTTTTTTTTTTATTATTTTTTTTTTATTATTTCTTTTTTTTTAAATCTTTTTTTTTTATTTTTTATTTTTATTTTTTTCATTTTTTTTTCATTTTTTCTTTTTTCAATTTTTTTTTTTTTTTTACCCTTTGTTGGATCAGTTTTACATAGAGTTATAGGGAAGAACTTCAAAAATCTTCTCTAAAACTACAACAGATAAAGGTTTAATTTTATTTAATATCAGCTTTTGGATCCTCTACCAAGTTTGTTCAAATGGTGAATCTGGGGTCAAATTTGGGCCACGCCCCGGGTGTATCCAGTAGAACGATACAGGCCCTGTTGGGCCTATTGTTTTTGATATTCAAGTATATTGTGATGTTTTTGTATTTAAACCTAAAGACCATATTAATTTAAAATTATTTTTTAAATTACCTCCCTTTATTGAATGAATATTAAGATTAAATTTGATTCTAATTAAAAAAAATACATTTATGATTTATTTTCACTCTTTAAGCTCAAACTATTGAATAATTTTGACATATGGGATACATTATTTTGATGAAGAATATGCAAATTAAGCAAGCTATGTGAAAGCTAAATGTAAAATACCCATATATATAAGGATAACTGCCATTGTTACATTATGTATATGTGAAAGCTCACTAAAAATTGCTTGGCTCCCATAACTCAAAAACAGCTGGCACTCACAACTTGGCAGTAATGTTTGTGTCATGGTTGTTCAAGGGGGGGCATATATGTTTTACAAACATTTCTTGTTTATTTTCTTGATTTACATCTCTACATTGAAAATGGTGAAATAATTAGCAAATTGTATGACAAGAGAGATGAATTTAATTTTGATATTGTTAATTATCCCAATTTAGATGGGGATGTTCCCCAAGCAAATTCTTATGGGGTCTATGTGTCTCAACGTATTCGTTTTTCTAGAGCTTGCACTCAAGTTGAGATAGAAGTTGCATTAATGCTGTGGAAATGGAAAATGACTGTTAACAGTTTGGAATGAGGAAATGATTTGTTGTAATTGTAAATATTTAGAAAAGTCTCACCAAATCTGCTTAGGATGCTGTTGTTAAAGGAACACATATACTATGGGAGTATTGACTCGTAAGTACATTATACTTATTTATTTATTTACCTGTTGTTCGTTTACAAAAACAACAATTCCCTTTAGGCTCAACGCATCATATTAACTAGATTTATGCAATAATATGTTTGGGTATAAATACATACATATGCTAAATGGTTCCAAAAAGCAAACTTTATATTTAAGAGATAAATTAGTCTGTCTCCTAACTATGGAGGCATGGCTCTAGTTCATACCTTCACAGATGTGAAATACAAGTCAATTAAATAATATCATGTGGTCCATATTATTAATCGGCAGTATATATTCTGTCTGTCCTCAAAAGTATATGAAGAAGCAGATAAATCCATTTCATAATATATATTCTTGATTTATATTATGTATTCATAATTTAATAATTTCAGAGTGACAGACAACTTGAAAGAGAAATAGAACAGAAGAAGCCAAAGAGAAAGCATTGGAAAACAAACTGACTCAACATGACTGCTATATTAATGTTGTGTTTAGATCAGCTGATAATATACTAATGTATTCAAACCAATAAACTTTCTTGTATGCTATGACGTTTCGTTTTACCCATTTACCCATTGTTAACATTATTTTCGATTAAATTTGACTACTAGTGGGTATATGTCACTTATAAGTTGCATATGTGTCACTTATATGTTTCACCTTTAGGCCACTTATATGCCACATATAAATCACTAGAAAGTCGCATATAAGTCTATAATATCTACTTTAAAATGAGTAATTACAAGCATAATGTGGTTAATTTAGTTAGCTCGGTTTAAATTAACCGTAATAATCGCAATTTACATTAATCATCGATCATTGTTTGATCTGTTAATATTTCCACTTCAACTTGAGAAATGGGTCAATACATTACAATAGAAACCGTTGTGAAACTCATGCAAGCGCGAATAGAACGAATAGGGTGGTAGCCTTTAAACATCCTTAAATCCTGCGGATAGTAGGTGCATTCTTCTGAAAATGCTTGTGAAACTCTTTGGTATAGTCAATTGTCATTTTGCGCCTTGTTGGGTTCATAGCATACGAACGTACGAATATAGTCAGTAAGTACATACTTAATGTATACACATTCACAAATGAGATAGGGTCCTATAGAAGCCCCAGCGTCCACGTAGACGTATTTGACAAATGCCAGTTTCTGCCAAACATATTTGATGTATTTCCAGCAAGTCTAAAATTGTCTGTAATTTTAGACTGTAACCTTTACTCTCTTTATTAACTTCAAAAATATTCCTATATTTTACCTTCGGAAGATCGCGAACAAATATAAAATGCGACGTCATGTGACGTCCAATAAGTAAGGTTAATTCTTGGGGCATAAATATATGCGTAATAAAATGTATTCTCTAATAATTACAAACTGCGAACAATACATATATTTACTGCATTCTGATTGATTAGTCATAATTAAAATTGTCCTGTTATTTCTCAATAACACGCCAAAATAAAATAGTTCCAGTTGCTCATGAGCAGACTAAAGTGGAAGCCCAACATTTGATTTGAAAGGCGAAGGGTTCCGGGGTATGCTCGGGCTTCCAAACACTATATCAGGAAAAAAGGTTGAACGGTTCCGGCTTCCGAGCTTCCATCTGGCTAGGCACCTGATGAGTTTCTTATCTCTGTTTCATTCCTAGTCACGATGACGTAACGAAACGTTACATGACGTCATTTTTTTAAACCGTTAACCTCTCAGAACGTTCACCTCTCAGAACGAAAGTAAACAAACATTGAATTTAGACGTGGAATAGCATAATACAGATTAATATACTCAGTAAAGGTAAACACTTTAGCTTAATATTACAATCGTAAGGCTATTTATGATTATGTTATTTCTAAAAGCTGAATCGATAAGAATAACCGACATTTTAAACCTTTTTTCCGCTTGTTCAGCTGAAAAACGATGGGCGTAACTGGCGGTTTTTAAGTTTTAGGCCTGCTCAATTGAGAACAGCATGTCTGGTCCTAGTCTGCAGTGCCTAAAAACAGCTAAGCCACTAGAAACATTTTTTTTTCGAAACATAAACATCTAGGCCTATACCTGTGGGCGGGGTAGATTTCAAATTTGAAAATGTGTGATTTGGCTGATCGATGTCGTTTGCATTTATTATTAATTTTGCCTTCTTGTTTGTCTGTTTGAGTGTTTGTTTCTGTGTTTTGTGGTTGACTGTCATCCTTGAATGCTACTTTCCCTGTCCGATCTTTTTATATTTCTTTATACAAAATGTGTGACTCATCATTGACGTGTTATACTTCGATAACATCGCAAAAGAAATGAAAAAAGATCCTTAAATAATAGACGGCAATGCGTTTGCCGTTTTGGAAATATTTGTTGGTTTATTTAAGCAACACCAACACAACGCACGTTGATAAACTGTCGGAACCCCTGATTAAACGCTCCTATAATGTAAGGTTTAATAGCGCTGTTCATCATATAAGAATCGTCCGCAAGTTGACGTACAACTCTAAAGCTTTCATTTCTAGGAATACCACCTAGATTGACGATAAAATATGGGATGAAACACACCGAATATCCGACAGAAATTGCAATCATCATCAGTGTAATTCTGACATCAGCCTGAGAGATGTCACTAACAAGGTTGATTGCTTCTTTCTTGAGTGTACCACAAGGTAAACTATTCATGAGATCTGGTTTTATATATGTTTCCAGTTCGATTGCTATACCAGTGTCAGCCTTAATTGTATTGTCTTTAGCATTGGTATTTCTCAAAGCATTGTCTATAGTGTCACTTAAAGCACAATTGATTGCTGTCGTAGATTTTTGTTTTGTAACATATCTATTGATATTTCTCTTGGAAACTAATACCTTTCTTATAATAAGACTGTACAAAACAATGAAAATAAAACTTATTATCACAACAACAATAAGGTCTATCATATTGAATGCATTGAATATAAATTGTAATAATTTGTCGTTGGAAGTTCCACACACAAACCCTCGGACAGGATATCCGTGGCCGTCGGTAAAATTGACATGATTTATTTCACGTGTTACCGAAATTGGTATAGACAACAGAAATGCAGAACCAATGACAGTTGCAAGTACTACTTTTATGGATACCATCGTAAATTGCCAGGCAGAGTGTTTGCAAACTTTTCTATATCTGTCAATGCAAATTATCCACAGTAAAAAAACGGACGAACCAACGAGCCAGTGATTTATTAAATATATTATTGGACAACCTGCGATGTACTTAAAATTGATTGAAAAACACCTTAAAACGATTTCATCAGCAAAAGTGAAACAAGCCACTAAATCTATTGCAGCTAGATATGATATTAACACCGTTGTGGTAGATTTTCGTGATGTTGCCTATAATCCCTAGAGTAACGATAACGACTATATAAGTAATATTAGGGACGTTCTCCTTCATTTCCTCATTGTTTAATTCCTTCAGTAGTGCTTCGTCGTTATGGAGCATTGCGTCGGTATCTTCCATATTCGTCGGTTTAGCCAAGGATATATCTACAATGCAATAAATTATTTGCTGTTGTTATTGTCATATGTGTGTAGAGCGCTGCTCCAATGTGAATTTAGTTTTTACTACGGCCTTTCAAGCATGCATAAGTGACACAAATACATTCCGCTCAACATTTTTAGCCAAACCAATTTTTTTTTCAATGAATTTGGCGCCAAAATGCATTTACAATTATCAGATATTAGAAATTACAGCATGGCAGACATATGAAATGGAAATGCTACAAAACAAACCGAGTCTGATCTCATCTCGTTGATTTATTTAAACATATCGATGTCATTCAGAATAAAGATTGCTTTGCAATCAGTTATTAGGTACGGTTAAACCTTAGTGCTATTGTAGAATACATGTTGGGATAACATTGTAAGACTGAGTATATATATGTTTAGCTGTATAGACGCTGGGAAACGCCGTCATAGTACGCGGGAACTACACCATTCGCTATTTGGGCAACATACCAGGCGGTAGCCACGGGGACGCTAGTCAAGAGGGCCTAGTTACGCAGATACGGATAACGTCACCGGATGTGTAATACCGGGACGGGAGCCATCGACGGAAAAGGTCGTGATAGTTGGCGTCGCGTGGAAACTGCGTCACCGGAAGAAGGGTACCGGGACGAATAGCAATCGCTAATGAGGGGCATGCATATAACGTGGAAATGAATCCGCGGAAGTGAAGTATTAGTGCTGAACATTGATATTTACCGGAAGGACTCAGCTAGATATAGCTTTGAGATAACAATAGCTTTGATATAGCTTCTATATAGCATATATATATTTCAGAAATAGAAATATTCAGTCTGACTAAAACCAAACAGTTCAAAGTTTAATTAACATGATTAAGTGAATAGAGATGCATATAACGTGTAGTGAAATTTGAAAAGGCTTTAACACGTTGATATTTCTACTTTGTCATTATATTCGTTTGTATATATATTCATCTTGTAAATAAATTCGTAAATTTATTTATTCTTGATTCTCCCTTGGTGAGTTTTCTCCACTTAGTCAATCTTGTTACAATTTGGAAAAAAATGAGTGGACCTTAAAACACAGACTTAAACTGCCGAAACCTATGATATGAGGAAAGCGCCGAACACGATAAATACAAAAGATATTGCAGTCTCGGTTTGATTGACACTGTTCATGAAAGGTAGTGAAAATGCTTTCTAGCCCCGGGTTGAACTCAAGATGTCAACACTACAAAAATTTGAGCCATCCATAAGATGGTATGCATATGACGGTGAACATGGAACCTTGAGGTATGTTCATACCATTCCATGGCGTGTACAGGCATTATTAAATTTGTCATGACATTAAATACGTGGATTTATGCCCAAAATATAGATGTGAACAAGAACCAGACTGTTGTGCCAGGCATCGTAATGACACTTATTGCGTTTGATGGCAATACCATTTTAGCAAGACAAAATACTGACAACACATTGCAGGCACGTGTTATCGTAAACCGTGTAATTGTATTTGATAATAGCTAAACGATTGGTGTCAAAAATCTCATTCTAACAAAATGCTCACCGATATATTGTTCCAGTACTCTGATACAACCTGAAACCCAGCCTTTCCTATAAAACACATATACAATACTATACATTAATAAAACATCAATAACACAATTATACGCCTTTAACAAACTGTTTACTTCTACAATTTAGAACCTGACCTTTTCCGCCACTGACTGTTCCAATGCAGTAGCCCTACTATCCGTTTGTGTATGTGATGGCACATGCCTTGCAATAAACTGTGACTGCAATATTGTGTATGTATTGTGTACCGCCGTTTCCAAAGGTCCACTTGTTTTGTTGTTTTAATTCGCATTATTTCTTAACTGTGTTCTGTGAAAGCTAGATTTCCTCTTCGACTTTTAGGAATACTTATTTTTAGTGCACATGTTTTTTAGGTGCTATAGGATAGTTACACTACCAAATCTTTACTTATCGTCATTTGTGTTACTGCATTGCCAAGATGGGTTCATACCGACTATATTTCAAATACTAACATAACAAGAAATGTCACCTGTAATTGACATAACACCGACGTTCAGTTGTCCTTTAACCTCAAAATGGAACCTTACCTCATGAGTCTTGCGTGTGACACATATTTTCATTTTGATTAAATGTGTGTGGAGTGTCATGAAATTCCATTCATAAGTTATCATGGTTGATTAAATGTAAAACCTCATACTTTGAATTTCCGAAAACAACAAACAGTGTTTTTATTTCTCTTATCCTTGAAATATGTCTTTGCAGAATATTTTCTCCAAACCTGCAGCTAGGGCAAAATAAGACAAATACGATATGATCGCCCGTTCCAAAATCAGTTTCTTTGTTTGATTGCGTAATATTTGTTTCGGTTTTAAACAGAAGCACCGTGCACAATTGAATTACGCTAGGGAAATTAAATCGTTTTAATGACAAACAATTTCCTTTAAAGTTTCAATTAGTAATCATGAACTATTTTTGCACAAACAATTGTTTGAAACAGTGAATACTCATAATTATTGTATGTGCAGTTGACTAACAGATATTATTTTCCTTCGTTTAAATAGTTAGTATGCGTATTTATATAGATAAACTTTACTCTACATTTAGGATCACTGATAATTGAAAAACAATGATTATAAAAACAAACATTTTCTCTTAACATACATTATATTAATATATCATATTAAACGAAAAAATAGAAAAATTCAAACGTGGCATATATTCAATTTTCAATATTCATCACTTCACCGTTATATTACGTAACGAGGCGAAACCGCAAAAGGAAGATACAAAAAGATGTTCAATGTACGTGTTCTAATTGTTGTATTTCATATCCTGCTCCCCGTGTATATTATACAGATGTATGAACAGCCGTCGCCTTATATTTGCAGGACAAATACACTGATGCATTAGGAGTTATATACCGAGATATAGCTGTATGTGCTAATATATATTATAGTATGGATTTTTAAGATATATCATGTATTTGAGACCCAATGTTACATTTACAGAGAAGTATAATTTTTATGCAGCGCTCTTGCTATTCCGTTTACCTTAGTTACACTATCCTCTCGTGCAACTCAATGTATAACCAAGGGTCGATCATACAGAGGGCAGGTCCGAAACACAAGTCCAGTAACCATAGTTTTTAGCTTTTTGCCTGACGTTTTGTTATGGATGCATTGTTACTGTAAACAAAACAAAACTGCCCCGCACCCTCCCCCCCCCCACCCACTCCACACCAAAACACACCCATCCACCACACACAACACACTCTTGTTCCAAGTATTACACACACAACAATCTGCATACTCATGTGATGGATTTAAGTCAGTATTTTTTATTCTATGCAATTGTTGTTCAATAAACAGTTAAACTTTCACATTTTTATATTTTCATACTTTTATTTCCGTGTAGGAAGTAGATATGGTTTAATTTTGACTGGTTCCCAGCTTCGCTAAAAAGACACATTGTTAGAAGAGGAAACATACCAAATCTCGCGATAACTTGAGTATATAAAAAAGAATCAGCTAATATGTTAATAACTTTTGTCTTAGCTACTACTGTTTAATTGAATAAAGGCCTACATGTCCATTCCTTTTAGAGAAACGTTGGGAGCCTCGCTTGCTCAATATTAAACTGAGACTGAGTACGCAGTCGCGTGGGACGCTCGGTATATATCTATACTCCGGCACAGAGTTACGTACCTCGGTACTGCGAAATTTACGGTTCTATGGGAAGAGTCCAAGTGAGACAACTGAGCAGCTCAATTAGTGTGAGCTGGAACACAGTGTGCAGCGTTGAGTGTCTCGAATATTCAGTTGAGCGCTCATGTTGTTATAGTGAGCGGTGTTGTCTCACTGGATTGCAATGGAGAGAACTGTAACTAATGTTGTAATAACTTGTAGTTTAATCCATTTGTATATGTTGCTATGAATATTGTGATATTGAATTGATGTATTGTAACATATCTGCAATTCAATATTATTAAAGTAAAATACTAGATTGCAACTGGGAAACATTCCTAATATAATGTAATATTCTCCTGTATAAGAGTGTAAATATTAACACTGTAAAAAGTCATCAGATCTCAGCAAGTCAATCTGAGACGTATCCACTAATCATTATCTACGAGCGAGATGCTCAGTAACAAATTGGGAATTGTACATACATGTATAATCATTGTTGAGAGTTTGTTATATCTAGCTCTGTCCAAATTGAGATTGTAAAAATTGTTCCGCCCGATACACTCACTCATATGATATACTACGTACGTTTAAAAGTGTTCATGTTTTAATTAACTGAATTTGATGGCTAAATAAAGTATTACTTACGAGTAAATGGCATATATATACCGTGTCACATGCATATTCATAAAAAAAACAATAATTAAATTGAATTGGGGTTTTACGGCGCACCAACACAAGAAAGGTTATATGACGCCAAACATTGACGAACATGCCAGGCTCATACTCCATTTACATCTAGATAACATATGTAGAATGGGCTAAGAACCTTCTAACCTGCAGAACTGCAGAGTTGCTGCAAATTCTATTGTAGACACTCCATTTAAGTTTCCACATTTGCATATGCGGTGTCATGAAGAATACCTTGAATGAGCATGATAAAATAATGACAAAATAAACATGAAGGGGTGGTGATGGGGTGTGTGGTCCCTACCCTCTGCCTCTAGCGGTATTTGCAGTGATTATAATATACCCAGGCAACCACACAGGGGATAAAAACAATAAATCTACACATACGTTCATCATCAATTATTATTAGTAAATAATGTCGGACCGGAAAGATTACACATACATATTTAGGCGCACAGCGGGTTTGAACTCGCATGTGAAGCTGACGCTCTACCGATATCGCCATAAAAGCTAGTTCTGCGGCGAGACAGTAGTAACGCGCTTATAAACCTATCTATTTACATACCCCACAATTGAGTCCTATTGCATACCTCCAACCTTTTTATTTTGGATAGTTCAAACCTTCAAATAGCACACAACACATATAGACAACAACATATACAAGGATCTAGGCCTCTGGGAATTACCTGATACACTGCTTACCCGGATTCTCCACCAATGTAATCGGATCGGAAAAAATACAAATAAAATATTTAGGGACTAAGCGGGTTTGAAATCGGGACCCATTGCATTGCATGTGAAGCGGACGCTCTACCGATATCGCCATAAAAGCTAGCTCTGCGGCGAGACAGTAGTAACGGGCTTATCAACCTATCTGTTTACATCCACCAAATGAGTCCTGTTACAGTTAACATGGCGAAATGGTGTTGTAAACGCCAAAATAATGCCGAGCGCAGCGAGGTGTATACCAACAACAATTTAACAAGATGTGTGTCTCTCACAAAAGGCTTTATTTTTTACGTGTATTTGTTGTTATAAATATACCCCACAAACTGAGTCCTATATACTTCCGGTCGATACATTCTACACTCACTCATATGATACACTACATACGTTTAAATGTGTTCATGTTTTAATTTACTGAATTTGATGGCTAAATAATGTATTACGAGTAAATGGCATATCATGTCACATGAATATTCGGATAAAACAATAAATCCACACATGCTTTCTTATTTTGTAGTGAATTATTATCTTATGTTTAAAATATCACATAGAGAAAATTAGATATGTTATGATCTACTTTGATATGTTATGATGGCTTTGGCTACCAGAACAACAGACCCATCATTATTTGCATTTGCCCTCCCATGCTGGCTGGAGGATTCAATTCCTGGCTGGTCACACATCATTTATTAAAATAGTACTAGCAGCTCCCTTGCTAAACGTTCAGAATATAAGGGATAGTACTAAAATCTGACTGGGTGGGGTATCATGTCATGTGTCCACCGTTTGAGTAACTATGCCGTTAGGTATTGAGCTCACAGCTACAAGTAGACGCTGTTGTGATATGACTAAACGATTGTTAAAAGCGACGTAAAACTCACTACATACATGTTATATCTGGGTTACAGGTGGTATAGTAGGTTATACTAACAGTCCAGTATAAGTTTATAAATAGTTTATTCGTCTAAATCACTCTTTACATTGCTCCGTTCTATATTTATTTATGGTCCTGAAAATACATACATAAATTAATAAGTAGGATTACATATATTTAATATATTAACAATAATACATGTCAACTTTGCAGTAACATAATTTAGTCAAACATTGCTAAACAACGAATTGATACACTCATATATTTTCTAAATACAGAGATACTGATATATTTCCTTGAGTAATATTTATGTCAGAGCTTAATACAATATTAATATACATACACATATGTTTACAATTTACAATGATATAGCCTACAATTTCATAACCTACCTAGAGTTTGGCTCTAGAGGCCTTGTACATGCATGGCTTAGTACATTCTCACAATCTGCTCACTGCAAATTAGAAGTGCATGCATTTGGTTAGTTGTGCAAAATGTTAAAATAAATAACTAGATTGAAACAATCCAATTCAATCCAAGACAACTCCAGAAAATCTCAGAATTATCAATATAAACAATAAAAGAGAAAAAGAGGGAAACAATAGTTTCAATACAACTTTCAAGAAAACTCATGTTGACTCTAAGGTGTTTTTACAAGATCTGACACAAAGACAGAAAGCGGGAAAATGCACTTCAGGTAAGCAATGATCTGAGTGGTCACTTGTGTGGTCAGTTTATAGTGATGTGCATTGAAGCAGTGATTTGTATTAATTTGCTTATAGGTTATTTGACAGGTACACTGCCTATTTTATATATAATGAATACAAACTTGTACATCAATTTACTTCTCTTAATGTAAATTATATAATGTTAAGATTGTTATTTAAGATCATTATTAAGTGTGATTTCTACACCTAATATTTCACATACTACATACATATAAATGCACCTGTCGAAAGGTATTATAACTTTCTGTATTCTAGAACGATATATTTCTTAAAATGTATTCCAACTGAATATAATAAAGTATTTATATATTTATTTATTTTTTTATTTATTTTCAGCCCTTCTACAAGGCCCATTTATTTGGCTATTAACAACATGGATAATAATATGCTAATATGAGAGTTATACAAGATTTTACAAAATCAATTCATGTATTCCATAAATACTCTCATACTCTTTCACTCATTTTTGTAAAAACTGCTGTCAATCTTATAATGGCTTAAAGCATTTATTTTTTTAATGGACATTATGGAAGATGTTATTGTCAGGGTCTAGTCACATGTCTTGTTTGTTACAATAGTAGATATTTTACTTATTAATCTATTTATATATATGTTTTGTTAACCTTTGTTTTACGAGAGCCCGGATATAACACAAGTTCTGTGGAAGGGATTAAACTGGTGTTTATTAAATTTAATCTTGGAATAAAGTTTTGTTTTTAAGGTTATATATATATTAACTGCTATATATTTTCTTGCCCTGAAGGAGTGTTTAAGTCTGTTGCGAAGTGCAGTAATAGATAATGGTGAAGTTAGTTTTTTGGCCGAGAAAATATAGTATTTAATTTCTAATATGATATTCAAATCAGCTAGTATATATTGTTCTCCTATATTAAATATAAATAATTCTTCAATAAAAGGCAAAGTAATACTGTTTCTTATAAACCATGATAGTATTTTTTGAAGAAATGATCATGTTGAAGGACATGTCCAGAGTAAATGAATAATACTTTCCTCTTGATTACAGTAAAGACATAATGAGCTTGGGACAGCTTTAATTATTTTCAAGTATTTCCTTGTTGGTAAAATTCTATGATTAATTCTGGCTTGAAACCATTGTAAGGTTGAACTATATTTATATTTGAAAGGTGATAAGAATATGTCTTTCCATGTTTCTTCTGAAATATTATAAATTTGCTCCCATTTAAATTTTGAACTGGGTACTTCATCATTATTATTTAGAACATTGTAAAAATGTTGGCATCCTTTTATGGATTTAAAATATATATTTATAGTGGTGGGTAAACGAGAATTTTGCATTTTTTTATCGTTCATAGTCATGCAATTTTTCTTTGCTAATTTTTTTATTGCTTGAGTTATTCCATGAAACTGTAGAAAGTTGGTTTTTAGGTTGTATACTTTTTTAAATTCTGTTTCTGTTAAAAATTCTCCTTTTTCTGACACTATATCATTAATAAAATATATACCCTTTTCATTCCATAGCTTATTTATTATGGGTTTTCCACCTACTAACAAATTATTATTTTGAAATATTGGCGTCTGAAGAAACTGTTCAAAAGTTGTTATTTTGTTTAATTGTATTATGTTATTGTGTGACTTAAGAACATCCCGCCAAATTTATTGCTAATTGTGTTGATCTTTTTTTCTGTGTAAGCATTTCCAAAATTGGTAAAACTTGATAAACTAATTTCGTGTTCTATTATTTCAGTCCAGTTTCCCCCTATACGTAGTAATCTCCTAATCCATGTTGCCTTAAAGACATTTTCTATAGTTTTTTCTGCATAACGGATTTTCTTTAAACTTTTTGTACAGTAAGTCTGTTATATATATAGACAGAAAAGGCAAAAATAATGGTAGGTCACCATGCTTGTTAAAATTTTAAAAAATAATTTGTGATGCCACCGTCATGTCAATCTGTCCAAAAAAGTTAACAAGTCCATAAAATAGCTAAATAAGATATTTTTGAAGTCTTATCATTTATTCATTGGTCACAATTCCGCTAAAATTGTATTAAAGTAAAGAACATTTAATTACAATAACATTTAAAGCTCATCTTTATGTAAAACCTATATTTTTTTACAAAATCTGTTGAGACCATTACCACAATTTATGCACAAATTAGCCCATAATGATACAATTTCCTTTGTTTTTGTATGTTCCCAATAACAGAATTTGTTTTAACTTTCTAAGCACATAATTGAACATATATAAAAACAAAATATGCAATAAAAATGATAGGTCCCCATGCTTGTTTAGAAAAAGAATTTGAAACCCTACCCCTATGCTAAAAGGCCAAGTTTTGTATGAAATTATATAGAAATGGTATATTTTCCTTTATTGTTATGTTACTAATAACAGAATTTGTTCAAACTTCCTAGGCACTTATTTGAACATATATTTAGACAATATATTCAATTAAATTTATAGGTTACCATGCATATTGAGATTTAATATTGGTTTTTGGAACCGTACCATTATGCTTAATTTTTTTAATTTTGTTGGAATCTTTACAAAATGCTATATTTTTCCTATTTTATGTATCTAATAATAGGCCTTTATTTAAATAAAGACAATAAAAAAAATAAAAATTAAAAAAATAAAATAAAAAAAATAATTAAAAAAAATATAATTAAAAAAAAAAAGAAAAAAAAAAGAAAAAAAAAAAAAAAAAAAATAGAACTACACATCAAAAGCAACATTCCAGTAAATTTTTAGGAAAATTCATCCAATAGTTTTAGAAGCGAAGTCGCCCAAATAAGCTGCGCATGGAAAACTACAGCAAATGCCTTTAAGGGCTAAAATAAAAGCTTCAATGTTTATTTTTTTAACCCCACTTCAATGTATTGTTTAATAATAACTTTTTGTTTTATTTGGCCCAATATGAAATCATAAAAAATTGAATTTATTGCTTTGATTATGTTTTCATTAGGATTTGGTAATGCTAAAACAATATGGTTTAAAATAGGTAAAAGCAAACTTTTGATAACTTTTCCCTAATGGGGTCAAATGTCTTCTTTTCCATTGTTTAATTTTAAATTTTATAGTATTTATTTTTTCCTTATAATTGATATTATTCATTTTGTCTAGATCGACATGAAAATATATTCCTAATAATTTAAAATCGTTTTTTCCCCAGTTTTTTATTGTCTGACTACTGTATTTCTTAATTCCAATCCACACAACCTGTGTTTTATCAAAGTTTACGCATAACCCTGAGATATTTGCAAATTTTGTGAGCTCATTAGGTGTTTCATATAGAGAGGATATAATGATATATTGATATAATAGAATTATCAAAACAAAAAAGAGTCATAACTTTGTCTATAAATTTCCATGAAAGTGAGTCAAACGCTTTTTCAAAGTCCACTAATAAAAGTAAACCAGGTAAATTGTTTTCCTCTGCATAATGCATTACATCGTATAAAATCGTTGTGTTTTCCCCTACATATCTGCCTGCCATGAAACCTGTCTGATCTTTATGAATTAGTTTATTTAATGTTGTTTTTATTCTATTCGCTATTGCTCCTGATGCTATTTTATATATAGAATTTAGTAAAGAAATTGGTCTATAGTTTTTGTTTTTATTTGATATCTAGATTTGTTTTCTTTTGGGATGCATGTTATTATTCCCTGTTTTTGAGTAATTGATAACTCTTTATTTATAAAACCATAATTTAGTGATCTTATAACAAAATGACCAATCTGACTCCAAAATACCTTAAAAAAGACTGCACTAAATCCATCAGTACCAGGACTGCGGTTATTTGCCATAGATTTAAGCGAATTAGTAGCCTGTTCATATGTTAAAAGCCCCTCAATAGCAGAGGATTCTTGGTTGCTTAATTTAGGCACTGTGCAATCTTCAAGTTCAAGTTCTAAATTTACATTAAAATAAAACATTATTCACTATTTAGTATATGCATACTTATATATTAAAAAAAAGATGTTAGATATGTCCTATTTCTGCAACAGTAATCTCGACACAATATTATATGTATTAGGTATATTTCGTACTAGTCCAGCAACCTCCTTCGGTAATCGGTTTCCAATTTATTGTTCAGGTCAACCTAATACCTCTCACGCCTCCTTGCACCAGCTTAAGCAATATTCTACTTTAAAGCCACACAGATTGGGTTTGATGATCTCAAACGACCAGTAAGTAAAAACACTACTGATTTGTAGTCGGGGCAACTTTTTACGGCCGCCACACAGAAGTTTGTATCAATCATTACAATTAGCGTTTTGATGTATTTATTCAGTATCACATTTACTTTAAACCTGTTGTATATAACTAAATAAAATTCTGAGTTTTCTATTTTTCTTCATTATTCTACCATATGTTTAAGTATATTATTGGTGCAATATATTATTGGTGCAATATAATCAACAGTTGGTAATACGCAAAAAAAAAGATGTTATATAGTATTTAATATTTAATAGTAATGACTGAACAACACTAGCGCAAGTTATGTAGAAAAACTAACTGGACGCCGTTACTTTAAACAAAATCAAGATTGCCATGTGTCCCTTTAAGCGCTTTGAAATTCTTTACTAATTGATCAGTATTGGTTTAGAGAAAATATGTATTGTACTAACAGTGTATAGTTTGTGGCCAGCAGTTAAATATTGGTCCATTTAAAAACCGTTTTATTGTTATTTTAATGAATTAAATAAAATAAAATAGGATTTGTGACGGGTCGAGGACTTCCCGCACTGGACATTATACTTTTAATAATTGTCGGCGCGCCTTGAGCGCGCAGTCTTTATTTGTATTGCTGCATATGGAGGGGCACGTGACATATGGAGGAGCACGTGATTACAAATATTGGGGTAAAAGACATGCCAAAATGTTGGGGTAAAAGACTGGCCATAAGATAGTGTTGGTTGTATTGAAATCGCTGTAATGAAATTGGCGCTATGTCATAGGTCCATATATTAGGTAACTATTACAGCTACAACTTTGAAACTTTATACAGTTGTTCTACATCATAACATGACCCAGCACATCAGGTTTCATAACTTTGTGCTGCCCCTTTTAGAACTTAGTATATTGGTTAAGTTTTCCGTTAAGGTCCACTTTTTAGCCAGTATGTTTTTTGACAAAAATACGACTTATTGTCATCCCTTGATCGGCGTCTGCGTATTTGGTTAAGTTTTATGTTAAGGTGCACTTCTTTCAGTAACTATAACAAATACAGCTTTGAAACTTTGCTTGAGCGTACTATTTCCTGACGCAGGTCATGCAATACTGAGGAAAATCTCATGACCAGCCCTACACGGCACACACCTATGACGAAAGTCAGTGTTAAACATTCAAAAAAAAAAACTGTATGATCTTTTATCACTACAAACCACTTCTTCCGAATACATGTCCACCTACCCCAGCCATTTGTCACAGTACACATTTAACTGATCATAAATTATCTGCTTCTTTTTTGATGTTTTTTTTACATTATTCAAAATACCTCAACATTCTAAAAATCTTCATAACATTCTAGAAATATATATCATCAGCAATTAATGCAAACAATTACATATCTTTTGATATCTTAAGTATGAGCCTTTGTTCTCAAGTTACTATTGCTTACTGTTGCTTTTGATACTTTTGTAAAATATGTCTACGTTTTTTTGTTATATAATAAAAAATTGCAATTAAATACACATGTTTGTTTCCTCCTTTTAAGAATATTCTGCACCGCCCTGATGCTTTGCATCAATTTCTTCTTATACTTCATACATTAAGTCTGATAAGACTCATAAGCATATGATTGATACTTCAACACATATTCAAAATAGATACAATGACGTGATTGTGTTCAATACAATAATTCATGTAATACATATAGCAGCATACAACTTCATGTCAACAAATAGACACTAAATAAATAGTTTTCGTTTCATGCAGTATGAACATTTATATTTTACGACAATGCCACACAGAACCTAAAGAATGCAGAAATATTTAAATAGTGTTTGAATTAATAGAATTTATATTTGGTATACAAGATGTATCTTAAAGAAACAATATTAAAACTATTTCACATACGACAGTGATAGCATCCTTAACTATCATTTGACCGGTATATACAGATATGTTTTTTAATCAAAAGCTTTAGGTGTACATAACTGATTTTTTATTTGTTTCCATTTTCTGATGTTATTAAATGAGTAAATTTGATCATGTTCTGTCTTTTATAAACATGTGTTTAAGTTCAATTTTATAATGTCATTATACGCAGGACATTCAAATAAAAATGGTATTCTTCCTCTAACACATTGCACCCACAATGGTGTTCTTCTTCTAACACATTGCACTCATGTTTTATGAACTAATGAGAAAGATTTAAGCTTTGCTCGAGTACAGCTGACCAAAAGTTAAATAAGAGTATTATCATCAACGCTTAATTCATGGTTTCCATTGTCTCACCGAGATACGTATACATGAAATAATGAATAGACGGAAAAGATTAGGGGTGAATGCTTTACCTCACTACTGCATCCAACCGGAGAATAAATAACATTATAACATGCAATTTGTTAGTTACTTAGTTTTAATAAAATATACAACATTGAACACTATAATTTTCTAAAATGATATTTATTATATACAGTCACAGTTCATTTTTGGCGAGATACCAATAAGTATGAAACATCTTAATGGTCATTGACGTAGTAAATATAACAACCATGTATCCGTATTATTTACGGTTTGCGATTCGTAGAAATGTAGATCGAGCTATTGCGAAATTTGGATTAAAGGTGAATGGCCACCCTTTTTGTAGTATTATTAGTTAACAAATTTAACTCAAACATCATATGAACATTTCTCGTTTGTCCCGGAGAAAAAACATATATTTAAAACCGCTACATTAAGTTGTATGTAAAAATAAGTATTATTTGCATGACGTAGATACATGTACTACATGCACCACTGTGTGACTGCACGGGGAAATGAGGTAAATCTGAATTGTATAGCTGCACAACTATTGCCAGATAATTGATAAATACATTTACGCGTGTATTAATTTACCTGTCAAAGTTTTATACGTCATCAAATAAAATCTTATTCTCGCTTTTCACAGATATTGCGAAACAAAACATGGCCGTAGAACTTTAAGAAGTTCTAATATTGACGCTTGTTAGAGCAGTTTCCTGTTATTTTTTTACTGTATCTGTACTAGACATGATATGTATATGTTGAAATGCAGATATCATGCTTTTGACAGTTTTAGAAAGAAATTACAGAAGTAAAAGTAGAAAGGGCATGCAATTGCAATGGGTCAGTACAATGCTGACCGCTGTCCCAATGTTAGTATACAGCTGAAGAAATGTCTTAGAAGATATTCAACAATTCATTTACTTGATGCAGGTTAATAGCAGACATGTTTGGTTTCGTGAAAAAGTAAGTTTCCCAGTATTCTAATCATTGTTGAGTTCTTTACAGGTCATTAATATTCTTTTTTCTCTATGGAAGGGCAAGTGAGAAACATTTAGGCTATTATAGTCTCAACTAAAATAGTTTCTATCAAAGCATAAAGTCCTCTATAGTAAGACCTATTAAACAAGAAATAAAAGTGGCTTTGTTTTCCTAGCAAAACGCCAGTCTGCTGAAAATATCAATCAATACCTATCTATAAAACTGGTAGTTACATGTATACACACGTAAGATACCGAACTAAAATGACCAAACTAATGACCTAAAGTAAGTGTGAGCCATTGATCATTTGGAAAAGACAATTGTCAGTTCGTTAACCTACCCTGTAGTGTGTCATCGATTAGGTCATACTAATACAGCTGACGTTAACTGTATCACAATTGCTGAGTGACAATGTAATTGGTCGAGTTTTATCCTATTTATTCCAGATGTCACAGTGTGTTTATTTAAACAGACAATACTATTTGTTTTAATTATGATCTATTAGATACCTGGATTCCTGATAAAAGACATGAAAATAGCGTGTTCCTAGTGTATAAAATGGATAACCTTTCTGAATGTTTAAAGGGTGTGTTTCGTAAACGGAATAGTATCACTAAAACCAAACCAGTTGCTTAAATTATTCGAAACATTTGATGAAAGAGTGTGACAATAACGGACTTACATATATATACATGTACGACTTTATTTTCGGACAAATGCATGTTTGAATAGTGAAAATACACATGTTAATTGTATTTACTGTGTGTTTGAATAGCAATCGGACTGCAGTACAGGAAGTAAGGTTGACAGGATTAAAACGGTAAGATTGACGTTACCAATATATTCTAGAAAGGAACTCACAAAACAGTACTACAAACAACAAGCTTGTGTAATCCTTAAAAATTGCACGTGACCTAGAAAATAAAGTACAGATATGTACAGCATACCGACGTTATTTTGTATATTGGCTTCTTCAGAAGCTACCTAAGATATCACAGCAAACCGTGCAGTGTACGATAGTTCTCGGACTACAGTGGACGATAGTTCTCTGATGTTGGCTCTTTCTGTGCAACTTGTGTGTTTAATCTTCAAGCGGATACTTCCGAAACTGACACCCAGACGCTACGCTATCACGCTACGTACATGGTTGTTTCTCTCATGATGACAATAAAACGAGCTACATGTGTCACGTTCTATTTTTGCTTTATCCTGATATGTACAACTTGAATGTGGACCTTTGCCATTTGTCTTTTTTATTTAGTAATTGCTTTTCAACTCAAAGATGATAATTATATCAAATGGGTTCAATTTAGTTGGCACAATATCACTGGCACAACTCATTTGTACCTGACGTATGGCAACGAAATAATTGGTCTGGTACTTCTCATCATTAACTATATTTACCCGCGATAACGGATAGCATATATAGGACAAAGACCAGCAATCATCTTAAATCTGTTGGATTACAAAGACGAAAAAAGACACGTAAAATACAATATAAATCTTCTTGTATTGACGGCATTTCTTTGCTTGTATTATATAACCTTAACATTTCGGTTGCTTTTACGAAGCGCGTGCTCTGACCTGTCTATTATGATAATTCAGTCTTATAGAGGCGTTCACGATTGAGCATGGAATGTCATTCATACTGACGCAATGTCATCGTGTATTCAGCTCCGCCCCATTCCACGCTAAATGTAAACAAGAGTGTGAATATATAATGAGCAGCAGATTCGTCGACCCATTGTTGCCGCAGTAGCAAGCGATCTGTACACACAACAAGCAAATGTGTGTAGTCAACATCATTGTTTTTGAACGTGTATGAAAGGACTCACGCAGTCTTGCAGTGAAAATAACGCAACATTTAGCACAGTGAACGATGCTTGATGGTTCACGACAAATTATCAAAATGATTTATTTTTATTGGCCGAGTTGAATTGTCTTCACGGTTTTACACAATTATGGCAAGCATAGGAATTATTTTATTTCGTGCACTTACGGTAGTTTCAGCCTATTTTTAATAAATTGGACTTGAATATGCTTTTTTGAAAGTAATGACTTCCGACACTGCTGGGGACGCCCGAAGGTATTTTCGCGGAGTGGATTACATCAACATCCAATAGCGAAAAGGTGAGTTCATAGAAGTACATGTACTGTGTTATGTTATGATATCGATTTTGGTCACGTGAGACTCGTAAGCGGGACAAGTGGGAGGTGTCAACTAGTTTCAATTCACGGAGTACTTTCATTTTATCGGACGGCGTCATCGGTTGTTTACATGTCTGATGCGTCAGACATCCATTGACACAAGCGATGTATTTCCATGCTCAATCGTGAACGGGTGTAAAGGATTTGCAATAGCCATTTGTGCGTGTTTTCTGCGCAATGACGTACTTGTCCTATTGCAATGCAAGACTATGACGGACTCAGTGACGTGCATGCCTGAAGTTAACCTGGAAATGAATACATATAATTTTAATCTAATTGATATTGTAGATGATAGCAATAAACTTTAAAGAAAAAAGAACTATTTTCAGTTCGATGGTAATTAGCAAGCTTAGCAAACTGTTGATATTAAAAGCTAGTTTTCTGTTAATAGTTCACGAGTTAAAGGTACACATTAATCTAGTTAAACTGTTTGTTATGTGCATTGCGGTTCACATTAGTCTAGTTAACATGTTTGTTTTATGCATTGCAGTTCACATTAGTCTAGTTAACCGTACTGTTTTGTATTTTGTATGCATTGCGAAATGCGGATCACATTAGTCTAGTTAACCTGTTTGGTTTGCGCATTGCGGTTCACATTAGTTTAGTTAACCTTTGTTTTTATGCATTGCGAAATGCGGATCACATTAGTCTAGTTCACCTGTTTGATTTGTGCATTGCGGTTCACATTAATCTAGTTATTTGGAAAGGCGGATCACATTAATCTAGTTAACATGTTTGTTTTGTGCACTGCTGATCACATTAATCTAGTTAACATGCTTTTGTTTTTTATGCATTGGGAAAGGCGGTTCACATTAATCTAGTTAACCTGCTTTTGTTTTTTATGCATTGGGAAAGGCGGATCACATTAATCTAGTTAACATGTTTGCTTTTTGCATTACTGATCACATATATACACAGTATATGCGAGTGAAGAAGTTACCTTTTATTTATGTATGACATACGAGGAGGATACTTAAAATAGGTTCTAAAAATGTATGATTTATGAAACTAGTTTGTTTGTGTCGTTTTAATTGAACGAGCCTGATGACAAATTAAATATCATTCATTTCAACTGAAGAAGCTGTATACAGTCTAAATAATTACGTGATGAGCAGTTAACAAACAGTGTGCTTTTCCTATGATATTGGTTGTACTCCGCAATACTGTGCATGTAAGCGCCGTGAAGTACCTATCATAACGACACCAAACAGTGTTTACAATACACGTATGGCCATTGATTGCAGGATGTCAATATATCGATTTGAAATTGTCTCAGGGTTTTAGTTACAAACATTAGGATAAGATACCTGTTTGCAATTATTTGCTTATGACGTTTTATATAACCTGCAAAGAAATAACGTTTTTGAAATATTCTAAAACGTTTATAGCATACCTATTTACCTGAAACATCTTTAGCCTAATGTTTGCTAACGGCTTAAAAGGACACATGGCAATCTTGGTTTTTTAAAAACTAGCGGCGTCCCGATAGTATTTCTACATAAATTGCATTTGTTCAATCATTAATGTTAATTATAAGAACTGTATTAAGTCGTTTGTTTTTGGATATTATTAATTTTTGATATTATTGCAACAATAATATATGAAAACTTATAGTATAATAAGTCGAAATAGTGAATACTTAAAATTTGATTTATTTAAAAGGGTAAATGGATATATAAATCGAGCCACCCATTTCAAATACTTCAAGATTGCCGTGTGTCCCTTTAATACCCGATATAGGGTCAATAGGAAATAGCAGGCAAAAGTTTTTGTTATCTACGCTCAGAAAGTTCAACACGTTTAATGTTGTTAACCATGCCTAGTTTAACACCTAGTGTAAACACATCAAAAGGATTTGCCAAACTGCATATGTGAGATGTGGCTGTTGTTTGAGGCGCTACAGCTAGTAATGTTTATACATGTTTAATCACTTTCTTGATAGTACCTAAATTTATTCTGTTTTAAGGCAAAACTACTGTTAATTGATAAAACATATATCTTAATTTTAAAAAATATTTCTTTTGTAGAAAAACTTATTTTTGATAAGGATTGTTTTCCGTATAAAATATACGAGTTGCAGTGACATAAGTGTCGTAAGTAATACTTCCTAATATGTTTAATGCTAAGGGTGTCTAAATGTTTTTCTAATACATGTTACTCATTTTTATAGAACTTCTGGAACTTATCACATCTGTGATAGACAAAGAAAAAGAAAATATCCTTACAAAAAAGTATTTCAATTTAAATAAAGGTCAAGCGTTGTTCGGATTAGATATAATTCCATGCAGTAATAAAAGTGCTCTAACAGTGCCGAAACACCTTCATCGGAAACGAGCATTCCTACCTAGTTAATATCAAAAACATTGTCAAGATGATTTTGTCGTCTGTCAATTACTTGTACGCGTTTAAAGGCCTCACCACAGAATACAACAAACTTTAGATATATTTCAGAAATGTATTTGCTCTCAGACTGGTGTAAAGTCTATTTGGAAGGCAATATGATAGCAACGGGTTGGACATAACGTTTAACAAGTATGCACTGTACACTTTTCGAAAGTTGTCATATTCTGCTTTTCTTCAATAATTAAGCAGATCAAAGGTCTTCTCTTGCTTTTATATAATTTGTTACCTAGTTAACTAAAAAACAGATTTTAAAGATTACGCAAACAACTACGAGAAAAACTACATACAATGTCACCGTTATCAGGTTCTTTCTTTTTAATATGTTCTACGAACAACAACATGGCAATGCCGCTTCATTCAATACCTGTGTATTTATCTTTTTAGGTTTGTATTAGTATTCTCACATTTTTTATCCTCAAAGATCGATTTATTGTAAATACTCTCATTTATAATGCGTTTTAGGACATTCAAGCATCCCAATTGACGACAAGTTGTGACATACGAATATTGCATGTTCGGCAAATATACGAATATTGCACGTTCATCAAATTCTGTCAAAAGCGATTATTTAACTATATAATTAAAGTTCAGACCTTTAAAAAACGTATAATTCAGGAAATTGAAATATTCCAATACATTGTCAATACTGTTTACCTTCTTGATTTATTGGGAAAACTAATGTCAATTTATTTCTACGTAAATTTGTTTTAACGGAAAAACAAATAGTTTCGACTAAAAGTGAAGAAATAAAACATGTTAAGAAATAATACTGTCATTGAAACATGATATTGACGTTCCATAAACAAATATGTATCTTGCAATATCGTTTACATGTATTTATTCTGTACAATTTGAATTGATTATTCAAGTCTTAACATTTTGCAGCAGACGACCAATGCGGATTCCTATTCAGAGGCGTAGCCATCTTTTTTGCAAAAAAAAGACATTTAAAAAGTGAAAAAATGCAATACAATAGGGAGGAGTGGTGGGTAGGGTAAGGGACGGTATACGGGAACCTGTTTTTTTCAGTCAGATTTCCATGAAAATTCGAAACAGATTAAATCATCACCATTTCGGCGTATTTAAGATGATGCGAAATATTCCCAAAATGCACCACTGAAATATCTACGAATACAACAAATCCAGGGGGACGGGAAGTGGGGTACACACCGGACACTGAAGCACTCATCTTCTTATTAGATGATATTTTCGTCAGGTATGGAACGACCGTTTATAGACAAATTGTTGGTATCCATATGGGTACGAACTGTGCACCACTTGTCGCAGATTTGTTTTTATATTTCACTATTGATGTTTCCAACATCAAATGATATAATTCACAAAATGAAATAATTTTAAAGAACTTCAACTAAACAAAGCTCGTAGTTCTGAGACTAACAAACGCTTTGTTTCTTGACTTACATCTCTCCATTGAAAATGGTGAAATAATTAGCAAAATATATGACAAGAGAGATGATTTTAATTTTTATAATTTTAATTATTCCCATTTAGATAGGGATGTTCCACGAGCAACTTCTTATGAGATCTATGTGTCTCAACTTATTCGTTTTTCTAGAGCTTGTACTCGCGTTGAGGACTTTATTATGCGTAATCTTTGTATAAATAAAAAGTTACTCTATCAGGGTTATAGTTACCATAAACTTCGTAAAACCTTTGTAAAATGTTATTATCGTAACCCTGATGTTCATAGTTTAATATTGAAAACAATTATGCTGTGTTTTGATTGTAAAAAATCAATGGTTGAAAATGAATCGTGATAAACGGGTTAAATGCATTAATACGCCGATATATACATAACAGTATCATAAACATCGTAAAACCTTTGCAACGTAATATTATCGTAACCCTGATCTTCTTTCCAAATATAAATGTAATTTAAGAACTATTCTGCGACAAGGTCTATCACAACTGGACTTCTATGGTGACGTTATTTACAAACTTCGTAAGATCTTTGGTCATTATCACTTTCATACTATCTTTGTTAAACTTGTTAAAAGGTTTATCAAAAGAAGTAATGACCCTATCATTTTGCAACGCACTGCATGCTTGGTGGTGGACCCATTTAGAGTTCGCCACTATGCGAATGACCGAACAGGCTTTGGACCCTATGATGATGTCGACCTAAAGCCCTAACGGACGGTGACGTTTGATGTTTGTCTGCGGTCTCGTTTTATCGTGCCCTCAATGTTTTTTTCTCTTGTTGCTCTGGCTTCTGCCAAGACACTGAGTACCTTCTTTATGGCTTTCTAGGCTATCGTTTTTTTGTATTTATATATACACGAGCATCTTTGTGTTTTACTTATATTGCCTATTAATGCTGCCTTATTGGTTAGAGAATAGTTCCTGGCGGGGATTTATTTATTTACACTGTCCCGTTTTATTGGGTTGACATTAGGGTAAGTGTGAGGTTTGGTTTACCCTTGAACCTGGTTTAAACCCCCAGCGTTTTTTTTTGCCACTGACTGTTCCAAGGCGGTAGCCCTATTTTCAACCCTTTTGTGTTTGTGATGTCTTATTTGACCTTTTATTCATCTTTAAATGTGTTCTTTGTTTCTGCGTGTGTTTGTGGTTGACTGTCGTCATTGAATGCTGATTTTCCTGTTCAATTTTTATATCTATATTGACAAAAGGGCTACCACCTTGGAACGGCCAGTGGCAAAAAAGGCCGCTGGGGGTTTAAACCAGGTACTAGGGTAAAACATGTTTTTAAATTGTAAATATATATCTCTTATACAATGATGTAAAAAGCCTTGCTATTTGATTATTTATATAAACAAATTAAACTGGACTTTTGGGATCGAAACGTACACTTGTCAAATTAGTAGCTATATAGTGTTGTAATGAACAGTTATATCGTGAGTATTTGCGGGATTAGAGAGCTTATGTTGAAACGACATCGTCAACAAAGAGTTCAACAACGAAAACCTTAAAGTAGTGGCAAGATATAAACCTTACATCAAATTGATTTAACACGGTACTGTTTGCACGGACAGTTCTTTTCTTGGTTGCGCTACACTAATGCATGTACTAGCTATATCATGCAAATCACTACACACGGTTATATCATGAGCGTACTACCTTACACCCCTTAAAGCTACAGAGTCTCTGTATCAATCGATTTCTTCTTTGTAGGCTTGTTTTTATTTGTTACTTGATGTTCATCAGCTCATGTCAAAACGGGTATTTAAGCGAGCAAATATAACGCAGGAAATCATTTATTGTAAAGACATCGACCAGTGCACATCGTACCTGTACACGGGTGAAATTATGATTTACAGAAGAAAAAACAATTGCCACTTTCGGGACTCGAACACACGTCGACCTTCCGATTTGTTATCTAGTCCTGTTATTAAGTAAATTTGTTTCACATATATTCTGAAGCCGTATAAATATCGATGTAACCTGTACGAAGGCTAAATAAATATGTGATATTTTACGCATCGATTTCTGCCTTAAATACCGAATATTGGGGTGTTGGTCGATTTGAAACTACTTCATACGTGACTCATCCATATTCATGAGTTATTACCAGTTAAAATAAAGACTCTGTAGCTTTAGCAAAACGGGTATAATTAAGTCCTACGATTTTCCTCGCTTCATTGTTCGCCACTGCGTTTTACTCAATGTGTTTGGTTAACACCATATACACTCTATTCTATCGATTGCGATACCGTGTCTTACAAGTACAGTCTGTCTCTGTACTAATATCTCTGTACTAATATCAGAGTTAAGTATGCAATAGACGACCTATTGTTTGGGGCGCTTGTTTCAGCCAAAGGTTTTTCTGCAGTAGCTTGAGCAATATAAATAATACGTACGTCAGTTATATATCATTAGAATTGACATTTTTAGTGGTAAATAAAACTACTTTACTTTCGAAAATCGGTTGAGAATTGAATATTTTACAGCCAAAATGATTTTTTGATGGGGCTTTTCCTATGTCAATTCCTTGCTGGTGGGACTGCAGAAAATTAAGAAATTTCAAATTACTTCAGTAATCCTTCATATTTTGCTATAAAACTTTCAGGGTGTCTTAATTTACTAATATCCAACAATTTAAAACAATTTTTGGATAAAAATTCTAAAAAAATATATTTTCCAAATTGTTCATGCAGCAGAATTTTTATTTCTCAACCGATTTTGAAAATTAAGGTATTTTTTATTTACTACTAAAAATGTCTTACTGATATACGACTTATTAAGGTACGAGGTGTATTTTGTCTGAAAAGTCCAAAAAACATTTGGCTGAAACAAGCGCCCCAAACAATAAGGTTTATATGCCTCATCTTATTGTAAGGACACAAACTATTCAATTCATTCCGTAGATGAGGTAAATAAATGTAAATAAATGTTGCACATCGTCGGCATGAAAAAACCCGATATGACACAACTTGTTTATCATCAATATCGATGAAACATATTGAAAGTTGTTATTTTTGGAACAAGTTTTTAAATAGTTCGAATGCTCAATTTAACTACCCAACGGCTTTTTGTCACTGACTGTTCCAAGGCGGTAGCCCTATGGTCAACCAGTTTGTGTGTTACAATGTCACACGCAGTGCTTCTTATTAACTTAGAACAATAGTATGAAAACAAAATACTTCTGTTGATCTATAACGCACGTGTTCCACAAATCGACGAACGTTTCAAAAGTTCAAAGCTTTCAGTGTTTACAATTTACCATAACTGATGTCATGATATATGTTGACTCCTTTTCTGAATCTGTTGGATGATCAAACACATATTAACGTACAGATATCCTTAGTTCTAGATGTTTATTGAGTTGCAACATGCACATATCTGATCTAATAAACTAAGACAAACGTACTGTTAGAGTCAAACTAGAGTTAATTTAATTTCAATTGGTGATTAAAGAGAATATTGAATCTGACAGTAACTTGGATCCATGTAATTATACGAAAACTACTAATTCTTTATTTGGACAAATTTGGTATAAAGTAAATAAATAGCGAAACAAAAATTGCACAGGTCATCCTCTTGCGTTTAGTAAATTACGCAGATGGTTTTCTCCAAGACCTCATCAGATGTTACCAGACGTCACCTATATACTATTCCAGAATAAACATTGGATGTAAAGTGAAATAAAGGTGCTAAAGCTATAAACGGCCGTAGGACGGACAACAGACCATGGCATATTCCCTATTTGCCTTGGCCAGCAGAGCTAAAAAGTAGTTGAATCCTACTTGAACACGAAACTCTATACCACACTACAGAATATCATTTATATATTGTTGCTTAAATCCACTATGTCATTGTTAAGCACACAAAACGACTACAAACTGTTTACATGAAATATAAAGTAAACACGTGAGGGTTAGGTCAAATGTTAGTATAGTATCATATTTCTGTTGCACAAACAAAATTGAAACGGTTGCATAGAGCCAAAATAGTATGAATAGAAAATCTTCATCCAAGTTCTGATTGTGTCTGGACTAAATTTGTTCACTGACAACGATAATCCGAAACAGAAAGAAACACAAACCGGAGACGTATAACGCTTTTGTCGACGTTTACAAGCTTTTCAACTTCAGAGATTGCCTTTACTTCGAATTATTGAATGTTGAAATTAACGATTGAAATTACAGTACATGATTATCAAATCCCAGTAAGTTGAAAAGCTACGAAGCTTGAATATTTATAACATGATATATCTGGTGTCGTGCAAGGAAACAATATCGGTTTCCACAATCCCGTAACCGACGTCGCAAATGTCTCGAAAGATAGCGGATACCCCGCATATCAGTAGGTTATGCGAGATACTCTGCATAGTTAAACACTTCAGTGGAGTCTTTCTATTCACACTGAAGAGAAAACGTAAATAAATACTTAAAAGTGGATACCTTGGTAGCAACACACACAAACAAGAGATGAAAGTAGCAGACTCGATCTTATTGATTCTGTTCATGGAAGGTAATATAACGTGCAACACCTCTCACACCTCCTAACACCGGCTTAAGCGATATTCTACTTCAAAAGCCACAACGATTGAGCATGATAATCCCAAAGGACCAGTAAGTAATAATACTTCTGATTTGTAGTCGTGGCAATATATTCCGGTCGCTACACACAACTAAAGAAAGGCTAGTGTGAATGTCAATAAACACTGATAAGTAGATCCCTTGGTAGCAACAAACACAAACAAGAGATATAAGTAGCAGACTCTGTTGTATTGAGTCTGTTCATGAGAGGTAATATTATAAAGTGCAACACCTCTCACGCCTATCAACACATGTATATAAATTATGACGATCGAAGAAACAAAGATAAGGCATTGTAGGAAACAACAGAAACATTACATAATTTATTTTAAAATCGGTGTCTCCCATATTGCAGTGCCGACTGTAACTATATCTTGGAATACATCATATCTAAAAGCTGTATTATACATAATGTTATAGCCGAATTACACATACATTCTTAATCAACGTTGGTGGAAGGATGCTTGGGATATACCCACACACCCCACACCCGCTAAGGAATATGCACAAGAGGGATTTAATCGATATGTGCATGATTTATATTTGTAGTTAAAACATATCGCTAAATGTTGGTTGAAATTGTGTTTAAATGGTAATAAACTACGGTAGTTGACGTTATGTACATGCATAAACATTTCTGCGCGAAGAAAAAATTCGTTTTTCGAAATTTCAGATCTGCACGAAATTTATAACTAATTTTGATAATAAAACGCAGAAAACTACACAACCAGTTGACATTTTAATGTCCTTTGCCAACGCAACAGAGATTATCTCTGAATTAACTATCTGCATGTTAGCATTACCAGAAATAAGAAGGTTATATCAAATCACAGTTAAACTCATTAAAACTTGTATATTGGGTTATAACATGTTAGTTCTAGACGAAACGAGAAACAATCCCGCTTTCTGCAATCGTTGCTAATGGCAATGTAGGAGAAGAAATATTATCCTGGAAACCGATAACCCAGACGAACTGCAGTGTATGCTTAGCAGGAGGTGTATGTAAATGAAGATGCCTATGTTTAAATTAGTTATGATATGACCGCATAGTAGAAACGAACATATTTTTAATCCAGTATTCGGATAATATTTTAGTGATACAGTAAAATGCATCGAAAAAGCACATGGCTGATCTAGCTAAAAGTAAATATAAAAGTCGAACATGACATTTAGAATTCAGGGACCACAGTCAACCACAAATACGCACAGAAACAAACAACAATATATAAAGATGACAAACACGCGCAGAAACAAACAATAATTACAAAGATGAATAAAAAGCAAACTCATTAAAGCTTGTATGGGTTATAACATGCTAGATTTAGACGTAAAGAGAAACAATCCTGTTTTCTACAATCGTTGCTAAAGACATTGTAGAAGAAAAACATAGTATCCTGAAAACGGATAACCCAGAAGAACTGCAGCGTATGCTTAGCAGAAGTTGTACGTAAACATGGTAAATGCAGATGCCCATGTTTCAAATATTGATGTTTTGACCGCATAGTAGAACCGAACATCTTTTTAATCGAATGTTCGGATAATATCTTAGCGATACAGTAAAATCTATCAGTAATCAAGTACTCGGCTGATCTAGCTAAAACTGGTAAAGTGAAACTGGGGTGTTCAACAATTTCGGCAAAATAGCTTAACAATTGTGTTTGAGTATTATATGAAACGGAGGCTAACTGTAACAATGTGTAGTTTATGAAACGGAGGCTAACTGGAAATACACTCTGATACAAAAGTTACAGTTTTGAAAAGTGTATAAACTATATAATTAAAGAACAAATATATATTGTTTCCTTTTTCTGTTACATTGAATATTTTAATTAGTCAAGTGGACAGGCCGGTTTAATTAGAACTTAGCTACATATATGTATTCAAGTTCCAAAATAAGAACTGAAACGAATAGTGTAAGTTAACGTTACTCTCCCAAATGTTACTAAACAGTAAATACATACCCTACAAGTGCATTATCAAAAATCATAGGATTCACGATTTTAAACTTGTAAACGAAAATCTTTATCTTTAATCTCGATCTGTAAGGAAGTAAAGAAGGGAATTTTGCTAAGAAATTGATACGGTCCTCTAAGATTTTACGAATCGACTTGTCAGTTCTCTATACCACCATGTTTACCAAAATTGAAAACTGATGGAACTGATTCGCTGATTGGCAACTGGCTATGTAACTACATTATAGTATAGTTAAATGCACACGCATGAACTATATGGTATTACAACTGAAAGGGAGTTTGTGAAGTAAAGCTATCAACGTTTTCCCTTGAGGTTATGTGCCTTGTCAATCCAGATATCTCACATATACTAAAGGAAAAAAGAAACTCGGGAATTTCGTCTATATACTGAATATACAGCACACTTACTTCCACGTAATATTCCAGGGAAATCCCAATATCTTTTATAAGAAAATATTGCAGCAGATAGCGAAGGGATACAACTGGGCTATTGTATACTTTTTGTTAATCACAGTACACTTTGTAAAACAAACTTTATAAATGTTGAAATTCCACTTTCAAACGTTGAGTCATTTCAGTACTGTTTTTAATGTAAAGAGTTTGCACAATCTAACATACTAAGTTTGCTCATCTACTTGAGCCGCTAATCTACTTGAGCCAAACTCGTATTCTGTCAATAACGACATTGTGATGGGATAGCATTCGGTGTGTTATGTGTTATGTGTTGTTTTATTCCTTTTTCCGAAAGCTAAGGTCTAATTTAGAGATGTATGAACAACAGATTAAGATATATACAATATATAGCGGCAATTCCTGAGTTGCTTTACTTGTTTTCCTTTTAATTAGTATATTAAAACAGCAGCACACATACTAGTCCAGCAACCCTCTCTCGGTAATCAGTTCGTATGAGTGCAGGTTTATACTCATACATGTTATAGAATGTGGAAGATAGTGCAATAAACTGTATAATTTGACATCATTTGTATAGCAGCATGCCATCCTCGCTCAACTGACACCGTTTTAAAAACGATCAGCCCTTTAACTAATACAAAACAATAACATCATGATAACACAACAACATGCATTTAAATAATACATAACAACAACATCGTGATTAAACCAGTTTGCCTTTAACAAATAAATAACAACAACACTATCATGATAGACAACAACACGCCTTTAATTAATAAATAACAACATCATGATAAATATAATTTTCTTCGTTTGAAGAATGAATTAGAAGTAAATTAATTCCCCTTGAATCGTGTTAAGTCTCCGCACGAGTTTTCTCGTGCAATAATTGCAATAATTGAGCGGCAATTCATTTAGCTTTGGGACAACGACCGACTAACACGTTTAGTTTTCACGACGATATTTTGTCATGGATGAGAGCGTACACGTGGTGGGGAACAAGGTACAGATGTTCAAAACCAGTTATTTGAAG
This sequence comes from Cyrtodaria siliqua, assembly GCA_037043455.1. Lineage (NCBI taxonomy): Eukaryota > Metazoa > Mollusca > Bivalvia > Adapedonta > Hiatellidae > Cyrtodaria > Cyrtodaria siliqua. The sequence goes on from JAWPHD010000582.1 coordinate 124,836, forward strand.
TTCTTGCGGAACTAAGAAGCCAACAAGAGGAGGCAACAGCTTTAAAGGACGTTACAGGGCAGTACTTTAAGGTGTTGCCAAAGTCATATTGAAAGTGAAAATGTGTAAAGTAAACAAGTGCTATTCTCAGTTATTATGGGGTCTAATCTATTAAAATTTCACCTAAAGACTCATCATGATTGACACAATAAGTTGGCATTGAATTTTTGTGAAATAACCAGTTTTAAGTATGATGTGCAAAAAGTAAGTTTTTATCCTAAAAAATCATGTTCTCATTCAAACATGTACTTTAGACCTTAAAACTTTGTCAAAAGATAGTTCCTCTATGATATGAGGTAGAAGGTGTTTTAGAATTATTTTTTTTTACATGAGAAAGAAATTATAGGCAAAAAAGACTTTACTTCCTGGTTTATTGGCCTAAAATTCACAGAATATAGAGGTTTGTAGAGATTCAACTGCAGAGATTCTACAATGAATTGTTGCTTGTTGTTTTGCATAGTGGTAAACCGAATATTTATCTAGGTAGAAGGTGTTTTAGTTTTTTTAAACATGCCTTAGTTATGATTGAATTGTGATTTAAATCTTTGTTTACATGTTTACCTGATAGCTTCCGGTTATATACTTTTGACTGTGTCCAAAGATAGTGTATTGATTTTGGTTTTATAACATATTGATTGGATCCTTTAGACATATACTTCAAACTTGATAGAATAGACTTTGAAAAATATTATGCTTTTATTAGAAAATTTGGCTACTTTCACTTTCAACACAATTACAGGTAGGTATTACAGTACAGGTAAAACTAATCACTTTGACATCACCTTAAACGTCGCCGCAGAAGTGAAAAAGTTGAAATCCGACAAGGACCTTGTATGGAAATACCAAGATAATAAAATTCAGTTTGACTTCAACAACGATATTGAAGAGTCGGCAAGGCAGGCGGCCTGGTCAAATGAGCACGGCAAGACAGGGTACTGTCAAGAAGTATTAAAAGGGCTGTCCAAGAAGTTGAGAAAACGTGACAAGCTTAACGCTGACTCGTCTGCTGGGGGCTGGGATACTGTAAAGCTATACAAAGCTAATCCAATAGCCAGCGATAGTGAGGATGAATCAAAGATTTACAAGACGGAAACCCGGGCGCTTAAACTCTTACAGCCACAGCAGTTCGTCCAGATGTGTCTGCTTCTTCTTATCTACCTTTTAAGCCATGAACCACCTAGATCTACTATGAAGCAGTCATATTACAGGCCACGTCCATTTCGAGGCTCCTGGCACCCAAAGTCGCACATACAGTGGTATCGGATCAGGGGCATGTTTCGCCTGTGGCGGGTTTGATCACTACCGAAGAGGCTGTCCATCCGTCCAACATACGACAACCAGGAACCAGTCGTCGACAAGCAAATGAGATGACAGAGAAAGACTGTTTAAAAGATGAGCATTGTTTCAGACTTACTCACAATTATTACGAATACGAGCAGGGTCAAAAGCAAATAATTGTCAGAGGTCGACTGAAGCAGCATATTGATTTTTTGGCGCAGTATAAGGGCGAATGATTTCATTTTAGATGTAATTGATTCGGGTTACAAAATTCCATTTTTCACTATACCAAAAAGTAATTTTAATCCTAATAATCGTTCTGCTATCACAGAATAGGATTTTGTCAGTACAGCCATTCAGGAATTGTTGGACCGAGCGTTAATTGAACAATGTTTAAAGCTTTAGAGTCCCTATATCAATCGATTTCTTCTTTGTAGGCGTGTCTTTATTTGTAACTTCATGTTCACCAGCTCATGTAGAAATCGGTTATTTAAGCGAGCAAATAGAGTGAAGGAAATCATTCACTGTATATACATCGACCAGTGCACATCGTACCTATAAACAGGTAACTAATTTTTACAAAAAAAGAAAAGTTACCTTCTTTCGGGGCTCGAACACAGGACCTTCTGATTTCAAACCCTGTGCTCTATCCACTGAACTACAACGCTACTTGAGAAAATAGTATATTAACTACCATATAATATGGGGCAAAATAACTTAAGGGTTCGCCAATGTTCTGAATTGACTTTCCAGTGGGTGGAGTATTAGGTGTTGAAACCTAAATAACTAGACAGTCTTGAAAATATGTAACACACCTTTCATATTAAACTTTGAGTATAATTCACTTTAGTCATAAGGAAAAATGTCAATATGTGGGTACTTAATTAGCGTGAACAAAAACAATAGGGTAAAGGCCTTCCCTGAAAACAATATAATTACTGAACAAAATAATTGTTCTTTGGCTTAGATTAAATGTATAGACAATGATTAACAATATGTTAGAGTATTAAGTCGAAATTCAAACCGGTTTTGGAGAAAAAAGTAAATAACTTCGTTGACACGTTGAAGTTTTCTTCGGCCATATTTTTCATTCATAAAAATATGTAAACAAAAGTGGAACATGGATTATTACCTAAATTGGTGTGAGAGACATCTATGCAGCAACAGAACATATATGAGAAACTTGAATATTACCCTAAGTAGATTGTTAAAACATTGAAGACAAATCAAATTACCTGTCAGGTAATCATGGATGTCGAGTTTAAGATTTTACTTTTTCTTGTTGTATTTTCAATGCTTCACCTCTCTGAAAAAAATATGACCGATTAACCGATTACGATTCCTACGCCTATCATTTTTTAACGATGCATACTAGGGAAATCCGAATCGAATTTTCGAATTTATAATTACAAATTGTATTTTTCATTTTAAACAATATTCTTATCATTTATGTTATAAATGTTGCAAGAAAACGAAGAAAATGAACCCTTGCCGTTATAAATACTAAAAATAAGAAATAAAAATGGCACTACTTTATGCAATTGTAGGTGTTATAATGCATTCGTTCGTGAAAACTCGGATAATACCGGCTACGTTCGGAATCATACTTCATAGAAATAATCGAGATGTTGCGAATGAGAAGTTTCCGGAAATTAGAAAGTAACAATATTATTTGCCAAATTAACTGATTTTTATAATGTTTCGAGGCTTATCTATGTCAAGAATAACATATTTAAGAAGAAACAATACGTTTTCCCCACGCACCTGTTATAAACTGTTTAGATCTATCAGAATACAGTTGCAATAGAGGATCGTTTATGAGGTAAACAAATGTTTGTAATACCGTTCATTCAATAATCATTGTGTAGTAATATTAGTAGTCAATCTCGTGCAAATAGTATAATTTAAAAGTGATTTGCACTACTTTTGGGGATAAAACACGGTGCAGAAAATTCATTTATTTGGCATAGATGGTGTTATGAAATTCTGTTTTATTAAGTTGCTGTTATTTAATTTTTCATTTTTATTCTTACATATTGTAAACAACATACTGGACTATGGATGTGTGTATTCACTTTCAATAAAAAAGGAAAAGAAGTCAATGATTGGATGCACCCGAGGTACTGTATTCAAAAATACAATATCTTTTTTATGAATTTCTTTTATTCAAAACACTAGATATCAAAATGTTTCCTTATACATGTGACACACTATGTCAGCATTGACAGTTGCAAGAAAATTGAAGTTTAAGCAAAAATTGACATTGTAATTTTTACCATACCCCACCCACTTTATACTATTGGCGAACCCTTAACATATTTGAACGCAACTAATGATGGATCAATAAATATGCAGTCCATATTGTCGCACGTGAAAATTAACATTGCCTGGTGTAATACTGTATCTTATCAATATGAAACTAATAATTCGCCTCAAATCAACCATATCTCGACTTGTTATTTAGCGCTTGATGAGTTTGTGTGCGCGCTCTTGTTATTACGTACTGCCTATTTAGTGTTAAAAATGCTACAAAATACCAATAAATAGCAGTGGTCTAGAGGTTCAGCGTACATCTTTCAAATCTTAAAAGTGCAAGGCTGTGGTTCAAATCCCGTTCCGGGCAACTATTTTTTTATCACATATATTCTGGAGCCGTATATTTATCGATGTTACCTGTACGGAGGCTAAATAAAAATGTGAATTTTACGTATCGATTTCTCCTTATATACCGACTTTAGGGGTGTTCGTCGATTTGAAACTACTCTACACGTGACTCATTCATATTCATGAGTTATTACCAGTTAAAATAGGGACTGTACAGCTTTAAAGCCACTTTTTGTTATAAACCCTTTGTCTGTGTCAGAGCAAGCAATAGTAAGAAAAGACTCATAATTGATCTGAGGGCTGTGAATCAGCATATTTGGAACAGTCTGTCAAATATGAAGACTTGAGGATGGTTCTGTCATTTTTGCAGAAAGGTTACTTTATGACAAAGTTTGACCTTACCAGTGTAAATCATTTTATTAAAATGTTCAAGCCACGTACAGAGTTTGTAGGGTTTTCATGGATTGATAAGGAGGGAAATAGGATATATTATAATTGTTTGGTACTCCCCTTTGGGTTATCTAGCGCTTGCTATATTTATTCTTAGTTAACGCGCCCTTTGATTGCTAAATGGAGAGGAGAAGGAAAACTAATTTTAATGTTTCTAGACGATGAGTTTGGTTGTGCACACGATTACAATAGATGTGGGAAAACATATTAAAAATGATTTGCTTTCGTCAGGATTTATTCCCAGTGCAGGAAAGTCTATATGGGTACCGGTACACATTTTGCAGTTTTTAGGCTTTATTTTGAATTCAGTGGAAGTTGTGATTATTATTCCCGATCATAGAATGAGTAAGGTCGAAAATATTATGTCTAATCTATTGCACGGGATAACATTGCACAGGCGAGTACCTGTACATGAGGTGGCCAGTTTATTGGGTCAGATTATTTCAATGTCTATTGTTATAGGTCACGTGACACATATAATGACTCGCCACCTGAGTTTAGATATATTGAATGCATACAACTGGGATTCATTCATAACTCTTTCAAGTGAGAGCATTAGCCAAATTAAATTTTGGAAACATAATTTAAAGCTTATGAATGTAAGAGACATATTTCAATCGCATAAGTGTTCAGGGATTGTGTATTCAGATGCTAGTTCTACTGGTTATGGTAGTTATGCGGTAAATTCCATTAACGGCCTATCTCACGGCATGTATCGCTATGGAAGGAAGCTGTAAGTCCTTAACTTGTAGGGAATTAATGGCCGTTTTCAGAGTTTGTTGCTTTCTAGGCTATTGTTTTTTTTGTATTATATTTACACGAGTATATTTGTGTTTTACTTATATTACCTATTGATGCTGCCTTGTTGGTTAGAGATTAGATCATGGCGGGGATATCTTTATTTACACTGTCCTGTTTTAATGGGATGACAGTAGGGTAAGTGTGAGGTTTGGTGCACCCTAGAACCGGTTTAAACCCCCAGTGGCCTACTTTGCCACTGACCGTTCCAAGGCGGTAGCCCTATTGTCAAGCCTTTTGTGTTTGTGATGTCGTTTGCATTTATATCACTTTTGCCTTCTTGTTTGTCTGTTTGCGTGTTTGTTTCTGTGTTTTGTGGTTGACTGTCCTCCTTGAATGCTACTTTCCCTTTCCGATCTTTTTATATTTCTTTAAGCTGTCTGTCTCATATACTGACTCACAATAAAAGTTTAAACTTATTTATTTTACATCGATTGTAACGAAAGTGAGAGCATTAGCCAAATTGAACTTATTTGTATCACTCTGCAGAACCAGTACTAAGCAATGCAGATAAAGTGTCTTGCTCAGGGACACAACGAAAATGGTAATGACGGGAACCGAACCCACGACTTTTGGATCATGGATCCAACGCTCTACCACTAGACCACAGCGCTCCACAATAGAGTCAAGTGGTTCTCAGAGAATCAAGGAGTAACATCTATATTTCAGAAGGCTTTATGAACACAGAGTTACAGGATATAGCTGTAAATGTATTCAGACTATATGGAAATGGGATGGATACCAAGATCTGAAAATGATAGGGCTGATTATCTCAATATGCGTCCAGAATTATAGACCAAGATGATTGGGGATATCCGTGTATATACTGCAGTTAATACAGAGCAGATTTGGTTATTTAGAAGTTGACTGGTTTGCGTCAGAAGATAATGCTAAGTTACCCAGATTTTATTCTAGATTCTGGAACCCGTTTTCGTTAGGCGTTGATGCATTTACAGTCAGTTGGGGGACAGAATATGGATTATTTGTACCTCCCATTACCGTAGTAAATAGAGTTCTCTGTAAAATAACGGTCGATACATCTGTGTGAGCTTTGGTGATTCCATGTTGGAAGTCTGCAAAATATTGGCCAATCATTTGTCCAAACGGGAATTTTATCCCTAATGTAGTTGATTGGTTCGATTTACCAACTAACAAACAGAATTATACAAGGTGTATAAATGGGAAAGGTATCTTTGTAAATATATATCTTCAGTTTAGGATGATTGCACTTAAATTGAATTTTAGATAGGGGACATAACTGAGGTAAATCTTATAGGTATGGTTGTACGAGATGTTCCCCTTCCCATAAGTGGGATTAAATTGACAATGGCAGATTTATTAATGTCATGAAAGGCTTCATAGCCACAGGCAGCTTAGTTGGAAAGATTGTTGTTGGATAATGCATAAGGCCGCATCGCCATGATTATGCAGAAGGGCATTTAAATTAATGCAAGAAGGAGTCTTTGGATATGAATCGATTACAGCATTGTGCGTTGTCACTTTGACAGTTTACTACGCAATATTTTAGGCTTGCACAAGCCATTATAATTAATTAAATTGATAACAATATATATAAGTATATTATGTTTATGAAGTATACTAATACAGGATTTTGTGTACACATCTTTTTGTCAAGTGTCACAACGACGAAATAGATGAATTGCCGGAAGTTTCGGTGGGTAAAGTGGATCTACTCCCCGACGTTTTACAGAAAATACCAGCCGTAAATATGAGTATGCATTTTGAAGATGGAAAAAATGGGCATTACATAATGGGCTGGGGAGTAGAGATATTTTGCCTGCCAAAGCTTTCCCGGTTGCGATATATCTTTCTGAATCGTTAATTCAGTACGCAATTTCTCCTAGTCCTGTTATTGCTGCTCTCTATGGAATTAAATGGTTTCACGATATTTATGGTTTAAATTACCTACCGATTCCAAAATTGTTTCAAATGTGATTGAATCGGCCAAGAGAATTCTGGCTAAATCTATAGTTAAAAAAGAACCCATTACGGTTGATTTACTGTTAGCAATGTATAAACGGCTTTATGAGGACAGGAATCTCACAACTCAAAGAATTATATGTGCTAGTTTATTGGATTTTTCTGGGTTTATGCGTTATTCAGGGTTATTGAATATCAGGATTTCCGACATTAAATTTGACCAGTCTTTCATATCAGTTTCCATAGAAAGCAGTAAAACGAATAAATATAGAGACGGTTTATGGATAATGATAGCGAAAACTGGGACGTGCCTTTGTCCCGTTACGAATGTAATAAAATTCATTAGCTGGAGTGAGTTAGTGAATGATGACTTTCTATTCTACAATTTAAATAAAACGGGAAAGGGATATATAGTTAGAAAAACGAATAAAGTGATGTCATATTCAAACCTACGTGAACAATTCATGTCTGCGTTTCGCCACATGTAAATGACATTTCTAAGTTTGGTTTGCATTCGCTTAGAGCTGGGGGTGCCTCAGCCGCGGCAAATAACGGAGTAAAAGACAGAATGTTTAAGAGACACGGACGATGGATTAGTGAAAGTGATAAGGACGGATACTTTAAGGATAACCTTATTGAAAGGTTATCAGTCTCCCTTTCATTGCGATTGCGATTAATACGAGAACTCTGAATGACGTTTTCAGACAATATTTGTTTTCTTAATGTGAACAGTTGGAACATGTGAATTGAGTTGTACACAGCAAAAACCAATGTAGTTACATGTATATCATAAAACGTCAATTTTGAAGTGTTATACTTGCTAAAGTGGGTTATTTATGCCCGTTCTTTGATAGTTCAGTTGGTCACCCAAGCGCACTATGCCACATTACAATTTGAAATTCTGAAGTTAGCACTGTGTTTGTTTTCTTGAGTCTAGTAAGAGACGTTGTAAGGTTTAAGGGAACACAACATGATTTTAACAAAAACAACAACATCATTACAAAACAAAATGCCTTTTAATAATAAATAACAACAGCAAGATAAACAACAACACGCGTTTGACTAATAAATAGCAACAACATCATGATAAAATCAAGTATGCCCTTTACAAAAACATAGTAACACCAACATGATAAATATCAACATACAAGTAAAATGTGTACATTGTTAATGTACATTTATATATTGTAGCATAGTGCTTTATTGTGTAACAAAACAACACAACGACTCATAGCTTGTCAACGTAGTTTATTCTATGAGATTCTAGGTTCCATTAATATATAAGATAGAACTCCCCATCGCCTTATGTACGCGTATATACTAAACCTATCTTTAATGCCTGGTTGAACACTCCTCCTACATGGCTTGCTTTAAGCTCCCTCTGACATGACCGGTTTTTAGCTAAACGTGAAGATAACATTTCCTTTACAGTGAATGAGATTATAATTCATGACCACACAGAGCACAATAGTAATTAACCGTGTAAGTATATAGTATCCATTATTTCATTGTACAAAATATATACATATTTCTTGTCATACTCTAACCGCAAGAACTTATCAAGTTGTTTAAACCGCCGTGGTCAACCTAATAATTACATGAGTCTGTGCGTGTATTCATACAGTGACATCTGTAGCTTTTAGACAATTCTATAACAATATACTTAGAAAACAACTTTTTATGTATTACTTGGCCATGCGCGGGTGATAAAGTAATACGTTATACTTTACACAGCTCAAAATAATATGAGTATTAGACCATGTGTATCATTTTTTTCCTGCAAAATCCATAATTTCAAAAACAAATAATTTAAAAAACAATAAAAGAACACAACATACATAAATATCATAACGCATTTATTTCGAAATTGATGAGTAAATTCCTTATTGCAGGCACACGTTTTCAGGAGATCTGTAACCAATAAGACAATGTCACACGAGTCATCTCCCTTCTGTAACGTTATGTATGTTTTATACAACGTTACAGAAGAAAATAATTCTGCAAACTATATCACGGAGCTTTTAAGACCTTGTCAGTTATCAATATTAAACTGTCTGGATATTGTTCGTAATTAATTAAAATTGTCAAACACGACTAGACAGGAAAACAATCCCCAGTAATAACTTTCTTAAAGTATAACCATTGTTATTGGGGAACTCTAACTAACTGCATAATATATTGTAATGTGCATGAACGGATGGCCCTCACCGTACATTGGACGGAAGATTAAACAGATCACCAAATAAGTAACTGAAATATCAAAAATGAAGAACATTTTATGTAACTTACGCTGTTTTATGGACAGATAACCCACTTTACAGTCCGATATGCATGCTTAAAGAACATGTCCAAGATCTTATTAGTATACACATATTGTGGTAGCTACTAATGGAAGTCCTAAGTTAATGTAAGAGCGTGGACCGCCTTATTTGTTTCTTCAATTGATGGGAAAGCTTGTGCAGTAGATTTGGCCTATGTCCTAAGCTTACCATAAAGGGAGGTAATATCTTACATTATTTCACTTGCCTTTGACATGCTACAGGTTATCATTGATGTTTTCATGCATTGTTTCTGTCTTTATTTAAAGGGTATACATCATTTACTGATTTACTCGCTATGATATTTCTTTGAAGTATAATACATAGCGCCGTTTGCTTTATATTAGTACCAGCTGTATTAACCTTAATTTTCCTAATCATAATCGGGGTTTCCCGGGGGCTCATATGGTAGAGGGACTATAAACCTTAGAAAGAAAGAAAAAAATCATAATCGGCAAAGATTACTGATAAGTAAGTGCCCTCGGGACGCTGTTAGGTGTCATATAGGTTAGACCTGTCTTACTTGAATTAAATTTAGCAGGAGATAACATCGTTAGATGTTCCTGAGAAATGTCCTAATTAGATACTGGAGATAACATCGTTAGATGTTCCTGTTAAGGTGTTTAAAATGGGGATTCTAGAATTAGCTATGGCTTATAAATAAATATTAATGTCTTTATAGAGTAGATTTTGAGATCAACTTGGATAATAAAATTTATGTTGAACACATCTGCGATTTTGTTTACTCCCGACCGCCTAAACAGTCCACACCCCGTGTACGAATCTGGGGAGAAGTAGCCTCTCCCGTGGGATATAGCATCACTGTGTCAGGTTACCTCTCAGTGACCTGGCGTGGCGCTGTTTATGCCTGACATAACTAGTCACAGACCGGTAATGCCAGATTGTTCGTCGCACAGACATACACATACATACAAATACACACAATAACATCGCTTTGCCCGGTTGCCCATAAGTGACGGATAGGGCCCTGTTTATGTTGGGCATAACTTGTCTTAGACTGGTAATGCTAATTCGCTTGTCGTCTACTCACTCACTCACTCTCATTCAAAACTGCTACATTTTGGCGCTGCGAGCAGGGTGTGGAAATTGTTAAGGCTAAAGGAAAACAATAAATTTGCAGATGTAATCAGCTTAGTATAAATTCGGTAAGGTTAGTTTTAAATAGGATCAACAAAGGTATTTCAGCTGTTTAGCTAATAAGGAATTAGAGTCGATATGGATGCATTTGACTTTCAAGCCGCGTGCAACAGTGCACTACCATGCCATGTTACTATGACAAATCCATGTCATATAGAGACTGTATCCCCTCCCGTATATAATGGTACTGGTAAGTGGCATACTTTTATTTTTAAATTTGAATTAGTTTCTGATTTAAATCGGTGGGGCGATGAGACAAAATGCAAACGATTATTGATATGTCTCGAGGGCATCCCGCTTGAGTTTGCAGAAACTCTCCAAGTTAGGCAAATTAAAGACTATGGCTTGCTTAAGACAGCTCTAGCACAAAGGTTCGGAACCACATACAATGAGTATTCGTATAGGAATCAATTCAAATCAAAGCATCGCCAAGAAAATGAAACTTTAGACGAATACTTGCAAAATCTGCAAAGTTTGTCAGAGAAAGCGTATCCTGATGATAGAGGCAAAATATATTACAGTTTAGTCTGTGGCCAATTTATTGATGGTTTAAGCAGTAGGGAATTCAGGATGTATTTGAAATTAGAAATGGCCAAATGTCATGAAAGTGGTAGTAACAGGTTATGTTATTTGATTCGTCTTGCAAACAATTGCGAAGCTATCTCCGCAGATGAATACAATAGGAAGCCCACATATGATAATGCAGCCGCATGTCATAATGGAGGCTGTCGCTCACATATGTGGCCTCATAGGGTTCATAGGGATATGAAGGGCAGGGTAAATACAACTATGAAAATTGGCAAGTGCCGAGACAAATAATTTGCCAATCGTCGCGATGTCCACTTAAAATAACAACTGAGGTTAAAAGCATGGATATGCTGAATTTAAATGCGTCTGGTAGTTTGTCCTTTAAAACAACCCACAAGGCCATGAAAATTTAAGAAAGGGTTTGTTTGTAGATATATCAGGGTTGGTAATTGGTGATTTTTAAGAAAACCAGACACATATTAATGTTTAATCCCAGGGAGACCAAACTGAAAGTACAATTTGTACAGCTCAGTTACATAATATAAGTGAGAGTGTAGAGAATATTGATACTCTTTTGACAGGGTGCAGTTTCGAGGAAGTTGACCTCATTGATCTTAATACCATTTGTGTTGCTCCAGTGATAAATATGCCCATATTTGAACATGTAACTGAGAATGACCATTGTTCAGAAGAGAATGTCAATGAGATTTGTGGCTCTCCCATAACAAATGAATTTCTTCAGTCAGCTCAATGTCAGATCAAGATTCATAATTCTCGGGTACCAGAGAATGACTCTCCCTAGTGATTCAGTGTTGACTGAATCTGGCATTACAATTCAAAGTACCAGAAGTACTGAGGAATGTTTGTACGCTGATACCGTATTTCTCGGTACTTCATTTAGCGACAGGGATATTTCCGAGTTATGCATAGCAGATTTCATACATGCATGTTCATTTCTTAGTGATGTAGTTCAGATGCAGGTGGACAATGGGTCTATGTCAGCCTGCAAGTTAATAGCAGGTCTTGGGAAAATGGAGATAGACAAATTACTCCAGTTTATTATGTAGTTTCATGCCATTTTTATCTTGTTAGGTTTCCTATCTCTACCAAAATTGCAACAGCAAGCTGCGAAAGTGATGAACATGCAGTCTTTTCAAAATAGCATATTGATGTGGGACTACAATCTTAAAGGTCAAACAGAAGCCATTTTTGCTTAAAATCGTTTATTTTAGGGTCAGCAATTTTTGTTTTGAGTCACAGTATTTATGAGCTAGATATTCAGAGGCTGCTTCATACATTTATGTTTTAGTTTAATAAATTTGTGCACATTTTCAAATAATTTTCTGAGAAAGGACAATTTAGAGAGTGTATTAATTTAGCGACTGTTGTGTTAATGCAAATAGTGACTGTTACAGGTATTATTGCAAATCATAGAGGCTTTTACACATGTTATTGCAAATAGAGACTGTTGTGTAAGTGAAAGTTAATAGAGATGTTTTAGTGATTTAATTCAGAGATTTGTTAAGTAGATATTAAATAGAGACTGTGGCAGAGACTTTGAAATTGAAGTCCGTTTAAAGGACTTGTTCCGGGAGAACAGCTGAATTTGATGTGATGTACAAGCAACGCGCAGTGTGACGTGTTCATGAACTTTTCAGGTGAATTTTGAGCAAATACTGAGACCTTGAGTTTGCACAATACCTTTAGTTGTGCTAGTGGCCTGCGAAAAACAAACTATCTGATGGACTGTATCTGATGAAAATATAAGTGTTGCTGTTGGATCTTGATTGTCTGAATGTATTTAGAAACTATGGACTTTGAGATGAAAGCAAATTACATATTGATGAAGCCTATATATATCTGATATGATAGACTTCTAGTTGTCAAAATGGTTCTCGTTTTGTGATGATACATTCGTAAGCAATAAACTACCACGGACATCGAGTAATAGAAGTGATTTTAACAATAAACACTCTAAATGTGTGAAATTAGAGGTTGTAAATAGAACATAGTCATTGTATCTGAGATGTGCAAAAGTGCAATGGACTGTTGTATATGCGTAAATCAAACCGTATGAATGCAATTATAATGAAATAGACTACGTAGAGAGTTTGAATAACGTTTACTTAATAGTGACCATAAATAGGCTTGAGGCTGCTGAATATGTGAATATAGACTCTGTGTTCACTTCTATCGACGAAACAGCATGCTGTTAATTATCCTGCTTGGCGATACACCGAATAGGGGACAGTCAAAATGGAGGTCCAATTGACTCGAGTCAAACTCAGTATTGCTCAATCCGTCCTACTTGAAAACTGAACATGTTCACAAAACTTATTCCGAATGAAATAAAACGTTTCGTCTAGAGGATCAACACGAAGAGCAGTGGCGTTTCGTATAAGTGCAAGAGACTGTTTAATAGTTGGACTTTAGAGACTCTTTACTTGATAATGAATCTAAGGACTTTCGATGTGATACGATTATAAATGTGAATATAGATTGCAAGTTAAACAATGTGCACAACTTAATGTTTAAGGGCAGCATTTGAGTACTTGTGTTCATTATTCCATATATGTACTTAAGTTTTGTTAAGTCTCATAAATAATGTGTTTTAATACTAAAAAAAAAAAGTTTATGTTTTATGAATATAACATTTTTTTGGCTAAGGGGAAAGGTGTGTAGTAGATTTGGCCTATGTCCTAAGCTTACCATACAGGGAGGTAATATCTAACATTATTTCACTTGCCTTTGACATGCTATAGGTTATCATTGATGTTTCTGTCTTTATTTAAAGGGTATACATCATTTACTGATTTACTCGCTATGATATTTCTTTGAAGTATAATACTTAGCGCCGTTTGATTTATATTAGTACCAGCTGTATTAACCTTAATTTTCCTATTCATAATCGGCAAAGATTACTAAGTAAGTGCCCTCGGGACGCTGTTAGGTGTCATATAGGTTAGACCTGTCTTACTTGAATTAAATTTAGCAGGAGATAACATCGTTAGATGTTCCTGAGAAATGTCCTAATTAGATACTGGAGATAACATCGTTAGATGTTCCTGTTAAGGTGTTTAAAATGGGGATTCTAGAATTAGCTATGGCTTATAAATAAATATTAATGTCTTTATAGAGTAGATTTTGATATCAACTTGGATAATACAAATTATGTTGAACACATCTGCGATTTTGTTTACTCCCGACCGCCTAAACAGTCCACACCCCGTGTACGAATCTGGGGAGAAGTAGCCTCTCCCGTGGGATATAGCATCACCGTGTCAGGTTACCTCTCAGTGACCTGGCGTGGCGCTGTTTATGCCTGACATAACTAGTCACAGACCGGTAATGTCAGATTGTTCGTCGCACAGACATACACATACATACAAATACACACAATAACATCGCTTTGCCCGGTTGCCCATAAGTGACCGGACAGGGCCCTGTTTATGTTGGGCATAACTTGTCTTAGACTGGTAATGCTAATTCGCTTGTCGTCTACTCACTCACTCTCACATTCAAAACGGCTACACTTGTATAAGAAGGATTTCTTAACGGATATTACTACAATAAAACGCGTTTAAAACATGTTTTACTGAAACAATGCAATTACCTGTTTAAAATGACCTATTAAATGTTGTAATGTTACAATATGCAAACTTTTTAAGCCGAAATTAAGATTTTATTTCATGCCCCAGCCAATCTCGACTTAGAGAAGGGGTTGAATGGGGTTTGCTCGGACCACGTAATGCATTTGCCACCTGTTCATAACTAAACCTGACCATAATGTGTATAATAAGATCTTGAACAAGTTCTTCGGCCAGGTTTATCGATGGTATCAAAGGTAACAAGGCCTAAATATGTGTTTTTAAGATTCAAGGAAAGATAACTCACTTTGATACCATGGATAAACTTTGTATAAGAACTTGTTCAAGATCATATTATACACATGATGCTAAGGTTTGGTTAAGAACAGGTGGAAAATAAAAGTGCTTTTATATTAACTAAAATGGGATTTTACTGCGCACCAACACAAAACGGTCATATGGCATCATAAAGAATGAATATTCCAGACCCATTCTCCATTTATATTTCAATCAAAATATGCAGAATGGGCCTTGAAACTTCCCACCTGCAAAACGGCAGAGTTGCTGCAAATTATACTGTAAAAACATGTCCGCCGCCACTCAAGTAGCACCTGCAACAATACAGGGATGATGATGAATACATTTAAAGAGCATGGCAAAAACAACACAATGAACATGAAGTCGGGGGGAATTTACCCCTGGGCTCTGTGACCCTTTTCTTGCTCGGGAACCACACTTAGAGCTGTTTTTTAAACACAAGCCAAATTATGCAATTTCTGAAAATCTAGTTGGTTCAATAACTCATATATTAGAGATATTATCTTTATGTAACTACTGTGTAAGTTGTGTTAAGATCGGATGAAACAAGAGGAATGACATAAAATGAAACACCAGAACAGTTTACTGGTAGACAGACAGATGGACGGACGAACAACAACTAGCCCTGGCATGTCTTCTTACTGTTACCAGTAAAACTAACAGTGTATTAAAAAATAGAACAAGTTTAAACATAAAATACGACAATATTGTATTAGCGTTTGTTTACTGAAATGACAGGATAGTAACTGTTACGACATAGGCCAATAATCACGTAGATGTCAATAGTATCTTGTATTCTAACCGTCAGAGCATAGCATCTGATATATTGGAACTATCTAAAGGTTCTTAATTAAAATTCATTGATTACTACTGTGTAAGCTATTTATCGATAATATAAGGGGTATAATTACGCACATTCAAGCATTTCAGTATTTGTTGACAAAGTGGAGCTGTATTCTACCTTATTGTAATCTTAAAGAGACTTGTCTCTAGAAATGAACTTGAAAATCATTACGTGGTCCGAGTATTAACTTCTCCAAGAAGCGAAAACGGGGTTGGCTGGGGTATGAAATAAAACCTTAATTTCGGCTTAAAAAGTTTGCATATTATAAAATTGAAACATTTAATATGTAATTTTAAACAGGTTATCGCATTTTGTCAGTAAAACATGTTTTTAAACCTGCTTTATTCGTTATAAAACCCTGCTAATATAAGCTTTCCTAACACTTAATAGAATTAAGGCGGGACCACGTAATGCAATATAAAGTTTCATTTTAAATTAAACGGCTTGCCTTGTTAGGTCAATATGTGCTTGGTAGGTGGACATAAGAACAAATTATCAGAAATGCTGTAATTTCAATTAAATAAACACCTTGCAAAAGTTGCGGGTATTTGTTATAACTTTACTGAGCTGCTTTAATGTGGAAATATTCATTTAAGCGAAGGTAAATCAAATCGACAAATCTATATAATTATACTATTTTATTTTAATTATTATCAATAAATATACGAATATAGACATAAAGACCAGTATATTTAACTTAAAGTCTACACTTGTTTCATTAAAACAACCATTGAATAATAATGTTTGAATATCAAGTGATACGGAATAAACGTATCAAACCTATATCAAAACGTGGACCAGTCCTTGGAAAGCGTCAATAGAGTTGTACCAGTGTCTAGTTAATGTTCAACGCTTGTACAGAGAGTACTTTGACCGGCAGTAAACACGAAAGTGCATACATGACTAGCACTCGTAACTGCCAGCAAAACATAGATGTTACTAACCTAACTTTAAACACAGCATACTATATCAGCAAGCATTTGGCTATATTCTCACTCCATTGATTAGTGTATGGATCATTTCTATAGAATATTGTCTTTAAAATAAAAAAAAGTTTATACCAATCAAATAGATTTAAATAGATTTAAATAATATTTTGAGAATAGTTTATACGTAACACATACACTGTTATCTCGTAAGTTTGACATTTAAAGCTTCTTTGTAACATTTAAATACAAAGTTATCAACAGAACAAATGGTACGACATTGTACTTTCTTTTACAATAGTCAGACGTTTTTGAAGTTTTTCTCCAAAATTTCACTTAAACGGGGTGAAATAGAGTCAGCGAACTTTTTCACATGTTTTAAAAAACAACGATTTTTTTTTAAATTTCAAATTCATATACACATATCATTTTAAACATTTTCAAAATAAGTAATCCTCATTCGTCTTTTTACTATAAAAATAATTATATTTGGACCGTACTCCACTTGTTTTTTAAAGGAAACAACTTTAGACTAAAAAAGAAAATGGAAGACAAAAGAGTACGTTTACTGCTCAAGTTGTTTTATAACTTGTATATGACAAGGTCCTATTACACCACTTCTTAAGAAACAAGTAAACAAATATATCGGTTACCTGGCTTTTAATGAATTTATATTACTATTTGTTTTTTAGTTATTCAAATGACATAGAGACCAAGTATAAACATAGCTCAGTATTTGCTTTTATATATGTATTCCACCATTTTAAACAATAGGTCAATGACCTTGAAGCTCTACTGATAGGTTTTGATAGCTAGATCAGCAAACCGGTGAAGTTTCATGAAAATCTGTCAAGTAGTTTTAGAGAAGTCGTTACAAGTTTTTGCTGATAACACTATGCAAACAAAGATGGCAGCTGTCAACCATATCTACGAATCAAAATTATTTTCACAAGGACCAACATCATATCATTCTGATCATTTTGCAAAGTCCCATACCAATATCACTTAAAGATTGAAAAAGTAGTCGCCACAGTTTTGCTTTTTAAAAATCTTTGTTTAGCCGTGGCGGCCATCTTCAATTTCCGGCCGATCTTAAATTCGCTAGGACCAATTAGACACCAAGTGCAACATTCCTGTGAAGTTTCATGAAAATCAGTCAAGTAGTTTCAGAGGAGTAGTCACTACACATATTTACTCTATAACTCTATGTAACTCTGCCTCTGGCAGCCATGTTTAATGACGAATCAAAAGGATGTTCGACAAGTATCAACATTATGTCATGCTGATCATTTTAGAAAAAGTCCCATATAAATATCTCTTATAGTTTTCAAAAAGTAGCAGCTACGACATTTTTTTAAATCTATTTTTAGCCGTGGCGGCCATCTTCAATTTCCAGCCGATCTGAAATTTTGCTAGGATCTAGAGACATCAAGAGCAACATTTCCTTGAAGTTTCATGAAAATCAATCAAGTAGTTTCAGAGGAGTAGCTGCTACTATATTTTACTCTATAACTATATATAAACAAAGATGGCCGCTGGCAGCCATGTTTATCGTCGAATAAAAATGATTATCAACAACATATCATGATGATCATTTTAGAAAATGTCCCATATAAATATCACTTATAATTTTCAAGAACTAGGCTCTACAACATTGTTTTTTAAAAATCTATTTTTAGCTTTGGTGGCCATCTTGATTTCACATCAACGTGCATTTGTGCTAGGATCAACAAGACATCATGGACAACATTCCTGTAAAGTTGCATGAAAATTCATTCATTAGTTTCAGAGGAGTAGTCGCCGCAAAAAAGGTTTACGGACAGACGGACGACGGAAACCGCACCACGGCATAAGCTCTGCTGATCTTTTTTTTTTAATTTCGATCACCAAAATAATGGGAATCCATTTATTCACCCCGTAATAGGTCTGTGAGGGTCGGGGTGGGCCACCCCTCAACAAACCGTACAGATATAGATGTAATATGTATAATATTTATTATATATAAACAGTTTTCAAAATATTTAGAAGAAAAAAAAAATGCATATCTTGATTAGAAACTATATAAATCGGGAGTTCTGCTGATCTTTGATAGATCTACTAAAAACAGTAAAAAAAAAATAGTAAAATAATAAAGTATTTACAGAGCTTCCCGTACCCCTATTTTCCTAATAACAAAAAAACGTCACAAAAGACCGGACAAGTATGACAAAATAAATACAGTTTATTTTTGTATGTTACCGTCTTAAAACTCAATATCTCACTCGTAACATAAGTTATTGCGTCGGAACCATTTTTCTCTTTTCCGTAACAGTGACCTTGACCTTGATCCCAGTGAACCAAAATGCTATTCCAAACTTCCTGTCCATATAACCTACCTACCCAGCTACTCCTAGCAAAAGTTATTGAGCAGAAACCTTTCTTGGTCTTGACCCCACTGACACCAAATCTAATTCCAACCTTCTTTTCCATATAAGATATTTACCCAGCAAGTTTCGTCGCAATATCTCACTCCTAACTAAAGTTATTGTGCGAAACCCTTTGTTTCTATTTTTAGTAACAGCGACCTTCATCTTGTACCCAGTGACATTAAATGCAATTCCAGCCTTCCTTTTCATAAAAGCTACTTACCCAGCAAGTTTAATCGCCATATCTCACTCCTAACAAAGTTATTGAGCATAAACCTGTTTTGGCCTTCACTCCAGTGACCCCAAACCTAATGCCAACCTTCGTTTCCATATAAGCTATCTACCTGGTAAGTTTCGCCGAAATATCTCACTCCTAACTAAAGTTATAGGGCGGAAACCATTTTCTCTATTTTTAGTAACATCGATCTTGACCTTGACCCCAATGAGTTTGACGCCTTCCACCAGCCTGACCGCCCGAATCTAGTAAAGTATATAAATTGTATTCATATGATACTATTCTGTGTATATATGAAGAAAACGGCATGATTTATGTGGAAATAAAGCGAAATATTACTTTGAAATCCTTGCAAAGAAGGATAAAAATATCGGACTGGGAAAGCAGCATTCAAGGACGACAGTAACCACAAAACACAAAAACAAACTCGCAAACAGACAAACGAAAAGGCAAAAGTAATAAAAAATGCAAACGACATCACAAACACAAAAGGGTTGACAATAGGGCTACCGCCTTGGAACGGTCAGTGGCCAAGTAGGCCACTGGGGGTTTAAACCGGTTCTAGGGTGCACCAAACCTCACACTTACCCTACTGTCATCCCATTAAAACAGGACAGTGTAAATAAAGAAATCCCAGCCATGATCTAATCTCTAACCAACAAGGCAGCATCAATAGGCAATATAAGTAAAACACAAATATGCTCGTGTAAATATAATACAAAAAAAATATAGCCTAGAAAGCCACAATGAAGGTACTCACTGACTTGGCAGAAGCCAGAGCTGTAAGAGAATACACCATTAAGGGCACGACAAGAAAGATCATGGACACACATTAAACGCCACCGTCCAAATGGGCTTTAGGTTGGCGTCATCATAGGGTCCACAGCCTGTCCGGTCATCGTACAATTAAAGAGGAAAGCATAGTGGCGAACTGTAAAAGGGTCCATCACCATGCATGCAGTACACAATACGACAAAATTACCAAAAATGCCATTTGTTGAGACCCTGTTTAATCTTCTAGATAAATAAAATAGATAAAAGACCTTTTGAAATCGAATATGAACAATTTACTTAGGCATGCACACCAAATTAAAGTAAAATAACGACTTTTGTATTTGAATATTTTGGGGGTCAAACTACCCTCTTATCATACCTTGTCCTTTCTGAAAAACTATGAGTTTTGGAGTAAAACAAAATAGACTTTGTTTTTAACTGTTATCACCTACATACAGCTATTCTATTTAAGTCGATTATACATGTGTAAAAACAGTACACACTCATCAAGTCAGTAATATTGTATTATTAAGTTAATTATATCACGATTTAGACAAATGCACTACGTATGAAAGCTTTTATGGTCTTAACAAATATTGAACAATACATGATTTCAGTGTATCAAAAAATGTCTTCACTCCATAAACAGTTAATTTGGTTTATAATAAAGAAAACTAGCCAGGAAAAAAACATACAACTTATATGTTTTGTGTGTAAATAGTTGCACTTAAGACAGTTCGCAAAAAAGATGCGCATAGAAAATTGTAGAAAACGTATTGTTGTTGAACGGATCATCAACAATCATTTTAGGTTAGTTCGAGCCGTCTCAAACAGGAATCCAGGAACCATTTACTACTCTGGAATATATGGAATATATGCTTACGGAGGATAAACCAGGGACCCGCGACCGGTTCACGTCTCTATCAAACAAACGAGCTCGAGGCTAGGGAAAGTGTCTTGTTTTAGGACAAGCGAAGTGGCGCAAATTAAGCAGACCTGTGACCTGAAATGACAGTTGCTGCGCAGAATATAAAGAAGAAAGCATTGCCTATGTAGCCCTTTAGGTAATATTATAAGGAAACCAACGCCCGGTTCTGGTTGAGCTAGGGCAAGCAATGTAGGAGATATAGACCTGTAAACACAGATTACAGATAAATTTGATGCGAAATGTGACGTTTGCACATTGTATGGGCTATCATAATGTTGGTTCCATAGGAGCCCAAGGTGTACAGCATCCAACAATTCCAAAGCATCCCTAAAGATACTGCTATAAGGAAGCTCATGGATACTGATATAAGGAAGCTCATGGTCAAATGTAGTTGAGCCAGGACAACAAATGTAAGAGATATAGAACAAGAAATGTCACAGTAAGTGACAAATGCCCCCGAAGTGTCCTTTGACCTGTAGGTGTGACCTTGACCTTGACGTCGTCTGGTTGTGGTGAGCACTTGTGCCAATATATTTGAAAATCTGTCCAGGAATGCCAAAGTTATTGACCGGACACGATTTGTCTTTTGACCTCTTAATATAACCTTGACCTTGGAGCCACGGACTTGGATTTTGTGCGCAACATGTCGTCTTGTTGTGGTGAGCAATTGTGGCAAGTTATTTGAAAATCCGTCCAGGAATGCCAGAGTGATTGACCGGACAAGATTTGACCTTTGACCTCCAAGTGTAACCTTGACCTTGGAGCAACGGACCTGGGTTTAGAGCGCGACAGTCGTCTTGTTGTGGTGAGCACATTTGTTAAGTTATTTGAAAATTGGTCCAGGAATGCCAGAGTTATTAACCGGACAAGATTTGACATTTGACCCCTAAGTGTGGCCTTGACATTGGAGCCTCGGACCTGGGTTTTGCGCGCGACACGTTGTTTTGTTGTGGTGAGCAAGTGTGCCAAGTTATTTGAAAATTCGTTTAGGAATGCCGGAGTTACTGACTGGACACGATTCGACCTTTGACCTATAAGTGTGACCTTGTTGAACTTGGAGCCACGGACCTGGGTTTTGTGCGCGACACGTCGTCTTGTTGTGGTGAGTACTTGTGCCAAGTTATTTGAAAATCCGTCCAGCAATGCCGGAGTTATTAACCGGACACGAAAGCACTTTGTTTTGACCTTTGACCTCTAAATGTCACCTTGACCTTAGAGCCACCGACCTGTATTCTATGCGCGACACGTCGTCTTGTTGTGGTAAGCAAATGTGCAAAATTATTTGAAAATCCGTCCATTATTGTCAGAGTTATTAAGCGGACACGATTGTACAGACGAACGAAGGGACTGACGGAATGACGGACTGACAGACGGACAGTGCGTCTACTATATGTCACCCTTCGGGGGCATAACAAAGCTTACATGCAGCGATGTGGACTGGGACGCCGACGCCGAGGTGATTACAAAAGCTCTCTTATTATTCGAATGGTCAAGAGAGAAAGCCGCAGATTTTCGCGACGATTACGTATTAAGTAGTTACTAAATGAACAAGGACATGCTACTAAAAAAGTGGCAAAACTGAGAAAGAAAACACGTTTAATGTTGTTGTATTGTAAATTGTAAACACTAACTTATATTATGAATAAAATTTAAGCAAAGGGATATAAACGACCCTTTACGGAATGTACAATGTACGTTTGTTTATCGTTCATAAACGAACCTAATCTATGTTCTGCACGTTATAATCATACCTTTTACATTTAGAAAAATACAGGTATGATATACTAAGGATCAGCAAGATGGAGACGGGTGCAAAGAGACCAAAGAAGGACTGGATATTCCAGACAAAGCCAACTAAACACATCAAAAGGAGAGCGCTTAAAACGACCATACTAACGATTAGACAAGCATTAACTCGTGCGTATTGTCTTGTATTCAACAGGGCCAGTTGATCGGATGTTGATGCTGCTTTTGTGATGTAACCAGGCGCAGATGATGCTCGGGATTGGTTATCAAAAGCAGGATTTTCAACGCCTTGTGTATAAGGCAATTCTCTATCCGATGTCTTCATGTTACTCACAGATTGTGCAGCGTCGTCGTTGCCGTAGTATCAAGCTACCTGAAATCCATTCACATACGCAACACTGCTGGAGAAGTAGACAATGATGATGTACTATATTGGCATTACAAGAAAGGTGTTGGAGAAAAAGTCAGTTGTCTTTCCCAACATGGCGATGCAAACAGATCTAGTCGCCTGACCATTTGTCAATTGTAGGCCCATGTTCAAAATAACCTAAATTGCACAATACTTGATTAAAATGCTTGTTAATGACTGCTAACATTTCTCATACTTAGTCTAGTTTAATTCTACTTTTCTCGATCTTCATCTCTCTATTGCAAATGGTGAAATAATTAGCAAAATCTATGATAAGAGAGATGATTTCAATTTTGATATTGGTAATTATCCCCATTGTTCCCGGAGCAAATTCTTATGAGTTCTATGTGATTCGTTTTTCTAGAGCTTATACTCGAGTAGAGGACTTTCATATTCGTAATCTTTGTTTTGTATAAAAAGCTACTCCATCAGGGCTACCGTTACCATAAACTTTGTAAAACCTTTGCAAAAGATTATTATCGTAAACCTTTGCAAAATTTATTATCGTAACCCTGATCTACTTTCATAATATAAAAGTTATTTAAAAACTATTCTGCGACAAGGACTATCAAAACCTGACCTCTATGGTGACGTGATTTACAAACTTCGTAAGATCCTTGGTCATGATCACTTTCATACTATCTTTGTTAAACTTGTTAAAAGGTTTATCAAAAGTAGTTTTGATACTAACATTTTGCAACGCACTGCATGCTGGTTGGTTGACACATTTACAGTTCGACACTATGTTTTCCTCTTTAATTGTGCGATGACCTGACAGGCTGTGGACCCTATGATGACGTCTACCTAAAGCCCAAATAAACGGTGAAGTTAGATGTCTGTCTGCAATCGTGTCTTTTCGTGCCCTCAATTGTTTATTTTCGTGTTGCTCCGACTTCTACCAAGTCATTGAGTACCTTCTTTGGGGCTTTCTAGGCTATTGTTATTTGTATTTACATATACACGAGCACCCTTGTGTTTTACTTATATTGCCTATTAATGCCGCCTTGTTGGTTAGAGATTAGTTCATGGTGGGGATTTCTGTATTTACACGGTCCCGTTTTATTGGGATGAAGTAGCGTAAGTGTGAGGTTTGGTGCACCCTAGAACCTGGTTTAAACCCCCAGCGGCCTTTTTTGCCACTGACCGTTCCAAGTCGGTAGCCCTATTGTCAACCCTTTTTGTGTAAGTGACGTCATCTGCATTTATTCCTAATTAACATTGCCATACATGTTTGTCGTTTTGCGTGTTTTCGGTTTTACTGTGTTCTGTGAACGTTGCATTTCCTGTTCGACTTTTACAATTATTTCCAAATGGAAATTATGCTGAACATATATACAGACGATTTAATAACTGTCATGGTTCTCTTAACAGTTTTCTTTTTAACTTCACTTTTTAGAAAGTACATGTACGTATGTGCATTCCTTCTTAATTAGTGATTTCATATTAATTTGTGATTATGATTGCAATTTTAGTAACGTTAGTAATTTACCCCCTATAGTATATAACTTAATATCATAGTGTCCATCATGTCAAGCATGTAAATTAAACTTGCGTTATGCAATACTGTATTATATTAAATTAAATATATTATTACTTCTTTAAGCAACAATATCTCAATTTCTTATTAAGAGTTTGATGATTGTAATGGCAAATTAAAGAAATGTAAACAACAGATTTATAGTGCCCTACTTTTGGTAGGAACATATATTGCTGTCGATGTAAGTGCGTATAAAGTGAAGGTCCCACATACTGACTTACTACTGAAAGAAACAACCTGATGTAATGTAGATCTAAACGTGTCTGAAGTTTGACAAATATAGCTTCTGGTGTCCAAAATGATTTTACCTGTGGAAAGGTCTCGATACACCATAGGATAATGGCAGCATATTCCACTAAGCTCTTCACAGAAAAGATTAGCTCCACAGTGATGATTGTCGCCCATAGTATCACGCATGCGCAAACGTACAGTAGTTTATGCAATTGTCTGTATTTGCCATACACCCAAAACTGTATCAATAGAGTGAATTCTAGAATCGGACAGTAAACTGAGCTAATCTGGCCGTATAATGGTATAGTTGCATACAGAAAAACAAAAAAACAAAATAATCAAAGAAGCCGTGAAGTTCGCAGTTGCCCAAAGAACGCTGAGCCCTATCACCGACTTTCGGTGGAAGAAAGTCGGTGGAAGTTCTTTCATACTTGTGGTAATAGTACTAGAAACCAGAGCGTGGTGCTGCAATATCCACACATGTTTGCGAAAATGCACGTCCACAGTAGCCAATCAGGCCTGCAGTTCTGTTCCATAAAATGTCCCGATTCATTTCTAACATCATCGACTATATTACCGATGTCGTACAGTGTATTTGGGCAGTGGAACAATTCTGAAGTTCAGATGACATAAAACAGTAGAATAAAATAGAATTGTGTCAATGGAACAAGGATGCCCGCACTGCCCTCCGTGGAAAACGGCAACTTTGACAAAAAATGGACTCCGGTAACACAAGGTAGATTTTGACGCGAAATCGATATGCACATCTGTTTCCTAGGCAATCATCCTGTTAGATTCGGAACAATCAGTTGAAATCTTTGGGAGAAGATAGAATGATTGAATGAATGGGGTTTTACGGCACGTCGACACATAAATAGGTCAAAATGTGCGCAAAAATTGATGAAAAATGAAGTATTATTTAAAAATTAGTGTAAATATATAAAGATAAACTATTAAAAAATAAATAAATAAGGGATGATAAGGTGTGATATAAACTGTGTATGTAAATCAACAAATGCCCGTCAACGGGCATATAAACAAGTAAATATATATAAGAACACATTATAATGATTTATATAGTCTGATCTCTTTTAGGAAATCTAAAACAAGACTAAAATCTACAGTATCAAATAACTCTTTCATAGTATTAACATTTTAGTACTTTTGACGCATAGGATCAAAGTCTACACATTCCAATAAGATGTGTTTGACCGTTAACGGTGCAAAGCAGGGTATACATTCTGGTAATTGCTCACCTTGTAATAAATATGAATGAGTATAACGTGTATGCCCTATCCTGCACCGGGCTGGGATAACTTCCTCTCGACGAATGGGTCTAGTAGAAGAACGCCATTCTCCGAGTAACGATTTAATTGAATGGAGTTTATTGTTAACTTACAAATCCCAAGCGGTTTGCCAAAAGTTACGAATATATGTGTTAATACAACTTTTAAAATCAGTATAAGGTAATTTGGTATTAGATATATGTAAATCTAACGCTACCTTAGCAGCACTATCAGCTCTATCATTACCACGTATTCCTACATGGCTTGGAAGCCAGCAGAAAATAATAACATTATCAATTATAAGAGAATTGTACTTTTCTAAAAGCTGAAGCACAACTGGGTTATCATGTTTCATATTACCCAGTGCTTGAAGAGATGAAAGGGAATCAGAAAAGATTACAAAATGGTCATCATCAGATTCCTGAATATAATTTAAGGCAAGTTCAATTGCCTTAAGTTCAGCTGAAAAGATAGAGGCCTTGTCAGGCAGGCGGCTCTTTATGCTGTGTTTGTGAACAGCTGCTGCAGCTACCTTATCTCCATCTTTAGAGCCATCTGTGTAGATATGTTGAAAGTCACTGTATTTCGATATAATTTCATTAAATTTGCTTTGAAAGACAGTAGGGTCTGTACTGGATTTGTTATTATAACAAAGATCAAAAATAATTGTTGGAGTTTCCAAAGTCCACGGTGGACTTTGTGGTACTCAAATTTAGGTCGATTTCAGTGTCTCTTAATTTTGGTTTAATACGAAGACCAAATGGTCGAATGGCCTTCGGTTTTCGATCAAAAAGAGGTTCAAAACTAAGATTAAAAACATTATCGAAAGTTGGGTTTGAAGGGTTAGACTTTAATTTAATAGCGTATTGAAGAGCTAATTGGTCTCGTCTATGAGACAGTGATGGTTCATTGGCTTCAACATATAGACTTTCGGCTGGTGATGTACGAAAGGCACCTAAGGCGAGTCGTAATCCTTGATTATGTATAGGGTCGAGCATCTGCAAGTACGACTTCCGAGTCGATCCATATACTATTGAGCCGTAGTCCAGCTTGGATCTGATAAGAGATATGTAAAGTCGCAAGAGGACTTTTCGATCTGCTCCCCAATTAGGGTTTGCAACAACTTTAAGTAAGTTAAGTTCTTTAAGGCATTTGGCCTTCAAGTATTTAAGGTGTGGTATAAACGTTAATTTACGGTCGAAAATAAGACCAAGGAATTTTGTCTCATCCACTACTGGTATTGGTGACCCCTCCAGTGTTAGATGAGGGTCTTCATGATGTTTACGATGTTGACAAATGTGCATACAATTAGTTTTAGATTTAGAAAATTTAAAACCATTGTCATCAGACCAGGTCTGAAGTTTATTGAGACATTGTTGTAATTGTCTCTCGATAGTATTCATGTTTTTTGCACGATAATATATAAAAAAGTCGTCAACATATAGCGAACAATCCACACCTGGATTGATGCATTTTACTATACTGTTAATCTTTATATTAAAAAGTGTGACAGATAGTATGCTGCCCTGTGGAACACCCATCTCCTGTTCATGAATATCAGAGAGGGTTGAACCCATTCGGACACGAAACTGTCTATCATCTAAGAATTTCTCTATAAAAATGGGTAATCGGCCTCTAAGACCAATGTCATGTAGATCATTCATAATACCGTACTTCCATGCAGTATCATATGCTTTCTCCAAGTCAAACAATACAGCGACTAAATGTTCTTTTTTTATGAAAGCTTCCCTAATAAACGATTCAAATCGTATGAGATTGTCTGTTGTGCCTCGTTGGCGCCGGAATCCACTTTGATACTTTGTTATCAGTTTGTTGGACTCCAGGTACCAAACGAGTCTCTCATTAATCATTCGTTCCATGGTTTTACATATACAACTCGTTAAAGCGATTGGGCGATAATTTATTGGGTCCGTATGATCCTTTCCAGATTTGGGGACTGGAATAACGATTGCTTCCCGCCAAGAATCGGGGAAGATTCCCGTCACCCAAACCTTATTAAATATATCAAGAATGGTAGAGAGACAGGTTTCAGGTAAATTTTTTTAGTAATTGATAATGGATATCATCAGGACCAGCTGATATATCATGAGCCTTTTTAAGGGACTCTCGAAGTTCTTTGAGAGTGAATAGTTTATTGTATTTTTCTAAGTTTCTCGACTTGAAGTTCAGCTTCTTCTGTTCTTTTTGTTTCTTATTTTTCAGAAAATTTGGTTGACAATTTTCAGAATAGGAATTTTTTGAAAAAGTTTCTGCCAAAGTGTTTGTAATATCTTTGACAGATGTTATATCTCCATTATCTGTTTTAAGATGATTTACAGAACTAGAATTACCTTTACCACTTATTTTCCGGACCATGTCCCATGTCTTCTTAAGAGATGAGCGAGAATTCAGCCTAGAGACGTAAGATCTCCAGGATTTCCTCTTGCTATCCTTAATAGTAGGACGGGCTTTCGCACGAAAAACTCTAAAGTTATCTAAATTTGTTTGAGTTGGCCGCAAGTTAAAATTATTTAATGCAGCTTTACGATCGCTGACTGCCTTTTTGCAGTCATTGTCGTACCATGGTTTATGTGGGCGTTTAGGATTTGCCGAGGTTTTTGGAATGGTTTGATCAGCTATATCGTGAATAGTTTTGGTAAAAAGAGCAGTTGCGTCTTCGACATCCTCGAAAATGGAAGGCTTTAATTGTTCCTCGCAAAGAGATTGAAACGTAGTCCAATCAGCTTTGCGAAGTTTCCATCGTTGCATTTTTTCGAGAAGTGGAGGGCCGACATTTTCAAGAAATATGGGGAAGTGGTCACTTCCACAGAGGTCGTCTGCAACACTCCTCGAAAAATCCATCAAAAGCGTTGGATCGCATATTGTTAAATCAATGGAAGAATGAGAGCCTGTAGCAGGATGTAAATAAGTATGTGACTTGTTATTAAAAAGACATAAATTGTTTTTGGCTAAAAAATCCTCAATTTTCTTGCCTTTATCGTTTATATCTTTACAACCCCAGATGTAATTGTGTGCATTAAAATCGCCCAAGAGTATAAAAGGTGATGGCAATTGTGCAACTAGGTGATTTAGATCTTTAGGGTCTAATGAAGAACTAGGTGGTAAATATAAGGAAATTTGTTTTCAACGCAACAGGTATGTGAGGAATGTTTCGATTAACGATTATCGAAACTCCACCAGTCGCCTTGTCCCCGGTATCACAAATAGGATTGCATAGTGAGTATTGTTTAAAAGATACCTTATCACTTGTCTTCAAGAATGTTTCTTGAAGACAAAAGGCAATAGGGTTGTGTTCATTTAAAATTAAGCTGATTTCATCATAATTTGGTTTCAAACCTCGACAATTCCATTGAATGATCTTATTAGTTTTACCCATTATTGAGCGTTAAGGCGACTTTTAATTTTATTTTTATTTTTGGCCTTAGATTTAGGAGAGGTCTTAGGAGACTCAAGCAGCGACATCTCCACTGATGAATCCTCCTCCCTGGAAGAAGTCAGCTGAAGTGGCACCTCAACTAACTTTTCATGCGAGGATGGAAGTGGCAGTGCAGCTGCTGGTTCTGAAATGTCCATGAGCTGTTCGAATTTGTTTTGCAGCTCAATAGGGCCGTTAGACACCTTTGGCTGCTCCTTGTGCTCTCTAGTTGGAGAAGCACTAGGCTTTCCATCTTCCTTTGTTGGAGCAACACTAGGCCTTCCAACCGAGGCAGAATTAGGCCTCACGACTGGGGAACTACTAGACTTCACAGTCTTAGAAGAACCCCTTTCCCAATTCTGAGAAATTGACATGCTCTTGACATTGCCAGAGCTTGCCGATTTTGTGTTTGATTTAAATGAAAAAGTTTGATTAGATGAAAAGTTTAATTTTGGTTTGTTAAGTTGTGTTTGTTGACTTTTGTTTGGATTTGATACTGAGGAAGTATTCTTTGTATTTTGAATTTCTGGCTGTGGTTCGTGTTGCGTACTAGCATCTCTGCATTCTGCGTGTGTTGCTGTTGTTTTGAGAATAGATGCGTAAGAGGTCGGACTTGAAATTTTATATTTTTCTTCAATTAATTTTCTTGCTTCTGGAAAGGGAATGTTTTGTGTATATTTAACTGTTATGATTTCTTTTTCTTTTTTAAATTTTTCACATGATTTTGAATTTGCGTGATGTCCTAGACCGCAGTTGGTACATTTGAGGTCGTTAGGACAATCTGATTCGTTATGCTTGAATGCAGACTCGCCATATTTACCACAACGTTCTTCTTTAGTACACCTGGAGTTATGGTGCCCAAATGCTTGGCAGTTGTAGCAACGTAACGGGTTTGGGATGTAGGCGTCAACATGCAATTGCAGATATGCCACCTTTATTGTTTTTGGTAAGACGGGTGTTGCAAATGTGAGTATGATAGTGTTTGTATTAATAATGTTATCATTCCTCTTTATGGTTATTCGGCGAGCTGCAGTTACCAACTGTGGCGCAAGCTCGTGAATAATTTCGTCTTCAGGTACTCCGGAGAGATCGGGCACCTGATGACGCCTTTGGAGATATGCATAGAGGTGTGAGCGTAACATTTGACTTTGGTGTTTAAAATTTGTTTAATTGCTAATAAATTGTCACAGTGAGATTTATTTTCAGTTTCAATAAGTAGAGTTTTGTTTTTTAATTTTTTGATTTGTTTGACATGTCCAGCGATGGATTGAATAGTTTTCTGGATGACAAAAGGTGACATATCTCTAACAGGCCTTTCCCCGTCTTCCGATTCGATGATGAGAAAACGAGGAAAGGACTGGTTGATCACTGGTTCCTCAGTATCAGATTCATGTTCTGTTTTTTTGCGTTTGTTTGTAGTTTGTGCGTTTTGTGATGCCATGATGGGCGTTAAGAATTCATCTTCCACGCTTCTCACCCACCTCGGAGTCCAACAAGGGGACATTTTGCTGTGGATATCCAACAGTCAAAATGCCAAGAATACGTAGAAGGTATACTCATATAAAGCTAACGCATCAGACCCCCCATACGACCCAACGGACATAACCCCTTTACTAAAAAGTCAAAGAGCCGCACTTATGTTCCGCTTAAAAAGTGGCAAGAGTATAGCCATATAGCGTTTTGAAATACATGATTAGCCCGTGCGCCACCGCCATAAAAGCCCCTATCTATATAATGATTAAAGTAGACCAATATAACAAGTAAGTAAGATACAGTGTACTGGTACTGTCTGAATAATAAAGTCGGATCTCTTATAGCTGGCGTGACAAACCGATTGATCAGATCGGGCCAAATCTGACCGCCCGTCTAGTTGAAGTC
Source organism: Cyrtodaria siliqua (assembly GCA_037043455.1). Lineage (NCBI taxonomy): Eukaryota > Metazoa > Mollusca > Bivalvia > Adapedonta > Hiatellidae > Cyrtodaria > Cyrtodaria siliqua. The sequence goes on from JAWPHD010000582.1 coordinate 156,490, forward strand.
CGGACCAAAGTGGTGTGTTGCAACATGGAGATAACTACCAGATCTCCACGCCACTCAACCACCAGGACTCCCTTCTCCAACGACACGGGTCGCCACCCACGGTCAACAGGTGGGTTACATTACGGGGGAGGGGGGTCCTACCCCTCTGCTAAGTAACGAGCAGTCGGTTGATTCTTATCACCCCTCCACCGACTGGGGGGTGGGAGAAGATAGACACACAAACCTAAACATTTGATGAAGAAAGGGCCGTGACTCCAGTAATATAGGTCGAATATGACGCGGAATCGAAAAGTAAATCTTGACATTATAGGTAACCATCCTGTAAAATTGGAAACAATCGGTTTACAACTTTGCGAGCAAACTTACAAAAGTTTCAGACACTCATCTGACGGACGTACGGACGGACAGAAAGACGGACGTACATGGCTAACGTTATACACTCCCTCACCACTTGGTTGGGGTATAAAAACGTAACCGGTAAATATAAATCTCATTTTGGTGACAAATGTACCAATCTGTCACACCATACATTTATCTATACGCAAGCTGCGTCACATTAATTTTAAAATATAATTAAATGGGCTAAATATTTATGTATACCTGTTGGAAATAAACAGAAACGGATAAACGGTTGTACCTATATTACTTAACCCCAGTGTTATCTTATATAAATGCTAGAAACAAATGTTAATTTCATTTTCATTTTCAATATATAATCACCGTGGACGCTTGGTCGTAAAATACCAAATAAGTCGCATATGTAGCATAGATTGCCTAATACCGATACTGCAAAACACAGACTGAGGAAAGGTGAATTATGTTCGATCAGTGGTTTCTTAAGTAATTGGATTACAAATTGTATCGTTTTTATGCGATGTATACTGAACAAAAAAGAAACGTCCGACTTTTTTGCTGATATTTCCATAGGCCTGATTCTGAGGGCGTATAAAAGCTTGGTACAGCGTTTTAATAAGAAATAAGTATAAAAGTCGAACAGGAAATGCAGCTGTCACAGGACACTGCTTTGCAGTCTAGACTATCTGTTATCAACATAAGGGGAAGTTTATTTTTCTGTTCAGTATATTTACAAACTGTATCCTTGCTGTGCGAAAAACGGATGAAGGATATTATACAACCATTCGGATACAAGTGCACGCACTTGAATAAACAAGTAGTATTGCACTACATTCTTCAATTTCCCATAATAAATCCAATACGTGTTTAAATGAAACAAGACCTCGGTGTCTCGCCCACCGCGGCAAACAGCATATGAAATATTTTATTTAATGTGTGTTTAAATGATGTCCACCAAAGACAACACTTCGTAAGACAAAGCATCAAACATATAAAACCGAGGTAATCATAAGAAGTTAAGTTACTTAGGTTAAGTGGTTTAACCAGCGTGTAGTTTTGGGAAAATAATACAAAGTATAACCCTGACCTTGGTAGTTTTTGTCGTTAAGTGATGTCCACCAATGCCAACAATACATATGACCAAGTATCAAAGACATAAAGTCAGGCAATCATAAAGTAAACATAGGTTAAGTTACCTAACCAAGGTTGTTACCTAACTAAGGTGAAGTTTGGGGAAAATAACTTAAAACATGACCTTGACCTTGGTATTTTTGTCATCCAACGATGTCCACCAATGCCAACTACAGCTGTCGCCTTTTAAGGGCGACACATATACTCCCACTACCAGTCCCCATCCACTCCCCATTCTACGGTTTGAGTAAAGATTGAGTGAAATGGGATTTTCATGATCAGGTAATGGTGGTCATGACCTTTGACCTACTGACCTCAAAACCAATAGGGGCCACCTTTCCATCACGGGCAGTCCATCTATTAAGTTTCGTGAGATTTGATTCAGGTGGGTGGAGTTATGGAGCGGACAAGGTTTTTTCATTATCGGGTGCCTGTGACCTTGACCTTTGACCTACTAACCTCAAAATCAATCGGGTCATCCTCTCACCACAGGCATGTCTATGAAGTTGCATGGGCTTTGCTTCAGAGGAAGAGGAGTTATGGAGCGGACAAGGTTTTTCATTATCGGATGCCGGTGACATTGACCTTTGACCTATTGAATCAAAATCAAAAGTGGTCGTCCTCTCACCACAGGAAATTTCATCTAATAAGTTTCATGAAATTTGCTTCAGGGAGAGAGGAGTAATGGAATGGTCAATTTTTTTCATTATTGGGTCCCGGTGACCTTGACATTTAATCTACTGACCCCAAAATCAATACGGGTCGCCCTCTCACAACTTGCAGTTCACCTATGAAGTTTCATGAGATTTGCCTCAGGGAGAGAGGAGTTATGGTGCGGACAAGGTTTTTCATTATCGGGTATCAGTGACCTTGACCTTTGACCAACTCACCTCAAAATCAATAGGGTTCCTCTTTTTATTACAGGCAGTTCATCTAGGAGATATGCTTCAAGGGGAGCGGAGTTATGGTGCGGACAAGGTTTTTCATTATCAGTAATGACAAACTGAACTCAAAATCACTAGGGATCATCCTCTAACTACAGGCAGTTTATCTTTGACGTTTCATAAGATTAGCTTCAGGGGTAGAGGAGTTATGGAGTGGACAAGGTTTTTCATTATCAGGTCATGGTGACCTTGACCTTTGACCTACTGAGGGTACCTCAAAATCAATAGGGTCATCCTCTCATCACAGGCAGTCCATGCATGGTTTTCTTCAGTGGGAGAGGAGTTATGGAGCGGACAATGTTGCGTCTTTAGACAGACAGACGGATAGATGGACAGGGTGAAACCAGTATACTCCACTAAACTTCGTTTAGTCGGGGTATAACAATACATATGACCAAATATCAAATACATCAAGTGAGACTATAACATAAAGTTAACTCAGGTTAAGTTACCTAACCAAGATTAAGTTACATAACCTTGGAAAATAACGCAAAATATGACCTTGACCTTGGTATTTTTGTCATTCAATGATGTTCCCTAATGCCAACAATACATATGATCAATCAAACAAAGAAATTAAAGTTATCAGAAAAAGTTAACTTAATTTTTTTGCTGTTGATTTTATGAATATTGAGTTCTGCTCAACCCGGGGCTAGAGGGCGTGAGCGGTGGCTAGCATATTTCACTACCACTCATGAACAGTCTCAATCAAACCGAGACTGCAATATTTAGTATGTGTCGTGCTCGGCCGTTTGAGGTTGAGTTACCTGACCAAGGTTAAGTTGCCTAACCAATGTTAAGTTTGGGGAAAAGAAGCATACGACATTGATATTTTTTTGTCTTTCAGTGATGTCCACAAATGCCATCAATACATATGACCAAGTATCAAACAAATAAAATGAGAAAATCACATACAGTTAACAGATGTTAAGTTACCTAACCAAGGTTAATACATCTAACCAAGGTTAAGTTTTGGGAAAATAACGCGAACTATGCCCCAACAAAGTATCTGACACAGTTTCAGAAATATTCGAGCAGCGGTTATTGAGATATAGTTGATTTAAAATGTGGCCGCCGCCGGAAAAGTGACTGCTATGTCTCGCTACCCACTATGTGGGCGAGACAAAAAGGTTGAGCAAAACCGGAAGTTCCCGTTCGAACATGGAAATCAGGTGTGCTATACAAAGTAAGGTCATTATTAAGGTTATTAAACTGGATTGGATTCATGGGTTGCGTTTATAATATAATACATTTATGCCAATTCAATATATTCCTTTTTTTTTGCATATAAAAAATAAACTTGAAAGTAAGTATGCGTTAAATGATTACATTTTAAACACTGCGACAATGAATTCAATAACAACACATAGATAAGGTTGGAGACATTTATATCGTTAATAAACAGTGTATGTAGTGTAATAAGTAGGCCATACAAAATATTAAATACTTAAAATGTCTACCTACTCTCCTTTCCATTGTAAAATCCATATGGTTCAGTGACACGTTTCTCGCATGCGTTTGCTGCAAGTATATATGTGTAGATAAACGAGATATCACCTCCGGCTTTATTTACAAAATGCTAGATAACATGCATTCAAGATAACAAAAACAACATTATCAAGAAGAAGGCTAATGCGTACAACTTGTTCAGGTATAGTTATCGCATTTATTTAACATAAACATGAGATCATCGAACGAAAATGCATATAACTAAAAAGGTATGAGTAATGTTATATTCCTAAAAGGTTCAACGTCCCAATTGATTAGTTCATATGAATGACCAATTATCAAGCAATGAACATAATTCCTTTAGTCTAATATACGTCATTTTGTGAAAGTATTAGTTAAGTTGATAGCAATACATTTAAGAAAATGCATCTGAACGAATACAAAGCGTTTTAATGCAACTACATGTATACTGAGCAAAAAGTACCCCTTTTTCTTTCCCTTTTTATGTAGACAATATTCTCTATATGTTGCTTCCAAAATAAAATCACACAAAAACACAACACCGATTGTGTAGGTAGCAACTTTTGATTATCAAAAATCATCAAATTACCACCCTTTAAAGTTTTCATAGTATCCATAAAAATGTATTGCTTGGCAAAACATTAAACTGTTTAATGGAATATTTAACACTCAGTGAGGTGTACTTAAAAACATCATAACCTTTTTAATTAAAGCGCTGTTTAAAATGTCCTTCGCCCTCAAAAACTGGCCCATGGCAATACCAGCAACAAAAGGTGGGGGTGTACTTTCTTTTTTTGGTGAGTATATGTCTATGATTTAATCATAATGACACTTTCAGAATATGTTAACACTGTTAAATGGTAATGGATACGTACCCTACCTAATTGCAGATTACCTATAAATATTTGTCGACATAGGTATGTCTTTAACCCGTCTAGTTAACGTATCCTTCAAGCCTTTTAAATAAAACCAAAGCACATTTATAAGTAACACATACGTCTATCAGTACTTATTATTTCCCTGTACGAAATATTTTGTACAGGCATACTTCAGTAAAAAAATGATTTTAATTTTGATATTGTTAATTATCCCCAATTAGATGGGGATGTTCCCCGAGAAACGTCTTATGCGGTCTATGTGTCTCAACTTATTCGTTTTTCTAGAGCTTGTACTCTAGTTGAGGACTTAATATTCGTAATCGTTGTATAACTAAAAAGCTACTCCATCAGGGTTACCGTTACCATAAGCTTTGTAAAACCTGTGCAGAATTGTAATTTCGTAATCCTGATCTTCTTTCCAAATATAAAAGTAATTTAAGAACTCTTCTGCGACAAGGAATATGACAACCTGACTTCTATAGTGACGGGATTACAAACTGCGTAAGATCCTTGGTCATGATCACTATCATACAATCTTTGTTAAACTTGTTAAAATGTTTATCAAAAGAGGTTATGACCCTATCATTTTGCAACGCACTGCATGCTTGGTGGTGGACCCATTTACAGTTCGCCACTTTGCTTTCCTCTTTGATTGTGCGATGACCGGGACATGCTGTGGACCCTATGATGACGTCTACCTAAAGCCCAAAAGGACGGTGACGTTTGATGTTTGTCTGCACTCTAGTCTTATCGTGCCCTCAATGATTTATTCTCTTGTTGCTCTGGCTTCTGCCAAGTAAATGAGTACCTTCTTTGTGGCTTTCTAGGCTATTTTCTTTTTTGTATTTATATATCACGAGCATCTTTGTATTTTACTTATATCGCCTATTAATTCTGCCTTGTTGGTTTGAGAATAGTTCATGGTGGGGATTTCTTTATTGTATAACGGTACCATGCTCGAAGTGATCGATGATTGTAACTATTTAGAAGTCGTGTTTAACTATACAGGGTCGTTTAACCTTAACCAGTAAGCATTATGCAATAAAGCGCTTAAAGCTATGAACATTTTGATCATGAATATTAAGAAATACGAGTTAAATCCGAAAACAGCTTTTGCCTTGTTGGTTAGAGAATAGTTCATGGCGAAGATTTCTTTATTTACACTGTCCCGCTTTATTGGGCTGACAGTAGGGTTTGGTGCACCCTAGAACCTGGTTTAAACCCCCAGCGGCCTATTTTGCCACTGACCGTTCCAAGGCGGTAGCCCTATTGTCAACCCTTTTGTGTTTGTGATGTCTTTTTTGGCCTTTTATTCATCTTTAAATGTGTTCTTTGTTTCTGTGTGTGTTTGTAGTTGACTGTCGTCCTTGAATGCTGCTTTTCCTGTTCGATTTTTATATCTATATTTCCCTACATGTTGTAACTCAAAGTAGCAATCCTTCCAACGACAGCCAAACTGTGTAACTGTTACATATGTACACATTTTCTAAACCTATTGACACCAAGGTATATGAATACCTTACCTATTGTGAGAATCCAAACTCTATAGGCACAATATAAACGGCTTTAACACGCCAGGCTAAACCCCAACAGTGGAGCGTCGAATTAAGTAATCCCAAAAGATAATTCATTTTACGCTTATTCAATCATGGATATTTTAAGAACCCGGGAATACATATTGACTTTAAATCGGCACTTATACATTATTGTTTGAACTGAACACATGGACAGAGTTTAAATAAACAATGTTGTAATGTAATTTTGCCGCTATCTGGCAGGTTAGTGTCTTGAACTGAACTGGTTCATCATACAAACACATGTTCACACATGTTCAGTTGATAATCACTATAAACAATGTTCTTGACTAATCACTGTGTGTATGCCAGACAATATGGTCGGCTAACTAATTGTTTCTTATTACACATGATTATATTTTTAATCATGACAAATAATAGAAAATACATATTATTCTTACACATGAATGAATCACAATGCATTTATAAGCCCAACAAATACCGTAAGGAATGATTCACGATATCATTTTCATGAATCTGGTTGTAAATGTGTTTTGAGACTCACTTTCAGTCTTGTTCGGTGTCTTGGAAATGTTGATCTTATTGTGTTCAGTGGACTTTCTGGGTTTAGGTCTAGCACCATGATTTTTAGGTTTCTCAATCAGCTTAATGTGCAGGTGGGCTGCAGCTAATACGTTGTACAGGTAGACTGGCATGAGGGATCAATGGGCGTTGGTGTACTAAGGCGGGGTTGCTGTTGTGGTTAATAGGTCACATTTGACTTGAGTACACGACGACGATTCCTGCGATAAGAACCTCACTTGTCTGAATAATAATATAAAATCGTGGATTCACTTTCTGTTCAGCTGCTGTAGAGATTGAAAGGTTTACTGATCTATGATAATATTATTTTTTCCCTGTATAATAGGAACTGTCTGTATTAAATATGTTTGATCAAATTAGTTAGGGATCAATTAACCACTGGTTGAGGGTAATATTGACCTTAAGATTTCTACTCATCATAAACTCTGCGGGGAGTTGTTTTACTTATTACAAGCCAGCGGGGAATGTATGTACTTTAGTAATACAAAGTATGTATCCTTGCCAAAGGCTTTGGAGAATAGATTCTGGCATATTGCAACACTCCTTTCACTTATACCAATACGTTTGACATACAAAGGGATTGAAGTAACGTGTTTAAAATCTCCTTTGCTTGCAAACTCTTTGGAATACTATTGGACATCGCTGTTCGAGATGAGCTTTTCTGCAATTTCAAATCGATGGAACAACTCTTTCAAGTGTTTTGAATGACAGTTTCAAATCCCAAACTAGTTTGACCAGTAATCTACCAAAATGATATAATCTTGATTATTGATGCCGTCGATAGGGCATTTTGGAACGTAATTCTTAATATCAGTAGTCATAATAACCCAAAACATGATATCCTGGAACGCTATTAAGATTGAGTACTTGCATCGTGGATGTCTGGGCTTTGGTTGTTTATATTTGTTAATAGGGGTGAGTTCTTTGGAGGCAATGCATACAGGTTGCTCATTTTGGAAAGGACTAGCTGACACATCATTCGTTGAAGCATCAACTTGGAGCTTGTCCTCTTTGTCGGGATAACAATAGGCTAACACAGGGACAGGGCACTAACATATGGTGCTTTTAATTATCGTCTGAAAAGTGGGACACGTTCATAGTATAATAAGGATATTTTGTTGTCAAGACATATTCTCAATGAAACATTCTTTTTTCTATCAATTGCCAATACTAGACCCCCTATTAGAGGCTTTGGACAATTTGGCGATCACATTTGACCTTTCATGCGATCTAGCTCTGTTGTTATAACCTGTCGCGTATAGGTATAGGCCTTGAGCCACGACCCAACATTTTCGATATTGTTACCAACTCTAGAGACAAATTCTACCATCAAGTTTTGAAAATTACAATGTATGTAGATTACATATTTCCATGATAGCAATCTGGAACAGGTAGCTTATATAAAAAAATCGAACAGTAATAGACTATCATTGTAGCGCTTTCATATATTGCTTGATGTTCATTTGTGCATGTCATGCTTGTGTGAATAATTACTGAGGTATTTGAAAACGATGCAATTAAGTTTGCAATTCATTTAGTTGAATTCTGTTTAAAATCTACATTTTGCTTCAAATTGTAAGTCAAATTACCCCACCCACTATTGACACATTATTTATTCATTTAATTTAATCAATAGTGTTTACATTATATGTGTAAACTTATAAGAATCACAAATTTACATCCTTTCTATGATGATTTAAATGATATTATTATATGAAGTAGGGATTGTTAGTATAGATTTAGGAAAATATGTAGTTCATGGCATTGCATATATGTGTTCAGTGATACGCACGCCGAACTGGAAGTATAAGCCTTCCTCAGTAACGGCAACATCAATATTATTAAAATGTTCTGATAGAGACAAATATTGCACAAACGACACAAACAGCCCAAAGGAATCTAAAAATGTGCATTTTTACGCTTTTCATAACACTTAATTTATTCTTTCTTTAGGTGTATGCGCTATTTCAATAGCCAGACAACTGTACTAAATAACCACTTACCATGGCAACTATTCTTTAGTACCGGTGCATATGTTACAAGAGCACCTGACTAAGATATGTATCTAAATATAGGTGTGTTGTCCTTCATACTTGATTTATAGTATGGAATTAACCTAAGATTGGGACTGTTAAGCATCAATTCTTTATTTGCGCACTCAAGTGCAACTTTGCGATCTCAGTAGGAGTATTTTCTCCAAAATAGTTTGTGAAAATGCATAGTTTTACCCTTTATTTTGTGGATGAGACTTTTCAATATGCACTTTTAAAGAAACAGAATTGAATGTTGTTTAATGGCTCATAAACACATATAAGGTTATTTGGAGCCACCACAGAGAGAGAGTGGGGAAGGATACATAGCAATCTAGGAACCTGCCCTACTTTACTAACGAAAAGAGTCCTATGTTTCTTTAACGTGATCGGAGAAAAAAGTGCGATACACGAGCTCGCCCGGTTTACGAAATTCACTGGCGCCGGTGAGGCTTGAACCAGGGTACTTTATATTTCAAGACGCTAGTGCTATCCACTGCATCAGTAGTCTGTATGGGCTCAAACAGGGTTACTGCATTAAGATACATATATATATGTACAACTAAAATGTTTAAACGTCATGAAGGTTAGATCCATGAAGCTTTGTTCACAACGATCAATCATATCTAGCAAGGTGGCATCAAGTGCATGTATGTGCCTGCACGCCCAGCTCATTTATGTTTTGATACATTTGGCAAATAAGGCTTTGGGATAATAAAATACATTTAAGAATACCCATTACATATTATCGTATTTAAGTAATATTACTTGATATTATAATATAGCATAACATATACGATAACACTTTTTGCAGACGGTTATATATAAGGATCGTCAACCAGAGTATCGCTACTTGAGAAAAGAAAAGTAGACTGTCAAATGAAATTAAATGTACAGTTATCAGAGCCACAGCAAACAAGCGCCAACTGATCAACATATCCTATCAACTACACGCTTAAAGTAGTCGACAGTAACTTTTAACGAAGACCTCACAAGGAAGCACAACGTCAATTCTACAGTAGCCAAGGTCAGCAGGACCATGTGGTCCGTGAGACGTAACCTAGGTGAGTGTACCAAACCAGTGAAATCTGCAACATATACTAAAATTATACGACCTACACTGGAATATGCATCCACCATATGTGATCCACATAGGACAACTGATATACATATAACACATCCAGCGGAGAGCTCCCCGGTTTGTACACTGAAACTATACTTGTCGTACCCAAGATTATGTAACAAATATGGTACAGGACATGAAGTGGGAATCCCTACAATACGGAAGGTACAGCAACCTACTTATTATGCTGTTAAGATCCAATATGGACTAGTGGATGTAGACACAAACCTAGTAATGCAAAGCGACAAGGATATCAGAGGTCCCCGGCGACTATATCAACATACTGTCCAGAAGGATGTATAGAAATACTCCTTTTACCCACGGACAATCAGGAATCTTCTTCCAACCCAATACACCGCCACCGACACTGTAGAGACATTCGTAACCAGGCTTATCACTATGCCTCCTCCTACCCTCTTCTTCATCAGCTTGTGAGAAAATGTCAATTCTTACAGATTGCGGGGGGTAAATCAGTACTGGTTCTACTCGTGGAATAAGTGGGCGCTATGCCTCCACCACAAACAAATCGACCATCAAACATAGCCTAAAATGTACTTAAAAATGACGTGAAACACCGCACAAACAAATCTTCTTCATCAACTAAATCACCACTATATACGGATAATTGTCATTATACCTTAGCGACAGAGAAGGTCATCTGTTTTATTGGGCTTCCGCAGTTTTTACCACAGGGTAAACCACATTCTGAGAATACAACCCTTTAATTGGAAGAAAGGAAATTAACATTTAGTGAACACGGTTAGATTTACAGATGTATTCTCTATAAGCTATGTCTGACATACCGGTACTACTACAATTAAGAGTGCACATTTGTATTACAAACACCTAACAAGGCCACCGCCACGGGCTTCTCGCCTTCTGAGGTTTTGTTCATTCACCATGAGCGTTTGTTTTGTTGTGGTCGTAGGGGTGTTACATTTTTACTGTTACTTGAATGTTCCTCTGAATTGATGAAAATGTGACAGTTAATGAAACAAATGTTCTTCATATTGTGTAAGACAAAACATGACTGCAAGTGTGGTGGTCATATAAACTACAATGGAAATGCTTAACTCTGTGGTTTCATATCTGTTACAATTAGTTATGTATGATGATGTTGAATGAAATATGACACATTCTTACATACACTGTGCTTAAGAATAAAAAAAAGAACGAAAAAAAGAATGAAAAAAAAGAAAAAAAGAAAGAAATAAAGAATAAAGAAAGAAAGAATTTCGGCTTCTCGGGTTATTGTCTTTAAAGTCAAGGTCAAGGTCATTGGTGGGTGGAGCCTGTGAATGTATCGAAGCAATATCTTTGATGGTATTGTAGATATATACCTTCCAAAACACTTTAACCAAAAACTTTAACCAAGAAATATTGAGTTATTTTGTCTTTAAAGTCAAGGTCAAGGTCAATGGTGGAGTGGGGATTAATGAAAGTGTAAGGGTTACCCCAGTGAGTGTTCATATAAAGTATCAAAGCATTCCCTTTGATGGTATTGGAGATATATACCTTCAAAAACAACTTTAACCAAAAACCTTAACCAAGAAAATTTGACTAAGTTCTGTTGTCTTTAAAGTCAAGGTCAATGTCATTGGTACTGGGGAGCTTAGTTAAAGTGTAAGGGGTAACCTCAGTGAATGTTCATTCAAAGTATTTTGCAATACCTTTGATGGTGTTGGAGATGTATACCTTTCAAAAAATAATTAACCGAAATCTTTAACCTTAGCCGCAGGAAAAGTGATCCCTATATCTCGCTTTTTTCTTCGAAAGGCGAGACAAGAATGAACAGTATAGCCGTAAAATGCCATGAGTTGACAATGCAGTGGTCTCCAATGTGATTTTAGTTCATGGATTTGTTCAATATGCGATTTGTAAACATCCATAGACATTTACTTAAGTGTTTTAATTATTTAAGTCTTTATAATGTAATACATTATCGAAAATCCCATTCTAATAAATATTGCAGTTAACTTATAACTAAATTTGAAGTGATTTTATGAAAAGTGTACAACTACAAGCCATAAACAATAGACCCACTGCCTTGTCTCAACGTGCTCTCATGTTCTTAAATAACAACAGCATTTTCTAAAATATAAATCTATGTAAAACTGAGAACCTGTAGAAATCATATATTTGACCTCATTTTCATCAATTTTAACCAGTCCTGTCCTAATAACTCCATGTAGTAGTGTGAATGACTGGTCACCATTTAAATAACTTGGTAGTGGGACAATAATCTTATGCTACAAGGCTTTATACCTCTAGCACTTGTAGTTTCAGAGAACAATAAGCTTATAGATTTTCCTATAGAACTCTTTGTAAAACTGTGACCCCCAGAACCGGTCCATATTTGACTCAAGTGTCATGGTTTGAAGACCTGAATAAAACTGATAGAGAACATAAGCTTGTGTTACATGCAAAAATAAGACCGCTGGCTGTTTTCTAATTTTTAAGAGAATAGTTTTTAAAGATTTTTCTAAATGTCTCTATGTACTCTATATGATCCCTGGGGCGAGGTAATATTTTTTTTTTAAAGTTTTCCTTCATAACTCTATGTAAAATTGTTACCCCCGGGATTGAGCCATATTTGAGCCTAGGGTCACCATTTTAAAAAATACTTGGTCGAGGACGCTAACCTAGTAAACATGCATAATATTAGACCTGTAGCTATTGTAGTTTCAGAGAAAAATATATTTTTAAAGAAACCAGATTTTTATTTTAAATGGGGAGATAACTCTAATAACAGGAATCACCTACCGTATTAGCACTGCTATCATGGAGTTTTTGTTTCTATTCAAGGTACTCAATAACATGGTACTAGTTAGAATTCCTTGAGATGGTAACAAAAAGTGTATGGCTCATGGTCTAGTACCGATCTAGGAGCGTGAACTACAGGAGTTGTATATTGGCGCATGTAAATGTCACACTCGCCTGATAATATACCTATACCATCAAATTATCTGTGTATTTTGAAATTAGATATTTCTTTGGTTAATGAAGGAACCTCGGAGTAGTTTTATTGAGAGGCAGGTTGTCTCTAGGCCAAAACTAGGACATGCATTAGTTTGATTATATGTAATGCATGAAGTGATGTCTGGGTAATACATGAAGTGATGCAGGGTAGTTTGATTTAACCATCAGTATTCAGTGCCTTACCATCATAGGCAGTTAGGACTCGTTAAAGCTTTCCTGTTTAATGTTGTTCCTTAATGACTGAAAAGTGGCAGGATATTGACCTGAGAGCCATAATTAATCTTTATTTTGACAAGTTTCGGTAGTTAACCTATGCCAACGGTATTAACTTCTCCATTTGAATATTTATCAATATTGATAGAATCAACAAACAAGTACTGGGACGTTATTTATACGGTAGGGCATGATCTGGTTTCATACGATATCGCATGAAACCAGATCATGCCCTACCGTATAAATAATTTGTTTGCTGAGTATGCCCGTCTCTTCTTTGTCCTTTGTCGTGGTGTAGGTGGTCTTACAGTGTTCTCGGTTATTCTGGCAGCACTTAATGCACCTCCATGGTCCGGTCCCATTTCCATCAGATGTTGCTCGCTTAGCTCATGACCTCGACTCGGACAATATATATTTGTTATAGTGTATGGTTAGTCCTTTCACAGATCAGGTTCTGTCTGATCTTGATTGATCTTATCACAAACACAATGCGTTCTTTTATGTCGTTAATCTCATCCTCCCTGTAAAAGTAATCCCAATAAAAGTGCACATGTAGAAGCCCATGACAGGCTATATCCTCTAGCAATTAAGTCAGGATTAATATTACATATAACACAACTATGATCATACATAGATGAATACAAAACGTCTGGAAAGCCGTTGCGTATTCAATGCATCGGCATAAGTGTTTAATTATGTTTGGTTCGTGAAATGGAAAGAAAAATATTTATTGGTAGACATTTTTAAATTGTGTTTCAGATTATTCAGTAAAGTAAAGTGCCTAAATCTTAAATACAATCTGATGATTTAGACCCGTAAGCAGAGTGTTCGCCTTATGTACGACTGAGTTAAAATCTGTATTGTATTGAATTGAATTGGTTGTTGTAGTCCTCAAACAGCTAAGGTCATATTGTGACTTTTCAGCTTCCATTGGCGGAGGAAGACAACAGGTGACCCTCTGGGTAGTTTTCGTGCACGACCGGGAACGTGGGTAGAACCACCGACGTTCCGCAAGCTAACTGGATAGCTTACATAAAGATTACTAGGCCCATGAGGGATCCAATCCCTAGCGGTGAGGGGCGAGGGATGTCAGAGACTCTAACCACTCGACAACGGACGTCCCAGCTTTGTTTATTCATCTTGAGTTGCTTTTTATTTTTTTAGTTTATCAAAATAATGTCCGCTGCCAATTATACATGACTGTATACCACTGCGTCCTTTACCGCGATCAAGCTGTCCAGAAAACGGTTATTTTATTCAGCCAGGAATCAGTCGGATGCTTCCATTGTTTAGCACATCGGTCTATAGTGTCAGATACCACTATTGATTCGGGGCTTTCTGATTGGTTGAAAAATGTATATTGTCTATTAGGGCATATATTCAGATTGTAAGGTATATTCAGATTGGATGAAAACTTATAACAAATTCCAATAAAACATTTCCATTTCGGATGTTTTGACTGACATTTGCATTTTATTGATAAAATTGTACCCGGGGTATATTTACAAAAAATGTTATTTAATGCCATTCTGGGGGTGATCACTTTCAGTAAACTTTTAGTGGCTGAAAGCATTACCGTATTACCAATTTTATCTACGGAGAAGAACAATATTATTAAAATATATTATATTAAAAAAAATATTATATAAGAAAACTTTTACTAATCATTAAATATTGGTTGAAAATTCTAAATTCAAATAAGAAAAAACATTTATCACATGTACATGATGATATTGGAAGATATGATTAAACTGCCATTTAAATCGAACTGAGCGTCTTTTGTTAAAGATAGTTTAACCCGTTTAGGATTCTATGAGGTATGGTTATTACAGGGTGTAGGGGATGTGAACATATTGTATCTGCCTTGCAGCAGTGCCTTAAAGATACATTTGTACAAATCTGGGGATACTGCGAACATTATTAAATTTAGAAAAGCACTTACAAAACTAAGAGTGTCTTCTCATAGGCTCGAATAGAAGCTGGTAGGTGGAATAAACCAAATAAATAACCCAGAGAAATCAGAAAATGCAAATTATGCAATGTTTTACCAGTTGACGAATACCATTTTTTATTTGAACGTCCTTTACATAATACCTTAGAAAATTGTACTTAAAATCATGTTTTCATAGAAAACCGAACATGATCAAATTGACTCATTTAATAACATCAGAAAATAAGAAACAAATCAAAGATTTGGCTATGTACACATGTTAAAATATATAGAATTAAAACCAAATAAACAAAATTGGACATTATCTGTTAAAACAGTATTGGACAGTTTAGGTTTTTACTATGTCTGGTACTTTCATGATATATATAGATATATTGTTATGTGACTTTAAACAAAGACTATACGGCTATTTTGTTCAAAACTGGAGTGCAAGATTAGATGCTTCTTCCACAGCAAATACTATAGGTCTCACTACAGAATTACCTCCCTTGGGCAGGACGGTAGGAAGATTCCTACACCGTAAAAAACTAGGGCTGTGTTAATCGGTTTGCTCTGAACTTGGAAATGTGCAATCATTCTCTTATTTCTGTTTTCAGGTGACAAGATTGGAACATGTTCATGACTTCTGCCAAGTTTGGATGCCACTGGGTGATTTTCGAGGAAGATATGATAATTTGAAAATGGGTAGGAATACAGTTGAATTATCAGTGAAATGGAGCTAGTTTTGAGGGGTACTGAAAAAGACTGGAATTTAAAAAAATTTAATCTGGTGAACATTTGATTTTTTGTGGATATTCTGAGCTTCAGAGGAAGGTTTGCAGATTGAGGGGAGATTTAAAGACCAATGGACAGTTTAAAGTATGTTCGCAGTGGTCCGCACGTGACCATTTCTACATATATTATATAGTGTTGAATAATTCACTAGTGAGACGTTAAACAACCCTCATCTGGAACAGGGAAAAGCTTGACAGACAGCGCCTATTGTTACTAGATTGGATTTTTTAAAGTGAAATCTTGATTTTAGAGTGAAACAGTGTATTTCTTAGGCATAATATGGATTTTGATAAGTATTTGATGCTTTTGCAGTGTAAAATAGACTACTTTGCTTCTAGTCGGACCCCGTGCATGCTTTATAACCGTCATTTGGGACTTAATAGACGATTCTGTGGTCAGAAAGTGTCAGAATATGGGAGACAGTCGATTGTTTTGGCTGGGAGACATACTCAGATGAACATGTTAGCACACAGAGTGATGTATATGTGTGTTATGTGTGTTTCTAGTATTCCTAGGGGAATGGACGTGTCTCATCTTTGCCACAACAGTTTATGTTTACGATTTGACCATCTCAGCTTGGAGCCTCATAGCGTCAACATGGAAAGACAAAGATGCCTTCACATGATACCAAGACTGTGTTTAGGACATACAGAGTATCCTGATTGCATGCTTCATGTGAGTAGATTGTTTATATTATCCTATTGTAGTGTTTCATGTCAAATTGTTACCCCACCCACTTTTCATATAGCAAAATGTGTGGTCATTGTTTACTTGTCGAGAAGGTCAGTTGAGTATGTTTTATGTTGTCGTTGGTCATCGTATACTTTAAATTTGTTCACTTTGTTGATAAATCTGGCTGTTTTATAAGTTTGTAACATTTGTCGATGTTTGTCGTACGTATTTTTGTCCTGAATTTTCTTAAGTGACCGTAACACTTTTGTGTTTTGGGGAAATGACCCTCCAACAGCCTTAACTTTTTCTATTGCTGAATTTGCCCGTCCGTCATTTAACCGTGCTGCGGCACTTAATTTTCTGCCTTTAGCATTACGTCGAAAGGTTACGTCTTTCGGGTTTGAGGCATTTATACCGCGGTGTAACGCCTCTAGCTTATTTGTGTCAGCACCTTTACATGTCTTGGTCACAGCGTCTTTTCCCAGTCGAACATTTAAACAGTCGATAAGTTTATTTTTGTCGTCTCCCTGAATCTTTAAAGGTTTACATGATGTTGGCATAAAATGTTTTCTCCATGTTGAGATTGGTGGATTACCCCCACACGCCATGGAATATTTTCTACAAGTTTTCCCACATTTATCCTGGTAGCAGTCTATTATAGCCATCTTCAAATTTTCACATTTTTGTTGTAAACAGGGAATATTTGTGTCGCCTATACTCTGCTGTACATTTTGAAACTCAGTTAGTACACGGTGAGATACGTCCTTTGCAAAGCGTTTCTGAATGTATGCTCGGTCCCGTTTGGTATGTCCAGGAAACATCTTTTGCGAAAACTCAGTCCTCTTAATTTTATTTTTCATTGTTTTAGTCAGATGTACAACATCCGCCATTCTTGACATTGGTTTGCCCGTGATAGCAAGTTGAGCAGCACGAGCGCCTTTGAATGCTTTGCTGTCCCCGTCTGTTGTCATGTTGTCAATAGTGATCGGCGTGTCACTCTTCAATATCGATTCCATCGCTAATCTGGCCTCTCTATGTTCGTCACCTGTAAACGAAGTATGAAATTTGTATCGACTTGACGGTTATTGTTGCATTAGTCAATAATCTTTTTTATTATTTATTTCTTTTTTTCATTACTTATTTATTTTTCTTATTTACTTACTTACTTAATTACTTACTTACTTATTTACTTGCTTACTTACTTACTTACTTACTTACTTACTTACTTACTTACTTACATTATCTTATCTTATCTTATCTTATCTTCTTATCTTATCTTATCTTATCTTCTTATCTTATCTTATCTTATCTTATCTTATCTTATCTTAAATGTTTAACGACTTGACGGCGGTTATTGTTGATTAGTCAATAATGTTTTTTATTATTATTATTTCTTTCTTTTTGTCATTAGTTATTTCTATCTATCTATCTATCTATCTATCTATCTATCTATCTATATCTATCTATCTATCTATCTATCTATCTATCTATCTATCTATCTATCTATCTATCTATCTATCTATCTATCTATCTATCTATCTATCTATCTATCTATCTATCTATCTATCTATCTATCTATCTATCTATCTATCTATCTATCTATCTATCTATCTATCTATCTATCTATCTATCTTATCTTTGTTGTGATTGTGATGTGGTGTGATGTGGTGTGATGTGGTGTGGTTGTTGTGTTGTTGTGTTTTGTGATTGTGATGTGGTGTGGTTGTTGTGTTGTGATTGTGTTGTGTTGTGTTGTGTTGTGTTGTGTTGTGTTGTGTTGTGTTGTGTTGTGTTGTGTTGTTGTGTTGTTGTGTTGTGTTGTGTTGTGTTGTTGTGTTGTGTTGTGTTGTGTTGTGTTGTGTTGTGTTGTTGTGTTGTTGTGTTGTTGTGTTGTTGTGTTGTGTTGTGTTGTGTTGTGTTGTGTTGTTGTGTTATGTTGTTGTGTTGTGTTGTGTTGTGCTGTTGTGTTGTGTTGTGTTGTGTTGTGTTGTGTTGTGTTGTTGTGTTGTGTTGTGTTGTGTTGTGTTGTGTTGTGTTGTGTTGTTGTGTTGTGTTGTGTTGTGTTGTGTTGTGTTGTGTTGTGTTGTGTTGTGTTGTGTTGTGTTGTGTTGTGTTGTGTTGTTGTGTTATGTTGTTGTGTTGTGTTGTGTTGTGCTGTTGTGTTGTGTTGTGTTGTGTTGTGTTGTGTTGTGTTGTTGTGTTGTTGTGTTGTGTTGTGTTGTGTTGTGTTGTGTTGTGTTGTTGTGTTGTGTTGTTGTGTTGTGTTGTGTTGTGTTGTGTTGTGTTGTGTTGTGTTGTGTTGTGTTGTGTTGTGTTATGTTGTTGTGTTATGTTGTTGTGTTGTGTTGTGTTGTGTTGTGTTGTGTTGTGTTGTGTTGTGTTGTGTTGTGTTGTGTTGTGTTAATTAAATAATGTTTAATTAATTGTTATGAAACTTACCTATTTGGTCGGTATCCTGAAGATTTTTGCTGCATCCAGACCTCGCATTACATGCGCTGTGGTCCGAGTGGGAACAAAGTTTACTGCCAATGTGCATGCCAATCACTTTCTTTAGATTTGTCTGCATCTCTATGATGGTAGTGCTGACTTGAGTGGCTGGCTGCATTGGAGTTGTCTCCCCTGCTGACTTCAGACTGTTGTTATATTGGGAGTCTACCCCACCCGGAATTGAGGCGTCTTTTTCAAACCCACACGCGACGTTGTTTTCTCGGACTTGCTGTCTTGCACGGTTGAAACTAGCATGTGCCACCTCCGAAACTTTGTCAGCAGCAATGTTGCTATGGCTTTGCATAGATGAGTAAGATGGTGGTGGAATTTTCAGGCATGTCATCAAGTACCGAAAGTCATTTGGGCCGGATTTTGTGTCCATTAACCCCACTGCCACTGACAGATTTATGTCGGCAACTTTTGGTCCTGGTCGATTGGTGTTCACCGTTTCATAAAGCTTATGTTCTTTGCCAACGAACCCACATTTAAGACATTTCAGTCTCTCGCACCACCCTAACCCCATCTGTTTATCAAACTTCAAGTCAAAGTTTAATTTCCCTTGACAGGTGCCATCCCAGGATCTGTGATCAGAGAATGTTTCAAAGAACATGTCAGCAGTCTTCCCAAGGTGAAAGATACGGTATGTACGCAGTTCATTCTTATCACTTTCAGCTTTAGCACTATCCATAAGTGCTTGCTCTATAGGCGTTTTGGCAGCCTTGCTTGGTCTCAAGGTCATTGTTGCTGGAATCTTCTTGTCTACAGCTCCACACAGTAGCACATTTGATTTTTTATCCTGAATTAGGAGACTATCATACACGTCTTTAGTCAGTCTCTTAATGGTCACTGTCCGCTTGTCATCAGACCACCTGCCTGAAAGTGGTTTAAATCTATTTTGGTCGACTCCCTTCTTAAAGTGTGATATTTTATGTTTCATTATTGCAAGTACACTCCTTTTTATAAATAGTAAACTTGCTTCCTAGCTAGCTCTGTTCTGTAATAATCTCTTTTCAAGTTATGCCCCTTCAAAGACAAACTCCATTTACTCCCTGAATAACATAACAAATGATGACATCATGAAGATGACGTCATGAAAATAACGTTACGTTTTGGCGTAAAAATCTAACCATATTAGGTTAGGAAGGTTTAGGATTTCATCAATCCAGCTTAGCCATCCACTACAATTACAAGTAAGCTTATCTACCAACAATGAAGTTTCTTTGGAAGCAGAAATGATAAGTCAAAGATGATGTACTGTTCGAATAATAAAGCATTTATTCAAGAAACCAATAAATTGCCATATAAGGGCATGCATTTTGACACTTGAATTGGGTAATATTACATACACAGTAAATTTAATACAATGATAAGATAAAGCAATCATATAACACCAAAACTTAAAAGTTTCAAACATTTTCTTTAACAAGTATAGAAGATATTCAAGCTTAGCGGTTGATATGTCGTGGCAGTTCTGTGCATTTTCAAGTCGTCCGAAACTGACTTGAAGCAAATGTGACCGGCTTCATGTTTTATGCCATTTTGTTAAAAATAGTCCGCGGATAACACCAAGTAACGTCATTTTATGTTCGTCAATATTGTTACTTTGTTTGATAAAGTTTTGAGTCTTATGTCAAAAAAATAATTCAGTTAAAGGTCTCACTACAGAATTACCTCCCTTGGGCAGGACGGTAGGAAGATTCCTACACCGTAAAAAACTAGGGCTGTGTTAATCGGTTTGCTCTGAACTTGGAAATGTGCAATCATTCTCTTATTTCTGTTTTCAGGTGACAAGATTGGAACATGTTCATGACTTCTGCCAAGTTTGGATGCCACTGGGTGATTTTCGAGGAAGATATGATAATTTGAAAATGGGTAGGAATACAGTTGAATTATCAGTGAAATGGAGCTAGTTTTGAGGGGTACTGAAAAAGACTGGAATTTAAAAAAATTTAATCTGGTGAACATTTGATTTTTTGTGGATATTCTGAGCTTCAGAGGAAGGTTTGCAGATTGAGGGGAGATTTAAAGACCAATGGACAGTTTAAAGTATGTTCGCAGTGGTCCGCACGTGACCATTTCTACATATATTATATAGTGTTGAATAATTCACTAGTGAGACGTTATACACTTTTCTGTACTTTCTCAAACAAGCCTTATCTTGAGATATTAAATATAAGAACTTTTCGCACGGTATTAACAAGGTTAAGGGTAGCTTCCCATAGATTACAGATAAAGACAGGTCGCTGGAATAGACCTCAGAGTATTCCTATTAATGAAAGAAAATGCATTGTATGTAATATACTGGAAGACGAGTTCCGTTTTATTTTAGAATGTACTAAATACAAAGAATTAAGACCATACACAAGTATTACATGGTAAACCTAATATACCAAAATTTATAGAACTGATGTCATCAAATATGGAAAATACAGTAAGAAATCTAGCAACATATGTTTTCAATTGTTTTAAAATACAAAATGAAATAAATTATATGCATGCATAATTACATACAATGATTTGCCTTTGTCTTGTTATTAATTGTTTTTACGCAAAGAGAATTTCTATAGGTAACTGTAAATCGCTGTTAGAAATACATTTCCACAAGGAAATTGAGATTATTAGTTTTTTGTCAAAGGATGAGGCCCGTCCCATAAAGAGTGTATAATAATGTAGTAAATATTATAACCGTTTAGCATTTTATGTTCGCTTGTATATATGTTAAAATAACTATGTATTGCTGGATTTTCTTAAAAGGCCCGTGTTAACAATTAATAGTTTTTGTATTTTTAGCACAATATACTCTATTATCAGTTATTTCTCTGCCATGTTTTAGTAAATCTAAAATGCAAGAAACTCATCGGGACTTCAAAATTCAAAAATCGTAGTCATCTGTCAATGTTTTTGATAACCTGAGCCGAAGGCTCAATATGATGTTTTGGAATCACTCTTCGTCCGTCCGTTATCTGTCCGTCGTCCGTCGTCGTCGTTATCTTTTGCTTCTGACGACTTTTTCTAAAAAACCGCTTGTCGGAATTCAACCAAATCTTATATGAATTCATTAAACTGGATTTTAGAGTTGCACCAACAGCCAAGTTCATTTGGCGACATTCCAGCTTTATGTTGGTGGAGGACCCGGGGCAATTTGTTTGTGCACGGATGCGCACCTGAGTAGAACCACCGACGTTCCGCAAGCAAGCTGGATAGCTTGATACTCACACACTAAACAGTTCTGGCCCCATGGGGATTTGAACCCACAGCGGTGAGGGACATGTGATTTCAAATCTGAGACCACTCGACCACGGACGTCCCCTAGTTTATGTGAAGCATCATTATATGTTTTTTCGAATGGTGCACCTGAGGTCATATATGCCCCCGCAATGGGGCTTATCAGTTTCATTTAACATATCTTCTGCAAAAATACAAGTGTAGACAGTGGTTACCAATTGCATATGGACAACCTCATAACTAATATTAATATATGGTGCAGTAAAAATATTACTTCCAGTTCGTGTGTTGTTGTTTGTTTTTTATATTAATACTAACAAGAGAATCGGTAGAACTGATGGATGCATCCCGAAAGTTACACAGGAAAAAGTAAATAATGCTTAGTGTGAGTGCTTCAAAATGAATCCGTACGGAACTCTATTATGCTCCGGATAAGATTTTTAAAAAAAAAGAGATAATTAAAAAAGTATTGAAGCTAGAGTCATGGTTCCTTTAAACTGCACTCCGTCTCATTGTCCTAATCATTCACATGAACTTTAATCAAGCATACTTTTTGAGTGATGCTCCGGACAAAAAGTGTGACGCACGGACGCACGGACGCACACACGGACGGACGGAAAAAGCGGCGACTATATGCTCCCCCATAATAAACAATCTAGTTTAGTTACAATATATTTTATATCAAAAACTAAGGTGATAGTAAATGAAAAGAAAAAACTGTGATGGGGCCTCAATATAATGTCTCTGTGGTAATCAGTCAGCGAGAAGTAAGCAGTTAAAAAGCATGCTATCCATGATTTTTCAAAGACTACATTCAGTTGGGAAATGTGTCTTTAAAGTTAGGTTCAGCGCACCATTGTCGTAAAACATGAATTCTCATAATGCATGAAACGAAAATTACATTTAAATAGTGTATATTGCTTGTCATGCTATTGTTTGTTGTTATATGTATTACATGAATTACTTTATGACACTGTCACGTCATTGTATCTATTTTGAATAATTATTGAAGTATCTATCATATGCTCATGAGTCTTATCAGACTTAATGCATGAACTATTACGAAAATTGTAAGGTCTACGTAGGGATGCCCTCGACCCGTCCTAGACCTAGAATAATAAAATAAAATAAAATTCTATCCATTACATTAGGCCGCATATATTACCTTCGAAATATTATGATTCTTGAAACTGCTTTGTATTAAGAAAGAACTTTACGGCTGGATAGGTTCTTGTCGAGCCCAAACATAGTTACAAATATTAATACAAGATAAATAGAAATACATGAAACATATAACAAATAAAGATGCATTTTATTTAAATACGTAGTTAATTAAATAGCCGTCAACAATAATAACAGACATATAAATATATATAAATAATATTAATAACGATACTTTTTATTAAAACAATGATCTCATTATGTATATATTCGAATAATAATAAAATCATGAAATATAAAATAAATTAAAACCTTTGTAATTAAATGAATAATTCTGAGAATAAATAAAATAATACAATAAATACACTATATTAGTAATAATAATAATAATAATAATAGCAATAATAATAATAATAATAATAATAATAATAATAACAATAATAACAATAATAATAATAACAATAATAAAATGAATACAACTAAATTTTATTTCATAATTATAATCAATATATGAATGAACACATAATCAAAAAATAATAAATAAATAAAATATAGGTAAACAATTGAATTTAATACTAATGATAATGTACAATGAATAAATAAATAATAGATAGTGGATCTATATGTACCTTAAATACACATATGCATATAATATTATTAATAATACTAATACTAATGATAGCTTTAATAATAATAATAGCAATAAATAGAATAATAATAATAATAACTATAATGAAAATAATGCTATTTTTAATAATAATAAAAATAATATTTATTAAAAAAATAATAATCATAAAACAAACATAATAATAATAATAATAGTAATAATAATAATAATAAACTGGGAAAATTAAATAAAATTAAATTAATTAAAACTAGATATGGTTAGAAACTGGTTAGTGATTTCAGTTTTATTCTGTTTCATGAATCGAGCTTGTCAAGAAGTGATGCAATCGGGACAGGAAAGTGACTGGCCAGTGACTACGACCGCGCCTGCTGTAAAGAAGATGTTTCCTGCTGTCTGAATGTGGTGGACAAGCCTGAATGGTCAGTGCGAGGTGAATCATCAGCCGATATACTGGTTGCGACGGTGCCACAGCAGAGCTCAGTAAAACGGCTAAGGTAATGGAGGTGGAAGGCAAGTGCAAGCATGGGTTTCACAGAGACCGCATAAATCCAACCTAATTGCATGCCAAGACGGCCCGCTTTGTAACCATGGTTCTAATATATGGCCAATCGGCAACGCTTCAAGTAATACTTATGTTCTAGTAAGATGTTTTAAATTGTATACTACACATACACGATGCCTTCGTACTAAAAGGGGGGTTATAAATGGTTTCCAAATCGGGTAATCTGGTTCAAGAGTTGGTTCTCTGGAACACAATATTAAATCAGCTGATATTCATTGTCAGAAAATACCTCAGAGGTTAACGAGGTTGACTAGAAGGCTCATTAAATAATCCACGTGATGCAAATTTACAAATGTTGCAGGTTGTCTTTATTAGGAAATCGGAATGTGGATTAAGTGTGATCACTAATCTTAGATACACTTTATCTTTTTCTGGATGAATGAATCTATTCTTGAGGGATAAAAATAAAATCGATGTCAGGACTTGTTACATGTTTACTAAGATATGTGGCGATCTAGAGGTTCCTTTAGTGGATGGAAAGTCTGTAGGTTCAACTACTGAGTTTATGTTGTGCTCGGTTTAGAGACCGACCCTATTGGAATGGTAATTGGTATTCCCCTACTCAAAATAGTTGAGTTATTACATGATTAAATTTGAATGACTCAGAGGAAAAAACGTTACTCTGGAGCTACAGATCATGACAGACAAATTAACCAGTGCATGTTACGACGAGTTTTCGATGATGCAGATGTTAATTTAACTCGCCCACACCGTAACTTTCGGATTTACTAAGATTTAGGGAATATGTATGCCTATAGATACGGTTTATAGGAGAGTTCAATGGAGTGCCATATATTTCGAAAAAGTAGTCATGGTATGGTAATCAATGGTTAACATATCATTTAACGATAGTATATGGCTGTGTCTGTTACTTTTGCAATACGTTGTCTTTTACCCACGAGACTATTTAGTTGGATAGACATTCCTATTATATCTGATATCACATTTCTAAGGCGGTTCCGGTAGTGTTAGCAGTTTTCAGTATGTGTCCCCTGGTTTAGCGCTGGAGATTTGCAGCTTACGCGATCACTTTTGAGAGGTTTTCTCAATATATTTTGTATATACTCACTCTTGTTTAAAGGGACACTATCATGTACGAAAAAGGAACACGTTTATAAATGTTGGAAACGTTTTAATAATTAAATTATTTCCTTCCTTTTACACTTAATCCGGCCCAAATTGGTAAAGTTCTACTTAAAATTGGCCGTTAAAAGCTCTCTATGGTTTAGATACCGTGATAGTGTGTTCTACACATAATCTGTAGGATTGTACGTCTGTTACATTTTATGCACTTGTAAAATTATCTGTTTTAGTCACCCATGTGGCATGCAGGAATTGTGCCCTCCCCAGCAATATAAGAAATACATGTATAGATAACTGTCACGAAAATACTTGTGGGGCTTTCTTTACAAACGCCTCTGTATTACAATTATTTTCTGGAGATGGATGTACAAACTTCGGAAGTTAAAGGGACCTGGCGGGTTTTCTGACCACTTTACAAAATTAAGTAATTAATTAATTAATTATTCAGGAATTTCGTCAGAAAAGGGTACGACCCTTAAGTATTACAACGCACTGCATGTTTAGTGATTGACCTACAGTTAGTCACTACGCTTCACGTCTCCCTTGTGCGATGACTGGATAACCTCTTGGAACTCTAAGATTGAACCTACGTAAACCCCGACCAAGGGAGGTAGGTGCATGAGCTTTCGTCCCCCGGGTTTTCTGGTCGTACCCTAGATTGATTTTCTCTTGGCTGCAACTGCTGTGGTTGTTCAGTATAATTCTGGATACATTCTGAGATGTTTCTTATTTTGTATTTTATATAGCGTTATAACAACATCTGAGTGTTTCTGTTGTTAATTTCTCTGGATGTGGACTTTACTTGTAGAGAATTCCTTGTGATTCGATGTAGGTTTGTTTACAATGTCTTGTCTATTTTGGCGCTGAAGACGGGATAATAACGTAGATTATGTACACATAAAATCGATTCAAGCTAACATGTAGACCTTATTGTCTACTTACCGTTCCGAGTCGGTAACCCTATCTTCACTACTCTTTCTGTTGTATTTTGTCTTTTTCATTGTATAATTAATTAAATATTGCTCCTTGTTTGTAGTACAGAGCGGATCTACGATGCCATTGTGGTTTCTATAGGATCATATATCTCAGTTTTGCATTAAACATGTTAAAGTCATTGCAGAGGTTTGTAAGACTGACCAGAGTTACAAGAAACTTAATCATCAACTTGTAAGGTTAGACACAGACATATTTTCATCCGTACTGAAGAGAGTCTTGCCTCTGCTAAATCTTGATTACCCTGATTACACGGCACACTCTCTTACGAATGGTGCTGCCATGGCAGCAGCCTCCACTAAAATTATGTCGGAACTGTCAAGATGACAGAAACCTGGAGTTCCGCGGCATAGCCATGTCATTCTTTTCAAGTGTAGCAGTACTCAAACAACTGCCGTACAAAGGCATTTGTGACAAAATATGGTTTCTCTTATATCATTATTTGACTTTAAGGAGACACCCATAATTTATCTTATTATATTATAAATGTACAACTTATAACACGATATACAACTGTATAAAATATGTGTAGCTCAATTAAGATAATTCTCATGATTATCAGCATGTTGTTAACTGAAACGAAGTTGATTTAGGTCAGCGTATGGTGAAATCAACGAGCATGATTAGCGGCTCCAAGCAGCCCAGGTGGAACGAACCGAGGGTTTGACGCATTGGTTTTACAGTTATGGTGGCAAAGCTGTGGTGGTATGCGCTTGGGCAAATTACAAGCAAAGTTGGTGATGAATTAAAGTCAGTTCAAACCCAGACTATTTTATAGTGCATTGTGGAGACAATGATTTAGTAATGAAGATATACATATAAAAATTGAAAGTAAACGAAGCATTCAAGAACGAAAGTCAACCACAAACACACACAGAAACAAAGAACACATTCAAAGATTAATAAAAGGCCAAATAAGACAAAAACAAAAGGGTTGACAATAGGGCTACCGTCTTGGAACGGTCAGTAGCAAAAAGAGCCGCTGGGGGTTTAAACCAGGTTCTAGTGTGGTGCACCAAACATCCATTTACCCTACTGTCAACCCAATAAAACAGACAGTGTAAACAAAGAAATCACCGCCATTAACTATTCTCTAACCAACAAGGCAGCATTAATAGGCAATACAAGTAAAACATAAAGATGTTCGTGTATATAAAGATACGTCAAAACAATAGCCTAGAAAGCCACAAAGAAGGTACTCAATGACTTTGCAAAGGTTTTACGGAATTAATGGTAACGGTAACCCTGAAGGAGTAACTTTTTAGTTATACAAATATTACGATTATTAAAGCCCTCAAAAAACGAATAAGTTGAGATACCACAAGAAGTTTCTCGAGGAACATCCCCATTTAAATGGGGATAAGTGACACTATCAAAATTAAAATCACCTCTATTGTCATATATTCTGCTAATTATTTCACCATTTTCAATGGAAAGATGTAAATCAAGAAAAGAAGCGATTGATTTGAACATATTTTATTGCCATATATGTACAAGTACAATGCAATTGGGTCGGGCCACAAGTGCTACCCACATTAGTTACGGCCCTTCCCTAAAACAAAGAAGCGATAGTATCAGAAATATTAACTCTGTTAAGTAGAAGTTCTTTAAGGTATATATTATTAACAATAGTAGAACAAAAACGACTGTAAATGTTTAATATGTCATCCAGATACCGAGAGGTCTCATTAAAGGCCTCAATAACATGGATATCTGGTGAAAGACTCAACAAAAAATCCCTTTCATACCAATATAAAAACAAATCTGCGACAAGGGGTACACAGTTCGTATCCACAGGGAACCAACAATTTGTCTATAAACGGTCTCCATACCTGACGAAATTATTATCTAATAGGAAGGTGAGTACTTCACAAACTTCTTGGCAATAAGCTTGTCTTTGTGGTAAGGTTGTGTGTAATTTAGGAATCCAGTACATAGTTGACAGCTTGTTCTGCTTTTTCTTCTACCCCAGCCTTGAAAGTAGTGCACCGAGTGATATGTGTGTAAACAACATCATCCTCAGTAGAAAGAACTAGACTGTACGAATTAGTGCTATCGAATTCCAGAGATAAAACATTTGTAGGCGTCAAACGATAATTACATTATTAGCTGCTTTATCAGCATGGACTAAAAAAACATTCTTAATGACATTTTTGAATTCCCGATTTTAAATTACGAAATGAAAACCTAGGTCTCGGAGGAAGTAAAGAGGGGTTAGCATTCTAAAAGTTAATGCGTGTTTCTATAATTTTAAAAATTGAATTTTTCCAAATAGAAAAATAGTTTGGGTCCGCATGTTCTCTACGACACAATTTCATACTAAACTCCTCAATGGATTGGGCGATCTGAGCACAGCAGGCATTACATTCGATAGTTGAAGGTAATCTATACGTAGGACCTTTCGAAAACAGATGCCGAATACGTTTTATCAACAATATCAAAATTACCAGTGATGACCTGACCTGCAGGAGCATAGTAACATGTTGACGCAGTACATTCACGTCCCTTAGGAGTGTTATTTACTATATAAAGGTCAGAAACTATTTTGTTGTAGAAATAATATTTCTAATAGGTGTTTTATACTTATAACAAATTACAGGACTTTCTGAATTTTTGAAATATTTAGTGATAGAATCAACTACATGATTATCTCGAAAAATACTAGGCATGTCAATGATATCAATACCGTTATTAAGATATAGTATTTTTGTAAAATGCCTGACGTGATCAATATTGGGTCGGAGAACACGTTGTGTGCAGCTTTGAATTATGGAGGCAGTGTTATACAAGGCATCTATACGATTGAATATTTAGTCTGCTTCTTCGTCGATCACCTAAAGTGAAGAAATGTACAGAGAGGTATATACAGATTTAAAAATCGAATTGGAAAAGTAGCATTCAAGGACGACAGTGAACCACAAACACAATCACAAACACAAAAGGGTTGACAATAGGGCTACTGCCTTCGAACGGTCAGTGGCAAAAAAGGCCGGTGGGGTTTAAACTAGGTTATAGGGTTCACCATACCTCACACTTACCATACTGTGATCCCAATAAAACGGGTCAGTGTAAATAAAGAAATCCCCGACAAGAACCATTCTCTAACCAACAAGGCAGTATGACTAGGCAATATAAGTAAAACAAAGATGCTCGTGTTTCTATAAATACCAAAAAAGAAATAGCCTAGAAAGCCACAAAGAAGTACTCATTGACTTGGCAGAAGCCAGAGCAACAAGATAATAAACCATTGAGGGCACGACAAGACAATACTGCAGACAAACATCAAACGTCACCGTCCTTTTGGTTTTAGGTAGACGTCATCATCAAGCTGTCCTAACCGGTCATCGTCCAATCAAAGAGGAAAGCATAGTGGCTAACTGTAAATGGGTCCACCGCCAAGCATACAGTGCGTTGCAAAATGATAGGGTCATAACCTTTGATAAACCTTTTAACAAGTTTTAACAAAGATAGTATGAAAGTGATCATGACCAAGGATTTGACGAAGTTTGTAAATCACGTCACCATAAACGTCAATCAAGTTGTGACAGTCCTTGTCGCAAAAGAGTTCTTAAATTACTTTTATATTTGGAAAGAAGATCAGGGTTACGATAATAAAATTTAAATACTTTTTTTACGATAATAAAATTTTGCAAAGGTTTTACGATGTTTATGATACTGTTATGTATATATCGGCGTATTAATGTTTTTAACCCGTTTCAACTAATTTTTTTTTACAATCAAAACACAGCATAATTGTTTTTAATATTAAAATATGACCATATGTTTTCAATATATGACATAATAGCAATGTACCCCGTTATTATAAAAGGTAAGTTTTAACACACTATAAATGTAAACGTATCAATAGATCGAATCATTAAGGGATTGTCGTTTGATAAAGAGGATAGGGTGTAAAGTAACATTTTTAAAGTGTACAGTTTCTTTTGCAACTGAGTATATATTGAAAACTACAACATGGTATTACCGTTAATTTAAATATATAACAATCACCTTTAAAACGAAAATCATATCTGAATGATAAACTGGAGGTACTTATTTTAATGAAATTATTCAAGAATGCACTCCTTTTAAAATCATGATTACATTCCCTTTTCATGCATTTATATCTTCTTTTTTAATTTCATTCGAATCATAAAAAGGTTATTGGATTCTAGCGCATGATTCAGACATTGATAAAACATATAATAGGTCAAAACAACACATTGGTTATATTGGGACAGCGACCTCAGAGGGAGCTAATATAAAGAATGAAGTTTGCCATCAGACATTATTATAAAATATATCGAACAAACGCGGGGCACAGTTTTAGCTCCAAACCACAATGCATTATCCAATTAGCCACCAAACCACTTTATAAATGAACATCTTCAGTACTATCTCTCTCACATTATATAAAAATCTATATTTTGCAGTTCTTTTCAAATCAGCTATACCCACCTTTCTCTGTGTCACCCCTAATTCCTATTTCCTATTATTAACAATGGACATTTTCCAAATTAATTAAATTGTATTTGTATAATCCACTCGTTTAATTTATTTGTCTATTTAGATCTCGTATTTCAATTCACGTTCTGTTTTTTCCTGTTTCGGGTTTTCCTTTATTTCCAGTATGGCTAATGCTGGTTTCATTTATAATGTAAGCTAAGTACATGAAGTATAGTCAAATAATTTACTAACTATTTTTACAACACTAAGTAATTTGAAATATTTATTTTTCAAATTTCCAGTATGCATATTGTGAAAATATTTAATTACTGATGTCTCTAATTAAATCGCAGTGTCCTTGTGCACACTACTCGAGCTATGGATTAAACAATTAGTGATTAACGATGTCGGGTGCTTATGGCAGTAAAACAGTTGTTGCATATCGAACGTCCCGGCTAATTAAACAATGCATTCAGATAAGCATATATTAACTCGACGGTGGCATGAATATAAATGGTGGGTGAATGCATGGGGTTTACACATCGGATTTAACGTATTAATGCCTCAACTATTGTTATTAAATAATAGTGCAAATGCTTGTTTTATTTGTTGTATCAAACACTCTTAAAATAATCGATCGCAGATGAGAATTATCTAATTATTTTATCCTTTTCTGATCGGTCAAACGCACACACGCAAGAAAAAGGATAAAAAACAAAAATCGCGTTTTCTAACTCTGCTCAGGCGCACGACTCACATTTGGAAACGACCGTTTCACAACGTTTGGAAACGGGAAAAATCCCATAAGCGTTTAAAAAAACGTTTTAACGGTCGTTTACGTTTCTAAACGAAAAACGAAAGACAAACTGGTTTGAAACGGTAGATTAACGGTAAAACTCGGTAATAAAACGATTCGTTCGCTGTAACACAAAAACACTTTAATTTAATTTCACAGTTAATATAAACACAAATACATACTCATTAAACAAATTGCATTTAAATTTAGTGTTATTTTTAATGCCAAGGAAAAAAATTGCATACGTAATGTAACATAGGCACATATATTTGTCATGATATTATGTGCCACATGGCCTACACATTGTAACGCAGAACATTTTAGTTAATTTCACAGTTAACACAAACACACATACATACTCATTAACGAAATAAATTGCATTTAACTTTAGTATTTAAATTAAATATTATTTTCAATGGCAAGGAATAATTTGACACTACACTTACATACCACCTATGTGTGACGTATCACATATGAAATTCATCTGTATTAATTTATTACGGATAAACGGAATAAATTGCATTCTTGTGATTGAAGCGATACTTCTTATAATAATCTGGAATATATATCGGTCTGCCTAATACTTTCCGTGATAGACGAATATAATTGCATTTAATTTTAATATTTCATATAGTTTATGATACTACGTCAAAAGACCGAGTGCCATAGGGCGAGCATAAACAAAAACTATATCTCTCTCTCGTGTGGAATGAAAAAATCATTTTCTGCCCAGATGCTACAGAGTTTAGATGTGTTTTGTATTCTGGAATTTAAAGTAAAACTATTTTGTATTATTATATTAAAAGGTAAATAACAATTTTATAAATGAAACACATTTGATCTACGCTGATTAACATATTATTATTATTATTATTATTATTATTATTATTATTATTATTATTTGAATTGCATTTATATATAAAGTCTCACGATAACTGACGCTTCAGTTTGCATTTTGATAAAAAAATAAATACAAGTTAACATTTGCAGTGAGGGTTGGACCTCTAATAAAGCTTAAACTGTCAGAAATATCTCCCAAGATTATACAAGAATATAATGTTTGTTTACCTCATTTTATCATGACCATGTTATACACCACACCAGAGTGTATCTTACTGCTGTTTGATTGGGCTTACAGTTAGTTGTTTTTACTCTTAAGCAGTTTCGGAACGCGTTGTCTGCTTGACCTTACAAAATGTGCTGAGTTACTGTATTATTTCAGTCTATTCATTAAATCAATTTGAATTATCCCCAACCTCCAATTTTTCAGAGCTAGCTGGAGTCCTGGATATATTTATATATACATTGCATATGTATTCAATTTTTATATAAGAACAAGATGTTTGTTTACCTCATTTTACCATGACCATTTTATACACAGGCATATACCAGAGTAACATGTTATAATTTGCTGACAATAATATTAGTTTTATGAATAGAGATCAATAACTTTGAAACTGAGGCAGTCCCCTGCTTTGGCTTGGGACTGGTTCCATCATTTTTCAGTATACTGCCTGGAGTGGACATCCACGTGTTGCATTTTCATTACTGACAGAGTCCGCGTTTGGCTTAAGCGTGTGAGCAAAGTTTGGATGCACAATTTTGCAAGCTCTTTACGTTAAATACAGCACTGAAATAGTTTAATTTTTCAAAGAGGAACTCCAACAGTTATGAATTTGGTGTTACAAAGAGTACTGTGATTAAAACACCTACAACATCAAAGTTGTGTTTTTTCCCTAACTAACTGCAATTTTTGTTTTACAAAACATCTTGGGATTTCTTTGGAATAGTATGTGAAGTTAAGTGTGCAGTATAAACAATATATAGCGAAAATTCCCGAGTTGCATTTCTTTTTCCTTTCAGTATATATGTCGCTTATTTATTTGTATCTACAAAGTCTGTCATTGCAAGGTTATTTCATTCAATGCCCATCCTTCGAGACTTTCGTATGTGTCGTGTTCGGCCGTTTACAAAGGTCCACTCTCATACTCTTTCACCCATTACCGTCGGAAACGTTGGGGAATGCCGATTTGCTCTGCAGCGTAGCATATGTGCCTATGTGACATATTCTTACGAACCCTTTACACATTTCCGGTCGTTTACGGGACCATTTTTATTTTAAATGGAAAATATGTTTTGTATGTGCATTATGAGTAGAGATGTTGCTCTGTAGTAAGAAAAAAGATTGGGTAAGAGTGCGCTGTGCTTGATTTAATCATTTAACATTTTATATTGTATTTCGTTTTATGATACACTTTGTTTTAGAAAAAATATGACGATAAATTATATTGTATTGTATTGTCATGTAACGCATGATCCCTTTTCAATTGAATTCACGCTTTGAAATGGGCAATACTTAATGTTGCAATACGTAGTAATATGCAAAAACAATCTAAATTCCACTATTCAAAAGAGTATTAATAAACACTAACGGGACGACGCGAGTTTAAAATAAATCCAGATTGACTGTGTCCCTTAAATACGAATCAAGCTGATTCAAATATATATTAAATTAAATTGCGTGTATGAAACTTATTTTAGTAGTACAAATACGTTTAAATAAATAGCGTGTTACTTTGTATAATATACCGAGTATATTGCTATTATGTCATATGTTGGGCAACATATGTTCAAAGTTTAAAATTGAATACAATTATGCTTTGCTATGCAAAGAAACACACAAAAAAACACTGGTTAAAATAGAGCGTGAATAATGGGTTAAATGCAATAATACGCCGATGTATACATTATAGTACATAGTATGAACTTAGAATTCATTATTTTAAAACACACACAAACGACAAGAAACATTCACAAGAGCACGAATTTTATTGATCTTACAAAAGAAAAAAACTGACGGAACGCGCCAAATTTAAATAAAAAAGTTCAAGATTGCCCTGTTTACAAGCAGAAACTTTATCATACTAATGAAATGTGGCGAAATAATTATATCTGGTTTATTTTTTATTGTATTCCTCATTATTTGTACAACATGATAGTTTGCCCACAATACATGACAAAAATACAAGGACGAAAGTAAACTAAATTAATTATGTGGTATACGCCTTATATAGTTTTAAACTATTACATTTCTGAGAGTATTAAATACCAGCTATTTTTCGTCTGCTCCTATAAATATTATGACCAGTGCACATTGTATGAACTCGCATCATACAAATAGCATGTATTGAAAAGAAAAGTAATTTCAGCTTGTTATAAATTGCCTATTTAATTATAAATTAAATCAGTATTCGTCGTAAATCAAAGTTGAAAATATTATCTCGCCTAATAATATAATACAGTAAAGTATGCATAATTAAAATTTAGGATTGGACCATGTACTATTTCTTTCGTTAATTGTGATTGGTTGATTGCAATAGAAGGGGGTAACTGACGCTGTGTCACAACATATGATTGGCCAACATGTAATACGCTGAGAACCCCAACTGTGACTGTAATGGTCACTAATGGTAAAAAAATGCCCTTGTCCACTCGTAAATATAACAGTTCGAGATACCAGTCCTATATACATTGATAGCAATGATTTGACAAATAAATATGAATAATTAATAATACAGGTATAAGGACAAACATAAATTCTAAAGATTTTATTATAAGATATGTATAAATTCGCCAATTGACCTAATTGCGCAATACGAATACTGTTACATGGTAAGGGTAAAGTCGTCTGGCCTGATTGAATCAGGTGGATTATTGCATATAAAAATTTTGTTTTCGACTTGTTAAGGCTTGAATTTAAGTGTAATTCTAAATTTTATAGACCCAACGCCCATTGCTGCACGAATAATCCCGATGACAGCGGGTATCTTAAATAAGGTTTCCACTGTAAAAATCGTAATTAAATAATTCATATTTAATTCATTTTCACGTTATAAACTTAAGATGACAGCGGGCATATTAGATAAGGTTTGCATTTTTAAAAAAACGTAATTAAATAATTCATATTTAATTTATTTTCACGTTATAAATTTAATATGACAGCGGGCATATTAGATAAGGCTTGCATATTAAACAAACGTGATTAAATAATTAATATTTAATTCATTTTCACGTTATCAATGTAATATGACAGCGGGCATATTAGATAAGGCTTTCATATTAAAAAAACGTAATAAGTAAAATATGATGGTGGTTTGACATCTTTTACTGTATCGGACTAGGTTGCGGAGTTAGAATATTTGCCTTTGTGATCTTTGCACAGCTGAACGCAAGTTATATAGTATGACATAAAATACCAGAATGATACATGCTAACTAATAAATGCATCTTCCATTTTCCACTTCACTCTTCAACTTATATATTTAATTAATTAGTCTGTACAAGAAGAATTAAAGAAAATAACTGAAAGTTCATTTACCGTTTGTTAGTACATGTACTGGTGTATGTTTGGTATATTAAGTACATAATCGCTACCATTACCTATTATAGTTACTCACTCGGTAAATAAGAACGTTATTTTATCAAAATAAAACGGACATTTTAGTATAAAACGATATTCATCTTCTATATCATTAGTATTACATTACACTACTCTAATTGTATAATCGGTCACTTTTCAAAGAATTATATATTTTTAATAATTCATATTAATTTTTCATTTGAATTTTTTTTTTTGTTATTTATTATTTTATTTCATCAATGTGTTGCATAATGCAAATCATAACTAACATTATTGTACAGGGAATTTTCAAACATATCTGCGTCTTGTAATTTATAAAGATATATAATTTTGTTTTTAAAATGCATGTGTTAATATGAATATCATGTTATGTATATTGGCAGAAAAAATTATAGAAGTGCATTTAATGTGACACATTTAACTACTAATACACGTTTCTGCGAAGGTAATCATATCCCTGCGATTTTTATCGTATGATTTAAATTATTAAAGTTGAGTATCAGCAGGTTGATACTAAAAGGAGAAGGAATGTGAGAGGGATATAGAGACCTGTAGCTTTTCCAATTCGTATCATTTTAAATATTCTGTTAAAAAAAGACTCCATTTTTTAGCATGTTATTCTAATTTATCCTGTTTAAGCGCTATTTCCTGCTCGATTGCTATGTGTTTAAACAGATATTGTTTAAAAAATATAAAATGAGTATCTGTGTTTTGACATTTGTTGACGAATATAAAATATTTTGCTAAAAAAATTATATAGTCTGTTACAACTGTTAAATCAGTTAAACAAAATGATATTGTTTCTAAATTTAAAATTAAATTAATGTTCACAGTTTTTAAGTATATCGTAAGATCTAGCCGGAACGTTTTCGCATGCATGCACTCCCAAAATAAGTGGTTTAATGTTTCAATGTTCATATTGCAAAAGTAACAAAGGTTTGAGCCTGCCAACTTGTATTTCATCAACGTTTTATTTGTTGGGATAATTCGCATTAAATATGTATATTGAACATTTCTTAGTTTAGAGTCTATTGTGGATATAAATGAATTTGTGTATATTTTATTCCAATTAAGGTCGGTTTTGTTTAACGTATTTTCCCATTTTTGTTGTTGTTTTGTTTTCTGTATTGTTTCTTTGTTTATTTGGAAGCTGTAAAGAAACTTGTTTGCCTTTCCTGAAGTAATTAATGTTTCTAACGTTTTGTTTAGTAAAGGTTTAGTATTAATTTGTTCAATTTTAAGACGATCTTTCCACTGTTTCGACATAATTTAAATAAGTTGGTTATATTTGAGAAAATCTGTAACTGTATGTCATAAAGTCCACTAAATTCTACAAATGTATAGACATCTCTTTTCCTGTAATCATATATTTGTTCTATGTATTTTATTCCTTTATTAAACCATGTATTATGAAACAAGGTTTTCCTTCGATTTGTATTTGAGCATTATTCCAGAATATTTCCTTGCCAATGTTTAGTTCATTATCATCTTTTATTTTTATCCATGACGTTATTATTTGCTGTAAAAATGGGTCTTTTTTGAACATGTTTATTACGTTATTTTTTTCTAAGTTACATTCGAAAATGTGTTTTCCGCCGTATTGTTCAAGTTTAGAAAGGTAATAACGTTTCCACAAACCAGAGTTATTGTCATCAAATATTTTTTTGATCCAACTTGCTTTAAGGGATAAAATGAATTTATGGATATCAATCATTTTTAGACCACCATTTTGATAACTTTGCGTAAGCACATTTTTTTGATTTTATCGGGCTTTGAGTCCCAGATAAATTCGAACATAGGATTATTTATTTGTTTTAACTTTGCATGTGATGGAAAAGGCAATACGGTTAAGGGGTAAATTAAGTTTGGGAGCGCAAAAGTTTTAATCACTGTGATTTTTCCTATCAAACTGAGTTTTCTATGTTGCCAGCTTTTTAAGCAATTTTTATTCTATTCCCAAAGTTTTTGCTTTTTCTGATGTCCAATGAAATTGTTTATGTAAGAGCTATTTCAAATCCGTATTTTTTAATGAACCTGCTCTTAAAACGCTACATTTTCCCCTATTTAATTTCAAACCAGATATGTAACTAACGTTGTCTAATACATTTACAAGTGTTTCAAATGAACGTTTAGAACCTTCCGTTAAAAACGTTGCATCATCCGCAAAAAAGGTATTTTTAAATTCCATACCCTGCATACGTATACCTTTAATATTATTATTATTTAAAATTTCGTACGACAAAGAAATATAAAAAGATCGGACAGGGAAAGTAACATTCAAGGAGGACAGTCAATCACAAAACACAGAAACAAACACGCAAACAGACAAACAAGAAGGCAAACGTAATAACAAATGCAAACGACATCACACACACAAAAAAAGGTTGACAATAGGGCTACCGCCTTGGAACGGTCAGTGGCAAAGTAGGCCACTGGGGGATGTCATACAATCCCTATAGGATGTAAAAAAAAACAATATTGATTGGATGTACGGGGAGTCTTAGTTCGATACAAATAATAAATAAATATGGAGATAAAGGACAACCTTGACGGCCACCTCCTTGAATTGGGAAAAAGTATGTCATGTGACCATTATTTAAAACACAACTTTTAGAATCAGTATAAAATAGTTTTACCCAATCTAAAAGTGAGTCACCAAAATTGAAATGTTTTAATAATTTGAATATGAACTCATGATCAAGGCTATCAAATGCTTTTTCAAAATCTACAAAAAAATAGAAGAGCTGGAAGTTGATTGTCTTCTAGGTGATCTAGAATTTCACATAAAAGTCTAATATTTTCGCCGATATATCGTCCTTTTAAAAAAACAGTTTGAGAGCTATTTATTATTTTTATTAACATATTTTTTATTTGATTGGCTATTGTTTTTGTTGCTAGCTTGTAGTCGACATTCAATAAGCTTATGGGGCGCCAGTTACCTAAATGCGTTGTATCTTTGCTTGTTTTGGGGATGAGTGTTATTAAACTTTGTTTTTGCAGTTCAGTCATGTTTTGTATTTGATAAGAATAGTTAATTGAGGCTATATAGAAATGTTTTATATCATTCCAAAATATCTTGTAGAACTCTGTTGTTATTCCTTCTGAGCCTGGACTTTTTTGGTTTTGCCCTTGTTTCAAGACTAAACTACAATCTTACTCTGTTAAAATACCGTCACATGTTTCTTTTTCTATTTCACTAAGTTTATTTATGAATTATTAAAGAAGTCAAACTGTGATTCTTGACAACGTTTCTTTTCATACAATTTACTCATTTTTTGAGCCTCGAAAATTTCCTGTTGAGTTTGAATTACCTTTCCGTTAACACTTAGTCTCGTAATAACTTTGTTTTCAGTTTTTTTCTTTTCTAAGTTTGAGAAGAATTTTGTGTCTGTTTCCATTATATTCTACTTTGTCAGCGTTTGATTGTAACAAGATACCGTTTATCTTATTTTCAATGAGTTCATTGAGTTCGCGTTTATTAAGGTCTAGTTCTAAGTTAGCAGTTTCAATAATTTGTATGTTAAAATAATTTTGTAATTGGTCTTCTAGTTGTGTTATGTTCAAATTAATCTTCTTTTCTTTTTCACTGTCTGCTTTCTTTTTAGTACTCGCATATTGTATAGTCTCGTTTCTGGTTGTTCCTTTTATAATTTCCCAGAGAGTATTAGGATTTGATTCTTTGTTTATATCTGCAGTTTCTTGTATGCCTTTTTTTATTGTTTCTTGATATTCGTGTTGTAAAATCAGGCTGTTTTTTATTTAAAGAAACCGGGACGTTTGATTAGGTGCATTAAATTAATTTGAATACTAACAATAGAGTGGTCAGACCTGAATCCCGCGTTAATCTTACTATATTGTGTTGAGTTTGCAAGATTTTCAGATATCAAAAAATAGTCAAGTCTTGAAAAAATTGGAGGTTTTGTGTTTAAATGCCAAGTGAATTGTTTTTTGTCCGGGTGTTGTACGCGCCAAATATCTACTAAGTTATGCGTGTCAATTATCGAGTTAAGTTTGCTTTGAACATTTTTATTTTTATCAACTCGTCCATTCATTTTATCAGTTTCTATATTCAAAACAGATTTAAAATCACCACCAATAATAAGGGTTTTGTCTTCATTCTCTATAATATATTGTTCTAATTTCTCAAAGAGTGTAATGTCATCTTTATTTGGTCCATAAATATTTAAGAGTGTTATCATTTTGTCGTTCCATGGGAGTTCTAGCGCTTGGAGACGGCCGACCACTATATCAGTATTGTTTATGATTTTATATGAGCAGTTAGCGTTTATCAGTATAGCTACCCAATCACTATTGCTGCTCTTTCCACTGAAAAATGCATCCATTCCCCATTCTTGTTTCCAGTGTTGGTATATGTTTGATGAATAATGTATTTCTTGTAAAAGACAAAAAGAGTACGGTTGTTGTTTAAGCCAGCAAAACATTTTTTTTTTTCACGTTTTTCTTTATTTCCGAGACCACGAACATTAAACGAGGAAACATTAATATTCATTTTAGCGTGTGTCGAATAAGGATTTGTAAATTGGGATTGCTACAGATAAGAAAATGAGAAAGAAAGAGCAGTGTAAGATGTAAGGTAAATAAATAAAAATGAGTTTTCAAAAGTATACAGTGGTACATTTTGGTCAGCATGTAGTGGTATTATAAAATAGTACAGTTTTGTTCACATGTAAAATAGTAAACCGCATACAAAAAACATATAAACATCGCTTAAACGCGCTCCCACACGCGCGCCACCCACCGATAGCAACCACCCTTTATTTGGATTTCTTTCACCATGTGTGAACAATAGCTACCAAAAAAAAAAAAGTGTGCATTTAGAGTTGTCCAACAACATTTTTCTAATTATGTAAGATGATGGCCTGTTTCAGATTCAGAATTTTACTAGCATTTACTCATAATAAAGTAAGTTTTCTTCAAACTACATATTGCCCTATACGATGGAATGTACTTAAACATACTAAGAGAAAGTATATGTCCATAATTTCAACATGTTCATAGAATGCTAGAATTAAGTTCACATTACATAATGTGTATTGCAGCAAAAGGAAACACAATAACATATTTATTACGTACAGTTTTGTTACAAACAATTCCTATATTTATGTATTAACTTAATCATGTAATTATATGCATCTCATTAGTTTACCAACAGCAAACATTAATTCACCAACAGCAAACAAACAACAAACAACAAAAGGACAACGGCTAACAAATCATAGGTCAACTTATACTAATTAAATTATGGTACCGAATACTTTTTGTCACTCATGTATCGAATACAATACCTGACTTGTATTCGGGGAAAAGGGAGCTCGAATATATTAAAAACGCTAGAATGTAATTAGTTACCTCCCCTTTAGTAGTGGGGCATTGTATACATGTACAGGCTATTCTAAACTGTCAGTCAATATAATGGATTACTGCATAAGACTTCCGACCACATCACTTTTCTAGACATGACCTAGTAAGCAGATATACAATACGTTTAATCGAGTGCCTCATTGGAATGTTGTATGTAAAGCATGAGGCACGACGTATATAGCAAGAGTCGATCAAACAGCCATACACACTTCACAAAAATGTTTACAGCGCATACTTGTTGCTGCTATAACAAATGTATTAATTTACTGTTCAGACAGTATCATCTTTTATCTACGGCCATGGCATATCAACCCAAGGCTGATGTTCATGGAACAAAAGTTTTTTAACATCTCCCATCTTGGTCTTGTAGAAAAGGTTCCCGTTTATAGAACAAGCCATGTCAATTTCGTCGGGTTGTTTCTTACTCAGACAGGAGAGCACATGTAAATTAATAAACGTAAGATCTTCGTTCACAAATATGCCTGTACCCTTTAAGTTTCTGCGAATTCTTTACTACCTATTCCTTCTTCATTCATTTGAAATTTTAACTGGCGTCGTTTAACAAATATCGCTAGCGATTTATAAAACTTTATCGGCCTTTATTGGACTAAAACCTTGTTGATACATTTAATTAAATATTGGTATGTGTTTCGGTGATTTCCAGTTTTTAGTATTCGTGTTATTTTCAAAAAACCTTGGTGACCGATTATAAAAGTTGAGTAGTGTATATATAATAACGTTCCTCCCTAGGAACACTGTCTGCAGCATAGCTCCCAGTTTGTATTTTTCATTAATGTAAAGATAAACGCAACTTACAAATTAATGTTATTAAGTCATCGGCAAGGAGATCTAAATATCGTTCACATCCAAACGATGCTTCACTAATATTGTATATATTTAGAACCTGACTGTCTTCTTTATCTGAGAACCATTTCTGTATAAAACTATCAATTAAGCGTTGTTTAAACGAGACAATAAACGTTTTATCACTTACTAGTACGTTACGAGTTTCCCATACATATAGAAACCATACTCGCCTAACATTTGTTTTACATTCGACAACCATGTTTTTCGATTGATAATGTTATATTGAAAACTATGTATAGCATATCATACGGAGACGGTATTAGCCTTCTTCGTATGATATGCTATACATAGTTTTCAATATAACATTATCAGTATTATGTAATTTACTCCAATACTTAATATTTCTTACATAACGTGATATATACAATGGGTATCTGCCCAATTCACCATACACCCCCGCAGAACAAGTATTATGTTTAACGTTAAGAATTCTCTTACAGAATGTTAAGTGTATTCGCTCTATTTCGTTTGTTTTCTGCAATTTACTAAATCACCATATTTCTGATGCATGTCCTGATATTGAAGTAAAAAATGAGTCATATAGTTGACAAGATGTCTTATGTTTCTTTTTAAATTGACAACAATTGATTAAGTAATATTTATAGCATAATTTTCTCGAGTATATGCGATTTATACTGCTTCTCGAGGGCCGCAGGCCCGAGAACGCAGTATAAATCGCATACGGAAAAATATGCTATAATTGTTTTGTACCCTAGCCATTTATCCAACTACGCATGTGCAAGAAGTTTCAGGGCGTTGCAGTTGTCATTAAAAATAACAGCGCGATCCAATCAAGATATAGCATTTATTTATCACGCGTTATGAGCATGACCCATGTTTTGATTATTGAGCCAATTGCCTGTGTGTATTATTGGGCAAATCCAATGTCAAGGAGTGCTGTTTTGATAATGGGTTGTCGTATTTTACATATTTGATTGACAGGTTATGTGTAAATATTACAACTATGCGCGTGAAAAATTGAGCAGACCATGGTATAACTGCCGAATCTGTCATTTATAGCACTGCCGAAATATACCGGCAATTATAGCACGGTTTAGGCTCAGACCTTCAGGTTTATGAAAAATATATCATATGCAAGAACAAAGGAAAACCATTAGAGCTATGGTACAAGTATAGAATAGAGCATGAGTTTTGCACGTGTACGTGGAGATAATGCACGAGCGTTAGCAAGTACATTATCGTCCGTACACGTGCAAGACTCATGCTCTATTGTATTTGTACCTCAATAACTAACATATGCTGTGTATATCCTCGTGTATTACACGATGCATAGTGTGTATTTAGCATATTGTGGGTCAATATAACATGTAAGGCCTTCAGTGCCTTAACAACTAATTGTTATTGGTTAAGAGCAAAATTACCA
Source organism: Cyrtodaria siliqua (assembly GCA_037043455.1). Taxonomy (NCBI): domain Eukaryota; kingdom Metazoa; phylum Mollusca; class Bivalvia; order Adapedonta; family Hiatellidae; genus Cyrtodaria; species Cyrtodaria siliqua. The sequence goes on from JAWPHD010000582.1 coordinate 200,560, forward strand.
GTGTAATTAAACACAGCACCCAAGTAAAATCGTTAACTACATTTAACAACTGGACATTGTATGTAAACATTTCATTCTGTAAGAAACGACCTGGTTTTCAAAAAAACAATTACTTTAGTTTTTAAAATATTCACCTCTAAGCTGCATTTGTTGAAATATAAATAAAGGAAATCAAGACTGGTTTAAATATTCCCTAAAATTATCTAACAAGCGAAAAGCAAAGATATTAAAACAATATCATTAATCTTAAGACCTGAATCAATATTTAGTTTTAATTCTAAGTCTTCAATAAACAAGGCGAACATTATCGGCGAGATTATCTCCCCTTGGCGTAATCCGACCGCATACTCGAAGAATGTATTACATGATTATTCACGATTTTACCTTTTGAAACATATCTCGAATAATGCGTAAAAGTTTTCCTTGTGTTTTAAAAGTATACACTTTTAACCATAATGCATTTCTAGTTACAATCAAAGGCTTTTTATAATCTACAAAGACACAATATAGCCTTTTATTATTATTTAAATATTTGTGTTCGATTGTTAACAAAATAAATAATGCATCCACTGTAGATTTACCTTTTCTTAAACTGAATTGCGAGTCAGCGGATTATATTATTTTCTTCACTATATGCTACGATTCTTTTGTTCAGAATAGACGTAAAAATCTTAGATAAACAGCTGACTAATGCTATCTCCCTATAATTATTTACGTAAATGAAAAGACAATATATTGATACACTCTATAAATTGTTCATTCATTAACAAATCAATGCTCGTCGATTTATCCGACTTTAGTTTTTTCTCAGCCTCTAAAATCTAACTCATCAACAGTACACTCGTTTTTATGAAAATCGTGATGCGTAGAAAATATCTCTGCATCTTCATTTGTTTTCTGCAAAATATCATTTCCAAGCTCTGAAAAGTATTTGTGAACATATTCTAAAGAAGTATTGCTATCTATTGTTTTGTTATTCTTTTTAAAGTATTTCTAAAAATTCTTTGTTTTGGAGAAACGAAGATTTTCAATTTCTAATATTTGTTTGGCTTCATATTGTTTTCTGTTTTTTCTAACCAGATTTTTATAGTCTTTTTTGCGTACACAAAACTGTTTTCTATTATCATCAGATTTAATGCGCGCAATGATTCTTGATATATATGTTTTGCCTCAGTGCTCTCACTATCAAACCAACCTTTGTTATTTGATAATAATGTTCCGTAAATATTGCTTTGTTTGCAAAAAGGTGGGTCCGCAACTTTACGTATTATATTGGTAAAATTATTTATAAGGTCATTAATGGAATATCTATTTATAAAATCAATAGTTACTGTTAAATGATTTAAGTCAGGTAATTTAGAAATAATCCCAGTTTTAAATGCATCTTTAAAGTCAGCATTACAATTGTATTTCATCTCCCTTTTAGCCTTCGTTTCACATGATTGAATATTACAATACAAAGCAAACGAAATAAGTGCATGGTCGCTCCATTCATTGAATGACTCGATATAAAAATCACTGATACATGAACAATTGCATTCTTTAGTTATCCTGGGCCCAGTTGTTCAACGATCGGTTAACTTAACCGCGCGTTAACTCAAAATTTCAAATCTCTCTAAATTTCCAATAAATGAATATTTCTACTAGAAATTGAGCATGGGAAAGCATTATGTTAAAAAGAAATGCAAATTAAAAACGTTTAGTAGTACAAAGCATATTTTTGTGAGAATATGTACTTTGAAAGTTTACTCTAAACAAGGATTAAGCTAACCGAGATTTGAACAACTGGGCCCAGATCAATAAAATCAGTAAAATGATCATGTACAATATAGTCATTTCTTAAACCAACTCTACTATTCCAATCACCAAATAAATATACTGAACCATATTTTTCAAAGTCATAAATATCATTCTGTAGTAAATCAAAGAAGTCAATACTAGAAATATTATACGCTGGTGAATCATCACACCACAAATAAATCCCACATATATATACATCACCATAAAAATTTTAAAAACAAAGTGTTGTCAAGTTTTAACTAAATTATTGTGTCGCAATGATTACGTACTATTTCAATACTATTTTTAAGTGTTTCTTTATATAGAACAGCTACAGCGCCACTTGCTCGTTTAGAGTTTCGATGCTGAAATTTCCTGTAAAAAATTTGAGACACATAATCGGAAATGTCAATGTTTGTATGCACGGATGACCAGGTCTCAACGGCACATTCATTCATTCATTCATTCATTCATTCATTCATACATAAATACGATATCGTTATTAGAGATACTATTCATAAAATCGTTAACCCATTAACGTTCCTGGACAACACTCGCAGATCACCCTCTCCGTGCCCCTAATTTTTCTCTGATCTCACCGTCTTTCCAGCTATCTAAAGAGTGTCATAGGACAATCAGGCTCTCTTTCCATTCTTCTTCGCATCTTTGAGTTTCGGTAGAAGATACCTCCGTTTCTTTACAACCTCCCTTGGAAACTGCTCGTGCACAAAATCATCTTAATGCTGACCTTACATTATTAGCCTATACTCACTCCTGAGTTGCGCTCGTTTGATGTAAATTCAAAGTATACACTTCCAATGGAATAAATAAAAGAGATACACCGATATGAAATTGAATTGGCCATTTATTTAGTAAATGACATAATTGAAAAGTTATTCAATTCATATCTTAAAAAAAGCATGTATAACATTCCGTGTATTTATTAAATTTGAATGAATAACATCAAAGTGGGGGACGAATATAAACGCAATGAAATATGAAATAATATCTATCTATATCATGGTATATGGAGATATAGTAAAACATGAGGTTTGTTGGGTGGGATGGTGGGTTTCCTTTCTTTGTTTACTTTCCCTCTCGATCAAAGGTGATGCGTTATATCTACAACAGCGTAGAAACCACTCATATTTTCTATATAAGCATTATAATAGTTAAAGCAAAACAACTTTAAACAAATGATTAGTATTGTAAGTAACATAAAAACATTTATTTAACAATAATTTATTATTTATGCTGACCTTACATTATTAACCTATACTCACTTCTGAGCTGCGCTCTGTTTGATGTAAATTCAAAGTATACACTTCCAATGGAATAAATAAAAGAGATACACCGATATGAAATTGAATTGGCCATTTATTTAGTAAATGACATAATTGAAAAGAAATATAAAAAGATCGGACGGGGAAAGTAGCATTCAAGGAGGACAGTCAACGTTATTCAATTCATATCTTATAACACTCATGTATAACATTCCGTGTATTTATCAACCCCATCCGCAACTGTAGAGTGAGACAAGTATGTGAACTGGAAATTACAATTGTTACATTCATGATTAAACACATGTTAATAAACTGTATTTGACTGGATAAATTGCGAATTTGCTGTAAAAGTAAAAATTACTTTTCGTAAATATCTCAATACAATGAGTGTAATATCTTATGGACATACATTGGTATACATGAAATGAATTCAGAAAACAATATTCGAAGCTAAAACACCCTTAACTAGTGTTACAGTATTGTTACAAACAGAATAGTTACAAAGGAAAACATTTCCAGAGGCCCCTGTCCCCTAAGTATGTTTATCCTGTGTTGACATTATAAAATTACTGTACGTGTACATGTATCTTACGCTAGATAAACATGACAGAGACCCCTGACACCATGCAATGATTATCAAACGTTTGCAATGACCATAATAAAATTGTGTTTTCATGGTCATATACCTACATTTATGAAAGAACACCTGCTTATATCTTCAAAACCGGAATTTTGATATATTTTTTAAAAGCGCTTGAAGACCACCGGCCAATCAACTGTATTCTTTTCTTCAGGGATACTTAAATTTGCAGCGGTTGTAGCTGCACCTATACGGAAGCTGTGCCCTTTATATAATTGGGTATTACAGCCTGTCCAACTTAAAGAACGGTGGAAAGAAATATAAAAAGATCGGACAGGGGAAGTAGCATTCAAGGAGGACAGTAAACCACAAAACACAGAAACAAACACGCAAACAGACAAACAAGAAGGCAAAAGTAATAATAAATGCAAACGACATCGCAAACACAAAAGGGTTGACAATAGGGCTACCGCCTTGGAACGGTCAGTGGCAAAGTAGTCCATTGGGGTTTAAACCGGTCCTAGGGTGCACCAAACCTCACACTTATGCATCTGCCTCAAAATGTTAAACTGAAAAGGGAAACAACATGTTTTGGAACAGTAGTATTATGAAAATAATTAATACAATAATTAAGAATAATAATAGGAACAGAATTGAAAAACATAATGTTCATTTTTATTTCTGTAGCTTATAATCGAAAACCAATATGTTCAATTGTAAAATGTCAATGAATACCATTGTAAAAAGAGATTTATTCATGTTAAGGTTTGAAATGTTTTTGAAGTATTTTACGATTCCAATACTGTTTAGGTGCACACGTTGATGAAAACACTGTGAGCTGGATCCTTCAAGGCTTTCAAACACCAAAAACAAATTGGTGGATCACATTTAAGTACGTCTTTTAGTTTAGTAATCGGTTTGCATCAAACAAACTGGTTGTACATCTCTAATGTCACGTGGTAAGTTCTTTCCCTTGGTAGCAGCTGGGCAATTATAATATTATGTAAACTGTACTTAGTTTCAAACATCTCGCATGTGTTTATAATCTTAAAAACAACATCCTGAACAGAATCGATATTTAAACTAGTTTGATTTAAATCAGTCCCACCAATCTGTTTATATGGGAGCTTCCGATGATAAAAACAGCCATAGTAACACAGGAATTTTCAAAAGGTTACTATTTACCGTCCACACAACGTAACATAATGAGTACGAAGACACTTATGGCGAAACAATAAAAGTGTTTATCACATTTGTACACAGTAACCTAGAGGAACAAAGATAATATACGGCAATATTCAGATGAACGAAGTATTAACTGATCAAAAGGACACGATTATTACCGTGGACGATACTATTCATAAAGAAAAAACATCGTTTACACGATGCCTTTTCTTTCTCTGTTTACTTTCCCTCTCGATCAAATGTAATGCGTTATATCTACAACAGCGTAGAAACCACTCATTGTTCTATATAAGCATTATAATAGTTAAAGCAAAACAACTTTAAACAAATGATTAGTTTTGTAAGTAACATACAAACATTTATTTAACAATCAATTATTATATATGCTCCAAGGTTTTCCACTGCTTTCTCACCATTTCCCGCTCCTTGAACAAAGTAAATTTGGCCACTATCTGACAACTCTTGTTCTCTTCTCTTTGTCCCATTCTATGTACACGTTCAAATGCCATCTTATCGAGCAAACTTGGGCTATCTTCATTTCCTTTGTCAAAAAGTCACAATCTTCAAGCACCCCAACCGGGGCCTCATGTATATTTGCAAACACAAGATTGTTCCTCATTGATTGTTACTGCAGGTAAACAAGTTCGTCCCTCAAAACATGAAAATCCACAGCGCATAGACATATAAGTGTGGTCTACACGTTTTAAGTGTACCCATTACGCATCAGAAGGTGGCGCTATAACAAAACACGGAAATATTTAAATGGTGTTTAATGGTTTGTCAACACATAAAAGGTTATTTAGAGCCGTCCCAGAAGAAAGGTTTGGGATACAAACATATCCGAGAACTTGACTCATTCGGAATAATGACGATACGTCTATGGTCCTTTAACGTGCTCGGAATATAGATACACGAGATAGACACGTTTATGTCCCTATCCGACGGACGAGGCTATCAAAAAGGTGTCTAGTACGTAGTTAACACATCAAAGTACGTTATATATGGAACTGTAACCTCTTGGGGAGATGAGATTCCGTTTCAAAAGAACCTTCTCATGGTCTAATCTGTTTTGTTTTTCATCCCATTTTGATAATTATAATTATCCGTTACACGTATTTGTAAATACCTTGACTGAATTTAGGTCCACATTGACTGGTCGATAACAACAATTGTATTCGTTTATTGTTGTATTTGATACTTATTTAGTTGATATATTTATTAAAGAAGCATAAATGCCACGTGCATGTTTTCTTTCAAAGATGTAATAAAAAGGCGTTGTCTAATTTGAAATAGATAAATTCGTTCATAATATAACATGACTGATAAGAGCCAAGGCATCAATATCATTATAATTCAGTAAAACAAACATGCACATGTGTTTGCTGTGTGGATTTTGTTTCATGAAAGTCTCCGTTGTCAAAAAAAGGTTTCTTAAAAAAGACTTATGCAATTTAAAATAAAAAGTTATATCTTAGCCCAATAATAATCTGTTAAATCAAATTATTTTTGCAAGTATACAACTGCAATCGACGCTATGAAGGACAAGTTCATGTAATTGTGTATGTGAATATATGAGATACATGAACCTTGCATTCCAGGCCTGCCACGCACTTCTAAGGAATTGTATCGGTAATTACTGTTGTTTATGAGCATACAGACTAGCCAGCTTTTAATCAAAATTGCAGCATTTTTAACAAAAAAGCCGAAACATTTAGTTTACAGCGTTCAACATACATATTTTACGAAAATAACGACTAAATACTTTTAACGACTAAACTGCGCGGGTGGTCAGTTGGCCCTTCGGCTAATTGGTTTGTTGTATGGCAAATAATTAGTACATCAATCAGTTATTACACATCAATCAATTTGTTCCGTGTCAACATCTTAGTTCAGTATACATGCCCACTTGGCGCGTGAATTCAGTGATCATCAGAATGAAAACATTTTAGAGTATGATATATCAAGTACTAGCAAAGTATGGTCTCAGTTTATCGCTCATTTTCTCAGTTTTTTTTTACGGGAGCGCACACCTTCATGAAATTAATCGTAACATTTTAAGTGGGTTTTTAAGTTATAATGTTATGTTGTTCCTTGTTTTTTCATTTTTTTTGTTTGGTTTTATTTTAAAAAAAAATACATATATGTTTATGCTTCTCTTGGACATATGTACATATAGTAGCTATATTTTTGCATGCATTTTCCTCTTCGTTCGTTCGTTATCTAAGATTAATAGGATTTCAAAAACCCATATTTGAAGTGTGTAAATTCATCAAAAACATTATGTATGTGAAACTACAACACATTGTTGTTATAACTCTAATAATACTTTATTACATACAATTAATACTAAATAAACAGTATTTAACGCATTTTTACTTTGCACAGCTACATGTTTGACCCGCCAAATGATTTTTTCATAATATGTCGATTCGTTAAAATTGTTTTGTGTTTTTATATTTATCATAGGTTTTAAGTTAATATGTTGTAATTGGTTTATATCGCTATATGCATGCTACATATCAGCACAATAAAAGCAGTATCTGACATTACGTTTGATTTGCATTAAAAAGATTCTGAGCATCCTATCGTGATCACAATACAATACAAGAAGAAACTGATAAACAGCATCAGGGCGGCGCAGAATGTTTTTAAAAGGAGGAAACAAACATGTGTATCTATTTGCAATGTTTTATTATATAACAAAAATGTAGAAATATTTTAAAAAGTATAAAAAGTTGTATGGCAAAAGTAAACAATAGTAACTTGAGAACAAAGGCACATACTTAAGATATCAAAACATATTTAAATGTTTGCATTAATTGCTGATGATATATATTTCTAGAATGTTATGAAGATTTTTAGAATATTGAGGTAGTTTGAATTAAGTAAAGAAAAACATCAAAAAAGAAGCCGATATGATCAGTGAAATGTGACAAATGGCTGGGATAGGTGGACATGTATTCGGAACAAGTGGTTTGTAGTGGTAAGATATCATACAATTTTTTTTTTTGAATGTTTGACACTAATTTCTGTCATAGGTGAGTAGGGCTGATCATGAGATTTTCCTTAGTAGAAACCAGTATTGCATGGCCTGCGTCAGGAATTAGCATGCTCAAGCAAAAAAAAAAAGAGTATGATAATGGACCTTTGGAAACGGCCGAGCACGATACATACGAAATATTGCAGTCTCTGTTTGATTGAGACTGTTCATGAGTGGTAGTGAAATATGCTAGCTACCGCTCACGCCCTCTAGCCCCGGGTTGAGCAGAACTCAATATTCATAAAATCAACAGCACAAAAGTTTAACCATCCCGAAGATGGCATGCATATGGCGGTGGACATGGAGTTATCTTTGAAACAAAGTTTCAAAGCTGTATCTGTTATAGTTACTGAAAGAAGTGCACCTTAACATAAAACTTAACCAAATACGCAGACGCCGATCAAGGGATGACAATAAAGTGGACCATAACGGAAAACTTAACCAATATACTAAGTTCAAAAAGGGGCATACATTTTGCAGAAAGCAGCACAGAGTTATGAACCTGATATGCTTGTCATGTTATGATGTAGAACAACTGTATAAAGTTTCAAATTTGTAGCTGTTATATGGACCTAGCGCCAACTTCAATAAAGCAATTTCAATATAATAACACGATATTATGGCCAGTATTTTACCCCCGACCGAAACTCTCTTTCTACTTGGCTTAAGTCAATTCTTAAAATTCTTTATACACGTATTAACTCGTAATGTAAAACCGGGTATTCAAGAATTTCATAATAAATTTGGTTTAGTTCCTGCTTATAAAGGAGCTAATAATGTAATTATTGTTTGACGCCTACATATTCAAGAATTTCATAATACATTTGTTTTAGTTCCTGCTGATAAAGGAGCTAATAATGTAATTATTGTTTGACGCCTACATTATTTCAATGTTTTATCTCTGGAACTCGGTAGTAGTAAATCGTATACTTCAGTCCAATCTACTTAGGATGATGTTGTTTCCACATATATCCCTCGGTGCACTACTTTCAAGGCTGGGCTCGACAAAAAGCAAAACAAACTTCCAACTATGTACTGGATTCCTAAATTACATAAAAAGCCTTATAACGGCCACTTTATTTCCAATTTTAGTGCCTGCACAACTACAAACATCTCCAAGCTTTTAACTTATTGTCTTACTGCCGCTAAAGATCCCGTTAAACATTATTGTGCTAAAGCTTATGAAAACTCTGGGATTAATTTATTTTGGTCTCTAAAAAATTCACGAGACGTTCTTGATAATATTTTCAGTAAACGCCAATTTTCATATATAGGTGCTTATCTAAACTATATGCAAAAAAGAAAGATAAAAATGTCGGACAGGGAAAGCAGCATTCAAAGATACCACATCACATTATCAAAGACAAGCGTATTGCTCTCATTCAAACAACTTTCGCTAGAGAAAAAACTACATTGTTGGCCTGTAACGATATTAAAGCTTGTTTTGCTAATGGCATTTTAGACAATTACACTATATGGACTTGCCAAGAAGTAATTGTGAAGCAATTATTGTCCTATTAGATAATATTTTCCTCGGGTATGGAACTACCGTTTATAGACAAATTGTTGGTATCCTTATGGGTACGAGCCGTGCACCTTTTGTCGCAGATTTGTTCTTGTATTGCTATGAAAGAGATTTCATGTTGAGTCTTCCATCCGATGCTAATGCAGATGTAATTGAATATAGTTATAAAACTCGAACAGGAAAGTCAGCATTCAAGGACGTCAGTCAACCTCACACACACACAGAAACAAAGAACACATTTAAAGATGAATAAAAAGCAAAATAAGACATCACAAACACAAAAGTCTTTTAATGACACCTCTCGGTATCTGGATGACACTATTGAACAATGACTACTGAACATTGAAAATCATTTCTTTTCTGCAATGGTTAATACTATCTATCCTAAGGAACTTCAACTCACAAAGCTAATTTTTCTGATACTGTCGCTTCTTTTCTTGGTTTACATCTCTCTATTGAAAATGGAGAAATAGTAAGTAAAATCAACGACAAGAGAGATGATTTTAATTTTGATATTGTTAATTGTCCCCACTTAGATGGGGATTTTCCCTGAGCTACTCAACTTTTTTCTCAACTAATTTTATACGCTTTTCTCAAGCTTGTTTTCGAGGAAGGTTATATTCGTAATCTGTGTATAGCTTAGAAACTACTCCATCTATCGTTACCATAAACTTCAAAAAAACATTGCAAACTATTATTATCATATCCCTGATCTACTTTTAAAATATCAAGTAATTTAAGAAATCGCTGCGACAAGGACTATCACAACCTGACTTCTATGGAGATGGATTTACAAACTTCGTAAGATCCTGGTCATAATCACGTTTATGCAATATTAAACTTGTTAAAAAAATTATCAAAAGAGGTTATGACCCTATCATTTTGCAACATACTGCATATTTAGTGGTTTACAGTTCGCCACTATGCTTCTTCTTTGATAGTGCGTTGACAGGACAGATTGTGGACGGTTTGTTCTCTTGTTTCTCTGGCTTCTGCCAAGTTAACGAGTACTTGCTTTGTGTCTTTCTATGTTTTTGTTTTTTATATTTATATATACATTTATATGTATATTTATATTGCCTATTAATGCTGCATTGTTTGCTAGAGAATTTGATCTGGCGGGGTTATCTTTATATACACTAGCCCGTTTTAACTGAGATGACAATAGGGTAAAACTGAGGTTTAGTGAACCCATAACCTGGTTTAATCGCCCCTCCAGCGGCCATATTTGCCACTGAGCGTTCCAGTGCGGTAGTTCTATTCTCAACCCGTTTATGTTTGTGTTGCCGTAACTTGCCTGTTATTCATTTTCGTAATTGTTGTTTGTTTCTATTCGTGCAGCTTCTGTGCTTTTGGCTGAGTGTGGTCCTTGAGTGATACATTTTAGTTTGACTTTTATATCTACTTATATAAATACGTCATCTGCTTGTATTTCGTACATGCGCAGATGTAATGGTCATTTCATGTAATGTGTCACGTTGTGTTTCAATTCTGATCATTCAAGTTCTGGATGACGGCGAGTTTCTTTATAGAAACTAATTGAAACGATGTTTGGTTTTGAAACATTTATTCTGATTATTATGTTTATTTACGTGAAATTCATTAGTCGCTGCAGACACTTGTCTAAATTCCTATGTAATAAATATAAATTGGAACACTTTTAGTGTTTCATTGTTTTTATTAGTTTGCTTGTGTATAGGGAGAGAAATAATAATGTACTTTAAACATGCAGGTATATCTATCACTGTAATATCTTCTGTTCCAGTTATTTTTTTAGTGTCAGTTTTCTTTTTCAGGTCACTGTCTGGGTGTTTGATTTGCAGAACACATACTATCAAATCTGCATATGAGAAATAAAATGAAGGACATAAGTATGATGCACAACCAAACGGCGGACATGAACATGAAGAGAAATCAAATACCAGATATGAGAATGATGAAAAATCAGACGGCGGGAATGCGCAATGAAACGGCAAAGTTGTTAGCACATGAACTCGCTTTATATTTAAATCTCAGCATGAACGGGATTATTCTATTATTCGAACTTGTAACTTTGCTTTTCATTTTCAAATGCAGAAAACTAAAATTTCAAGACAAATATTTTTCGATTAATTTGCTGGTAAGTGATGGATTGTTGCATATCATATCTATTGCATATTACACCGTAGAGGATATATTCGACTTGGTGATTGAACGCAGTATTCGTCCGTTTGTGGACGCATTTTCTGTGTCTCTTTCTTGGTCGGCTGTATCTTTGTTAGCGTTGGATCGATTGATGAGTTTGACTTTTCCATTACATTATGGAACCTGGGTGACCAAATGCCGTGTGAAGGCTGCGATGTTTGGCACATGGTGTGTCAACGCCGTTATCACCGCGAGCAGCATTATTTGGCTAATGTATGACTCGAAGTATGGACTTATACACGTGCCAGTTTACCAGGATGGCCATAGAGACAAAGAATTCGCCATATTACGCCGGGAAAACATAACAGAAATTACTGCTATTTCAATAATAACGGAGTTTGTGATCTTCGAGCTTCTCAACATTGCCGTGTTCATCAAGCTAACTGTTATTGTACGAAAACATATACAACGCCGCAATGCAAGATCGTCAAATTCAAATACAAATGGAAGTAGCATTAATTCTTCGCGAAGGATTATGATACTTGCTTTAATTCAAATGTTGTGCCATTTACCATACGTCTGTTATATGATCGTAGAGTTGGCAACACCTAGAGTAAATGACGGGAAGGGAATCATGAAAATAGTTGTCAGATGTTGTCTCTTTATGAATTCGATTGTGAGCGTGATAGTCTACATATGGAGAAGGAAGGAAATTCAATCGAAATTCATGGACATGGTATACTCCTGCTTGAACCGCTGCCGCCTAATGCCAACATATATACCTATTGCAGTTGTAAACAATACAACCACAACCAATTCACGACAATCGTTACTATATTATTAAGGTATCACCAACCCTGTATTGCTGAGGAACAAACAAGAATCATGTCCTGTCCAGTCCATTAAATCAGGAAGTGCTTCAATCTATTCTCTACAGGGAGTAAAAATATGCCTTTTTGAAATTAATTTAACGACCTGCACGCCCAGCTCCAGGAGTAACACGCCCATTGATTTTTGAATTGTGTTGTGTATGCCATGAAATACAAATGCAATGTTGTAATTTATATATTTGCCCATTTCAAATAAGAATAACTAATCATAGATGGCCCTTGTGCTCTATAAAAGTATACGTAAACAAATGGGTCGTTTATGTTCTAAGAAATACGTCCCATGAATAAAACATAAACACTGAGATAACAAACTATTTTATTCAAAAATCACAATTTTAGCATGACAATCCTCGTAAAAATGTTACGAATAGATCAACATTGTGAAATTTGGATGATATGATAAAATGGCTTAGTGTATTCATAACAGATGTCTCGTCGGCACTCGCTAGATAAATGGACTTTTCCATGGACCATTTTATTTCACATAAAAAAAACAGAACAACTTTGAGTAAAATCGTACCAAACTTTTCGAATATAAAGCGCACAATGTTTGCCATATAAGTACTCTTTCTAATATTATGTCCACATCAAGAATGTTAAATTACTGTCATGTATAATGTGATTGACATTGCAAGTGCCTAAAATACGTATTTGGTTGAAAGTATCACTTGACCATATCCCATAAATCTGTTTTTTTTGTCAAAGATGGCCGACCAATAGTCCTTAAATAGATGCAATAGATATGATAAAACAATGTCGATACCATAACAGAACAAATGTATAACCTTGTCCAGTCCTACAATTTTTCCAAACGTAAGTTGCTTATATGGTTTAGTTATCTCATGCAGAGATGTTTCAATATTTATACCCATGTTTTTGAAAACAATCCCCTCCTTTGTCCGTCGGTCCGTCCGTCCGTCCGTTTCCGCATCTCCTCCTGAACGGAATTCAGCCAAACTTAGGTTATGACTTCACCATATGATGACGGCGTGCAAGAGCATCATTTTTGGCTTCGAGCACAGGGGCCCTCAGGGGGGCTTAAAGGGTCAAATACACTAAATATTCAATTACACTGTCATTTTTTCATATTTTCGCACATCACTTGTATGTAATCGTCTATGAAAGATAACAACATATGAAACGAGTTTATTATTTCGAACTCCGACGTCTGCCCAGGGGCCCAAGTTGAATGGTGTGGGGTGGGAGGGGTATCTGGAGGATTTTTTGTTTCGTAAGTATGTCTCAAATGAATAATTATGATGATGGCTCCGCACCCAAAGGCCCTCAGGGAGTCAAAATGTCAATTACACACACAATTCAATTCTCGGACGTCTGCTTTTTTTAAAATTATGTCTAAAATGAAACATTATGATGATGAGATTACACTGTATACATTTGTTTCATCCTATTTCATCGGTGGGGGATTGGGGGAAGGGGCATCAAATACACTAATAATGCAATTACAGTGTTATTTCTCCATAATTTCGCACATAAGTTGGTATAATAGTCATCTATGAAAGAGATACACAGCATGTCAAATGATTTATTATTTAAAACTTAGGTCGTCTTATATATACCCGAGCATCTTCGTGTTTTACTTCTATTGCCTATTAATGCTGCCTTGTTGGTTAGATAATAGTTAATGGCGGGGATTTCTTTATTTACACTGTGTCGTTTTATTGGGTTGACAGTAGGGTAAATGTGTGATTTGGTGCACCCTAGAACCTGGTTTAAACCCCCAGCGGCCTTTTTTGCCACTGACCGTTCCAAGGCGGTAGCCCTGTTTTACACCCTTTTGTGCTTGTGATGTCTTATTTGGCCGTTTGTTCATCTTTAATGTTCTTTGTTTTTGAGTGTGTTTGTAATTGACTGGTCCTTGAATGCTGATTTTCCTGTTCAATTTTTATATCTATATTCCCTGGGGGTTGGGGTTGGAGGAGGTGTGTGGTGGGGGGTGGGGGGTATCAGGGGGTCAAATTTATTTTAATTATGTCTCAAACGAACATTTTGATGAAGGAATTACAGTGTGTAATATGTTGTTCTCCTGTATGTGTGTGTTTGGTGGTGGATGGGGATGACCTGTGTGAAGAAAACGTGGGTATTTGCGATGGCGCGCCTTCGAATTCGTTCTAGTTAATTTTTCAAACATGCTTGATGCTCACCATTTATATAAATATCTTTAAATAAAACATCATCACTAGGTTGACTTAATACGTCATTAGGATCATTAAAGGAGTTGATGCACTATTTTTGAACTTAATTCATTTAAAAGGACACTGAAAAACTTGTAAAAGGTTGAAATAATTATCAATATGTTATTAAAAATAAAGGAGGTATAAAATTTTGCAAAGAACATAAATGGAGGCGTTCTTGGAACAAATACGTCATCACTTTTATCATATATATATACCATATATGACATAATGACAAAATACATTTTAAAGCAAAGAAAATCACTGCAAATTAATTAAAAATAAATATGCAGATGTAATATGTATACAATGTATTCTTAATTTGCAGCGATTTTCTTTTTTGCTTTAAAATGCAATTTGTCAAATGCCATATGGTGAAAAGGTGCGCGACGTCATCGTTTCAAGATGACCGCCTCCATTTATGTTTCTTAGCAAGTTTTCAATAGGTCATTTATATTTCGTGGCATTTTGACAATTCTTTCAGCTTTTTTCAAATATCTTTCAGAGCCCTTTAAAATAATCAGTATTTGATAATAGTGTTTCAACCCCTTTAATGGTTTGATATTGTGCAAACGTATCAGCATGAATTTTGTTCGATTTTTTTACGGGAAAGTATTTCCTTTCACATCTGCCAATACTCTTTGCATTATTAAAACGAGATTGTTCTATTTTTTTTTCCGAATTTTTTATCATGTTCATATTAATGTCTCCGAATTGTACTTTTATAATCAGTTCTCGCATCTGTCATGCTTACCCTATTTGTTTCATGTATATTATATCGATATATATTCAAATTATTATAAAAAATGTTTTCTTTTTGTATCACATGTTTCATCGAACTAAGACTGCCCTTGCATTAGCTTATGCTGAGAAACTATATATTACTTCCTTAAAGAAAGGATCACAAACCTCTGATATAATATTGTAAAACTCGTCTAAATTGTTATCTAAGTCATATGCATAACATCATAGGAATGGCTCAAATTTCTGTACTTAGTCTATTGGAATTTTAAATATTGAGTTCTGCTCAACACGGGGTTGGAGGGTGTGAACGGTAGCAAGCACATTTCACTACCGTTCATGAACAGTCTCAATCAAACCGAGACTGCAATATCTTTGTATTTATCGTGTTCGACGATTTCAAAATTTCTCCTCTGATGCTTTTTGTTTTTACAATGCAAATCATCTGTTATCAATAACAATAAGTATAAAAGTCGAAGAGGCAATGCAGCTTTCACAGAACACAGTAAACCCAAAAATACGCAAATGGACACACAAGAATGGCAATGTTATTAAGGTATAAAACTGCCAACTATGTACTGGATTACTAAATTACATAAACATCCGTATAAGGCCCGTTTTATACGAATTCTAGTGCCTGCACCACCCCAAACATCTCTAAATCTTAACTACTAGTCTTACTGCCGTTATAGATCACGTTAAACAATACTGTGCTAAAACTTATGAAAATTCTGATTTATTTATTTTGGTCTATTAAACAGGAGACTTTCTTCATAAAAATTGCAATAAATGTCAAGTTTCATCTATAAGCACTTATGACTTTTCTACACTATATACAACCTTACCACATCACCTTATCAAAGCAAGCTTATTGCTCTTATTCAAAAAACACTTTCGCTAGAGAAAAAATTACATTTTTGACCTGTATATTGGGATAAAGTAGGGTAAGTGTGAGGATTGGTGCATCCTGGAACCTGGTTTAACCTCTAGCGGCCTTTTATTGCCACTGACATGTCTAAGCGGGTAGCCCTATTGTCAACCCTTTTTGTGTTTGTGAATACGCCTTTATACCTTATTAACATTGTCATTCAGGTTTGTCTTTTTGCGTGTTTTGGGGGTTACTGTGTTCTGTGAAAGCTGAATTTCCTGTTCGATTTTGCTACTTATTTTCACAATTACTGACAATTTCTGTAAGTCTTCGTTTTATGATTAATTGCCTAAATTCTTTCTGGTCCTCTGTTTAACAAAACCGAGACAACAACCTCTTCAGAATCATCATTTATTCATTGCTAAACCTTGCCATAATTTGTCATTTTCAGCATTGCTGTTATCTTTTTTCTCTAGAATCAGTGGTGTGGCAGTGTAGAATTCATCACCACACCAATGTTATTCATTTACCTAGAAGGAAGTATTTAAATGTTATATACTATTTTAATATACCAA
Source organism: Cyrtodaria siliqua (assembly GCA_037043455.1). NCBI lineage: Eukaryota > Metazoa > Mollusca > Bivalvia > Adapedonta > Hiatellidae > Cyrtodaria > Cyrtodaria siliqua. Next base: position 217,342 of record JAWPHD010000582.1, read on the forward strand.
TCATGCTTAAGCTTATATTTACATTATTTATTAGCTAACTATTGTAGAAATCTGTCAAAAATATTTAAAATGTAAATAGTGTAACATGTTCCTTTCATAGACTAGAGAAATAATAAATACAATAATTTCCTTCAAAATATTTAAGTAATAAATACATATAAACACTATAAAACAGATACTTACATTATACGAATCTATCTTCTATACTTACTTGTCGGCTGCAGGAAAGTATTAATTACTACATAATCAAAACGCTTTTTCTATACACACTATAAAATTGACTATAGAGAACTACTATTCTTCGCACAGTTATGCATATGATACAAATATTTATAAACATAATTATTATTCAGATATTTGAATGATGACAAGTAATCGCATGCCTTTATTCCTGATATAAACAGGTTACTAGTCAAATATGAGTTATCTAATTACTTTAATATATTTGTTAGCAGCTCGCACTTTCAATCTAAGTTCGTGTGGAAAACCGTTTTGAAAAATAAAATATTTGAATACCAGACAATGCAAATGTTTGCAAGACTGCCTTTGATTATGAAAAAAAGAACATTTTATTAATATCTTTAATAAAAATGAGCCTTGCCGCATATGGTAATTGTGTAGAGAAAAGCCTGAAATAAGGCAAAAGTGTCATACAGTAATATGAATATATAGTATCTTTTGTCATCTTGTGTTTCGGTTCGGCAAGATTCATGAATATGGTAATACATGTAATATTTATAGCATGATTTTTCGAGTATATTCGATTTCTACTGCTTTTCGAGGGCCGCAGGCCCGAGAGTGCAGCATTTATCGCATACGAGAAAAAATATGCTATAAATGTTTTGTACCAGAGCCATTATCCATCTACGCATGTGCAAGAAGTTTTAGGGTGTTGCAGGTTTTAGTAAAATTAACAGCTCGATCCAATCAAGAAATAGCATTATCACGCGACATGAGGATGACCCATGTTTTGATTATTGTAGCCAATTGCCTTTGTATATTATTAGGCAAATGCAGTGTCAAGGAGTGCCGTTTTGGTAATGGTGTAGTCGTTTTGATTGACAGGTTGTGTGTAAATTACAACTGCGCGTGCGTAAAATTGAGTAGACCATGGTATAACTGCCGAATCTGTCATTTATAGCACGGCTGAAATATACCGGCATTTATAGCACGGTTTAAGCTCAAACCTTCAGGTTTATGAAAATTATATCATAAGCAAGAACAAAGGAAAACCATTAGAGCTATGGTACAAGTCAATATATGGTATTATTAAAACGATATACTCATAACTATATGAGTCGGATTGTAAAATATTCGGTTTTACGACATGTATTGCTTGATGTATATATTTTTGTTCTATATATGTATATATATGTTTTCTTTTGTTTATGGTTTATGTTAAATTGTGCTATTGTGTTATATGCTATAATTATATGTGTATGCTCTTCTGTACATTGGAGGAAATAAAGTATCTATCTATCTATCTTTCTGTCTTTGTTTTGACCATTTGACAATGACATATTTCCACTATTGTACTCGAAACAGTGGCTAAATAACAAATACTCTATATAAGTTTTATATGATACTCAGTCTGGTATCTAGAGTCCCGAAATCTATATTCAATAGATGTGGAATCCAATAATACATATTCTTTGTTTCGTACTCCGTTTTTGCACTATATGAAGATAACTAACAGTTACACTCACGATTTATCTCCCTTACCGGTTCGTCTGCAAGTGGATGTTAAACGCATGTTAAAACAACTATGATTGTTGTTCTGTTCTAGTAATGACGGAATACCAGGTTGGAATTAAAATGTAGAAACTACAACGTCTGGATAGAGTTATAGATGTGTGAGATAAAGAGGTCATTTTACAGTGTTGAGTATAAAACTCAATTAAATTGGACTTGCACTCAGCCATATATATCTGTATTATACTCAACACTGCTAAATAACCTCATATTATTTTTACATATTCCAATGTGACAGAAAGTAAAATATGCAAACATGTTACTTTCTGCACTAATGGGACGATTTGTTGTTTTTCTTTGAATAAACATCTTGTATATCTTCTTTTCTTAAATTTAAGATTCAATGCACTCTATTAAGTGCATAATGTCGTTAATGTATACTCGGAAAATACTTTCATCTCTAGGGATGTTACATATCTTTCGGCTTGTTATGATAAGTCCAAAACTATTGATTCGTGCGTATTTCAATTATAAAATATAAGTTTATATATTCAAGGTCAACGACTGACTTCAGCATGGTCAGACACCTTAACGGTGGTTACAAGCAAACTCCGTCCCCTACGTAATGGTTTGTTAGGAATAGCCAGCTGATGCTAATTCCAATTACTGATATATGTTCACATATAATTGGTCGATTTCGAGTATTCCGAAGAGACACGAATACATACAACCAAACTGGAAAACCTCCAGCAACTGACAAACGAACGAAAACAAAAATAGTTAAAAGTTGTGAGAGTAAGTATACTCAAAATTTGCTAAGGATCACTTTTTTTGCTGTCTAATTTTTTTTTTGCTGAAATAAATACCATTATTTCTATTTTAATCAAATTATTTAGGGCAGTGAACATGTATGGTCATGTGATCTCATGACTTGATTCAAATTGTGGAATTGTTGAAGTATCAATAAAATTAATATCGTTATTGTGAATTAATTTCTAATATACATATTTCATGGAAGTATATTGTTTTAAGTCACCAAGTGAACTAAACCTGAACTGGATTGTTTTTTCAACAATCACTGGTGCACAAGTCTGTAATTTAGATAGTTACCTCATCGTCCCACCTACATTCACTTTTGAGTTAGCAAATCCAATTTAAAATGACTACATGTAAAGTTTTTACTTATGATTATAGTAATTTACCATTTTGAAAGTCGCTCTCTCTCCATGCTTGTGATTATGTAATTGCTCTCGCGTGCGCGTGAGAGGATGCGTGCGTGAGTGCGTAAATAATGCTGGTATAAATAATTAATAGAGCTATACAGTCATGTTAAACGGCATACATAGATATATATATAGTACATATAATTTCTCTATGACCGAGAATGTCTTACGTTTTACACATCATTAAATTTGGTTAAGGTATACGATTAGCTTCGTTTTGAAGACAGAGAATTTTCAAAACAGATACATGGATATGATTAATACCCTTTAGTCACCGTGACCGACTAGAATCTATGTATTTGTTTGTTTGTTTGTTTGTATGGTGTTTTTTTTGTTGTATGGGTTGTTTACTTACGACATTTTCAACACATGTAAGGTTGTATAGGACGGGTCGATTTTTTGTGTGGACTTATCCCTGCCATCCGTAAGAATCGACCACTTCCTCACTTACAAGACGAGCTCCCAGTGGGATTCGAAACCTGCAGCGGTGGTGAGGCTAGAGGTTTACACCAAACCACGTCGTCTAATCAATCGGCACGGAACGCTCACAATTATATAAATTGTCATCCAAATATATATGCGTGTGTTGATAAATTATAGACTAAGCAATTATTTGCTCTTGAAACGAGGCGGCTGCATTACTATTCAAACTTCAGAGGGAGGGCATCATTCTACCACGAACTCGGCATCTAGTTTATATGATTGTATCTTGATGCAGATGTAATGCGATATAATGGTTAAATTGTAAAGTGCAAAAAACATCTTCCTCTGTCAGAGAAATTAAGATGCGTCCCCTCGGAGCAAAAATATGTTGTTATCACAACGGTTTGAAATTAACTATTTGGCATTAAAAACGCTATGACTGTGCTCTGCAACAACCAGCCTTGCTGGCTTGGCTTGTATTTGTAGGAGATATTCCTGATGATCAATTAGCATTGCTGAGTTCCGTACACCATAAACTTACAAAGTAAAGCCTTGAGCAAAGCTGACAATTACCTGTCTTTTACGATCGTAGCGGATAGTCCCTATTAAATTGCAGTGTATAAAAAAAGCAGTATAGGCCTCATAAACTTACCAAAACCCTGAAGCAAATTATTTTAATTTTTTTTTATGTTTCTCAGGCTTAAAGTTTTATAAGAGATTGTAATTCAAGTAGATTATTTTCAAATCTATACTTTGTATCACTAAAACAACTATCTCAGTGCTATCTTCGGGTTTTTCATAAACACGAAAGGTCGTTGTCCACTAATATTCTCATCATATTTTGTAGAATAATTTGAGGAACTCTTCGTCGACAAAGACATTGCAAAATAGAATGTTGTCATCGAATATACAAGAATGGATATGTAAGTATTCCGATATTAATGATTAATGCACCTAGGTATTAATTTAAATGCATTCAGTTTGAAGTACCGCTAATATACCCTTAGAAACTATGAAATTTATACATGAGTTACTATATATAGAACTGTAATACAATTGATATTGTTGTCTTGCAATACAGGCCTTGCTTTTGTGGTCTTACTGGATAAGCACGTGATACGGCGGCCAAACATCCATATGGAGGGCCATAAAACCTGAATTGAGGGCGCGATTATAATTTAGACTTCGTTACATATATTTAGAATTTTATTGTAGAGTTAGTTTAACAAGTAGACAATGAATCAATCATATCGTGCCATCAAATAACACTGAGACGGTAAAAAACGGCATACAGATTGCATGAGTTCCCTGCAAACTTATTAAAGGATTCAGATCACCATATGTCAGTTTGATAGATTTAGGGACCATACTGCCAATTAATGAAATTTAGATCACCAATATTGCCAGTTAATGGATATAGAAGGACTATACTGCCAATAATGGATTTAGATCACCGTATTGTCCAGTTAATGGATTTAGAGGGACCATACTGCCAATAATTGGTTTAGATCACCCTATTGCCAGTTAATGGATTTAGAGGACAATATCGCAATTAATGATTTAGATCACCATATTGTCATTTGATGGTTTTAGAGACCATACTGCAATTAAAGGGATTTAGATCACCATATTGTCAGTTGATGGATTTAGAGGATCATACTGCCAATTAATGGTTATAGATCACCATTTGTCAGTGAATGGATTAGAGGACCATACTGCCAATAATGGATTTAGATCACCAATTGTCAGTGAATGGATTTAGAGGACCATACTGCCAATAATGGATTTAGATCACCATATTGTCAGTTAATGGATTAGAGGACCATATCGCCAATAATGGATTTAGATCACCCTATTGCCAGTTAATGGATTTAGAGGACCATACTGCCCAATTAAATGGATTTAGATCACCATATTGTCAGTGATGGATTTAGAGGACCATACTGCCAATTAATGGGATTTAGATCACCATATTGTCAGTTGATGGATTTAGAGGACCATATACTGCCAATTAATGGATTTAGATCACCATATTGCCAGTGAATGGATTTAGATCACCATACTGCCAATTAATGGATTTAGTCATCATATTGTCAGTTGATGGATTAGATCACCATACGGCTAATTAATGGATTAGATCACCATATTGTCAGTTGATGGATTTAGAGGACCGGACCATCTGCCAATTAATGGATTTTAGATCACATATTGTCAGTTATGGATTTAGAGGACGATACTGCAAATTAATGGATGTAGATCACCATATTGTCAGTTGATGATTTAGAGGACCCGGACATACTGCCAATTAATCGTTAGATCACCATATTGCAGTTAATGGATTAGAGCACCATACTGCCAATTAATGATTAGATCACCCTATTGCCAGTTAATGGATTTAGAGGACCATTACTGCCCAATTAATGGATTTAGATCACCATAATTGTCAGTTGATGGATTTAGAGGACCATACTGCCATTAATGGATTTAGATCACATATTGTCAGTTGATGGATTTAGAGGACCATACTGCCAATTAATGGAATTAGATCACCATATTGCCAGTTAATGGATTTAGATCACCATACTGCCAATTAATGGATTTAGATCATCATATTGTCAGTTGATTGGATTTAGATCACCATACGGCTAATTACTGGATTAAGATCACCATATTGTCAGTTGATGGATTTAGAGGACCGGACCATACTGCCAATTAATGGATTTAGATCACCATATTGTCAGTTAATGGATTTAGAGGACGATACTGCAAATTTAATGGATGTAGATCACCATATTGTCAGTTGATTGATTTAGAGGACCGGACCATACTGCCAATTAATCGATTTAGATCACCATATTGCCAGTTAATGGATTTAGAGCACCATAACTGCCAATTAATGGATTAGATCACCATATTGTCAGTTAATGGATTTAAGAGGGACCATACTGCCCAATTAATGGATTTAGATAACACATATTGTCAGTGAAGGATTTAGAGGACCATACTGCCAAGTAATGGATTGCGATCACCATATTGCACGCAAAAGGTCTATGTAATGCGATACGATGAACAACATGAACATTATTTACAATATATAAACTACGACTCATATTGTTATACCATTTTCACGACTACTCGTATTAGTTATGTTTTCTTCTCTTAATCACGAATTGTAGTTTTTGAAACCTTAAACACAGTCTATGCCAACAAATATGAGGATTATTGATACGCTTGCTTTACAAAAAGGAGGATTATGATAGGCTATGCTACACATATGAGGATTGATATGCTATGCCAAACAAGATGGAGGACTGATAGGTTAAGCCTAATTACAGGAGGATGATAGGATATGCCAACAGACATGAGTATTGATAGGTATGCCTGTTCACATAGGATTAATAGGATATGCCTACGAACAGGAGGATGATAGGTTTATGCCTACTAACAGGAGGATGATAGGCTATGCCTACTAACAGGAGGATTATAGGCTATGCCAACAGACATCAGTATTGATAGGTTATGACTATCAACATGAGGATTGATAGGATATGCATACAAAACAGGAGGAGTATGATATGTTATGCCTACAAGCAGGAGAAATGATAGGTTATGCTACTAACAGGAGGATGATATGCTATGCCAACAGACATGAGTATTGATAGGTTATGCCTATCAACATGAGGATTGATAGGATATGGCTACAAACCGGAGGATTATAATATGCTATGCCTACAACACGGCGGACTGATAGGTTATGCCTACTAACAGGATGATGATAGGCTTTACCAACATATATGAGTATTGATAGGATTGCCTATCAATATGAGGATTGATAGGATATGCCTACAAACAGGAGGATTATGATTGCTATGCCTACAAGCAGGAGGACTGATATGTTATGCCTAACAAACGGAGGGTGATAGGCTATGCCAACAGACATGAGTATTGATAGGTTAAGCCTATCAACATGAGGATGATAGGATTTGCTACAATAGGAGGATTATGATATCCTATGCCTTCAAACAGGAGGATTGATAGGCTATGCCTATAAACAGAAGGATTGATAGAATATGACTACAAACCGGGGAAATGATAGGCTATGCCTACAAACTAGCGGATTGATAGGCTATGCAATCAAACAGGATGATTAATAGGTTATGCCAACAAACAGGAGGATTGATATGATACGAATACTAACAGTGGATTGGTAGGCTACGCCTACAAAGAGCAGGATTGATAGGATATGCCTACAAACAGGAGGACTGATAGGTTATGCCTACAAACATGAGGATGATAGGCTACTCTAAGAACAGGAGGATTGATGATAGGCTATGCCAACATACATGATGATCGATAGGTTATGCCTACCAACATAGGAGTGACAGGCTATGCTACAAAACAGGAGGATTATGATATGCTTTACCTACAAGCAGGAGGACTGATAGGTTATACCTTATTGCAGGAGGATGATAGACTATGACAACAGACACGAGTACTGATGTCTTACACCTATCAATATGGGGATTGATAAGATATGCCTGCAAACAGGAGGATTATGATATGCTATGCCTACAAGCAGGAGGATTGATAGGTTATGCTTATTAACAACAGGATGATAGGCTATACCAACAGGCATGAGTATTGATAGGTTATGCCTATCAACATAAAGATTGATAGGATATGCCTACAAACAGGAAGATTATGATATGCTATGCCTACAAGCAGTAGGACTGATATGTTATGCCTACTAACAGGAGGATGATAGGCTATGTCAAGAGACATAAATATTGATAGGTTATGCCTATCAACATGAGGATTGATAGGATATGCCTACAAACTGGAGGATTATGATATGCTATGCCTACAAACAGGAGGACTGATAGGTAATCCTACTAACAAGAGGATGATTTGCTATGCCAACATACATGAGTATTGATAGGTTATGCCTATCAACATGAGGATTGATAGGATATGCCTACAAACAGGAGGATTATGATATGTTATGCCTACAAACAGGAGGACTGATAGGTAATCCTACTAACAAGAGGATGATTTGCTATGCCAACATACATCAGTATTTATAGGTTATGCCTATCAACATGAGGATTGATAGGTTATGCCTACTAACAGGAGGATGATAGGCTATGCCAACAGACATGCTATTGATAGGTTATGCCTATCAACAGGAGGATTGATAGGATATGCCTAAAAACAGTATGATTATGATATGCTATGCCTACAAACAGGAGGATTGATATGCTATGCCTACAAACATGAGGATTGATAAAATATGTCTACAACCGGGGAAAAGATTGGCTATGCCTACAAACAAGCGGATTGATAGGCTATGCAATTCAACAGGACGATTGATATGTTATGCCAACAAACAGGAGGATTGATATGATATGAATACAAACAGGAGGATTGATAGGCTACGCCTACAAACAGCAGGATTGATAGGATATGCTTACACAACTTGGATAGATAGGTTAAGCCTAGAAACGGGAGGATTGATAGGCTAAGCCTAAATACAGGGGAATTAACAATAGGCTATGCCAAAAAACATGAAGATTGATAGGTTATGCCTACCAACATGAAGATTGATAGGCTATGCCTACAAACATAAGGAATGATCGGCTATGCCTACAAACAGGTGTATATATAGGCTATGACTACCAACAGGAGGATTGATAGGCTATGCCTTCAAAGGGGAAGATTGATAGGCTATGCCTACCTTTTGGATGATTAATAGACTATGCCTACAAACAGGAGGATTGATGATAGCCTATACCAACACAAATGAGGATTGATAGGTTATGTCTACCAACAGAAGGGGTTGATAGTCAATGTCTACGATCTGGAGGAGTAATAGGGCATACCTACAAACAGGAGGATAGATAGGCTATGCCTACCAACAGGATGATTGATAGGCTATGACTACAAACCGGAGGATTGATAGACAATGTCTATACAAAGGAGGATTGATATGCTGTGCCTACAAACAGGAGTATTATGATAGACTGTGCCTGCACATATGAGAAATGATAGGATATGCCTACAAACAGGAGGATTGATTGGATATGCATACAAACAAGAGGATTGATAGAATATGCCTACAAACAGGAGAATTGATAGGATATGTATACAAACCGGAGGATTTATAGACTATGCCTACAAACAGGTGGATTGATGGGCTATGCAAACAAACATGAGGATTGATAGGCTAAGCCAAGAAGCAGGCGGAATACTATGCTTTGCCTACACATAGGAGGATTGATAGGCTATGCCAACAAAGAAGAGGATTGATGATAGGCTATGCCAAGAAACAGCCGGATTGATAGGCTATGCCAACTCGTCGGAGGATTGATAGGCTCTGTCTGCATACAGAATAATTGATGATAGGCTATGTTATCAAACATGAAGATTGGTAGGTTATGTATACCAACATGAGGATTGATAGGCTAAACCTATAAACAGGAGGATTAATAGGCTATGCCTACAGACAGGTGGAGAGATAGGCTATTCCTGAAAACGGAAGGATTGATAGGCTATGCCTACCAACAGAAGGATTGATATAATATGCCTACAAACCGGCGATTTATAGGCTATGCCTACAAACAGGAGGATTGATAGGATATGCCTACAAACAGGAGGATTGATAGGCTACGCCTACAAACAGGAGGATTGATAGGATATGCCTACGAACAGGAGGATTGATAGGCTACGCCTACAAACAGGAGTATTGATAGGATACGCCTACAAACAGGAGGATTGATAGGCTACGCCTACAAACAGGAGGATTGATAGGCTATGCCTACAAACAGGAGGATTGATAGGCTACGCCTACAAACAGGAGGATTGATAGGCTACGCCTACAAACAGGAGGATTGATAGGTATGCCTACAAACAGGATGATTGATAGACTATGCATACAAATAATAGGATTGATAGAATATGCCTAAAACAGGGTAATTGATAGGCTACTCGAGTACAAGCTCTTGAAAAACGAATAAGTTGAGACACATACACCCCATAAGAAGTTGCTCGGGGAACATCCCCATCCAAGTTGGGGTAATTAACAATGTCAAAATTAAAATCATCTCTCTTGTCATAGATTTTGCTAATTATTTCACCATTTTCAATCGAGAGATCTAAATCAAGAAATGAAGCGTTATTATCAGATATATTAGCTTTATTAAGCTGAAGATCTTTATGATAAATATTATCAACCATAGTTGGAAAGAAAGGGTTGTCAATGTTCTGTATGTCATCCAGATACCGAGAGGTGTCATTAAAAGCTTCAATAACATCTGCCTGGGTATCTGGTGAAAGTGTTATGTGTCCTGGAATTGTAAAGCTATACTATTTTATATGATCCGTAGGTTTAGGTTTCAACTGAGACAATCTCAGACACGGTTTATGATAGACCTTACTTGCCTGCTGAAAATCTAAAAGATTGACATTGCATTTCCAACAAAAGCATTTCCATTAAAATGAAAACCATGATGTTTGAGCCTTGGTACTACGGTTTTGAATCAGGATCATTGTATTACATATGCGTTTAGAAATGATACATATATGCCAAGCACTCCACGTTTCAACTTGAAAGATAGACGAATGTGTTAACTTGTATCAGTTCGACAATTTAATGATTGTATACATATAAAAATAGATATAAAAATAAGTACAAATGTTGAACAGAAAATACAGCTTTCACAGAACACAGTAAACGCAAAAACAAATCGAACAGGAAAAGCAGCATTCAAGGACATTCAACCACAACACACACAGAAACAAAAAACAACTACATATAATTAAATACTGAAAATTGGATCCACTGGAAGCAACAAACACAAACAAGAGAAAAAAAGTAGCAGATTCTGTTTTATTGAGTCTGTGCATGAGATGTAATGTAGAGAGCAACAACTCTCACGCCTCCTAGCACCGGCCTAAGCGATGTTCTACTTTAAAGCCACAAAGACTGGGCTTGATGATCCCAAAGGACCAGCAAGTAATAACACTACTGATTTGCAGTCGGGGCAACTTTTGCCTCCACCACACAGCACTAAACAAACGCTAGTGTGAATTTGAATAAATACTGAAAATATCCGTGGAAGCAACAATCACAAACAGGAGATAACAGTAGCAGACTCGGTTATTTTTGTCTGTTCATGAGAGGTAGAGTCCAATGCAACACCTCTCACGACCCCTAGCACCGGCTTACGCGATATTCTAAAGGACCAGTCAGTAAAATGTATAAAAGGCAAGACAAGACATCACAAACACACAAGGGTTGACAATAAGGATATCGCCTTGGAACGGTCAGTGGTAAAACAGAATGTTGGAGGGTTAAACCAGGTTTTGAGGCGCACACAACCCCACTCTTACCCTATTGTCATCCCAATAAACGGGACAGTGTAATTAAAGATATCCCCGCCAGGTTATAATCTCTAACAAACAAGACAGCATTACTAGACAATATAAGTAAAATATAAATGATCATGTATATATAATATTAAGAAACTAAAGCCTAGAAAGCCATAAAATAAGTACTCATTGACTTGGCAGAAGCCTGAGCAATAAGAGAACAAACCGTTATGGGTCCGACAATACAAGAGTAAAGGCACACTTCAAACGCTACCGTCCTATAAGGACTTAGGTAGACATCATCATGGGGTCCACAATCTGTCCGGTCATCGCACAATCAAAGAGGAAAATAAAGTGTCGCACTGTAAATGGGTCAACCATTAAACATGTAGTGCGTTGCAAAATAATAGGACCATAAACTCTTTTGAAACACCTTTTAACAAGTTTAATAAAGAAGGTATACTAGCGATTAAGAACAAGAATTTTATGAAGTTTGTATATCACATCACCATAGAAGTTAGGCTGTGATAATCATTGTCGCAGAAGTGTTTTTATATTATGTTTATATTTTAGATACAGGGTAAAACACTATGTGGTTGAAGATTGAATTGTGTGTTACCTCATTTACATCACATGTTAGCTATATACATGTACGATGGTCTATTTAATCGTGGTGGAGGCAGATCACCCACCTTTTCCGAGGTAGAACATGCACCGTATACCTTCACCATATAATAAGCGACACTTCCTTATTTACAAAGAAATATAAAAAGATCGGACAGGGAAAGTAGCAATCAAGAAGGGCAGTCAAGCTCCCAATGGGATTCAAACCCAAGACGGTGAGAGTTGAGAAGGTTTCAAAAGCAGCGTCTTTACCATCCTGACCACAGAGTCTATAGTGGTACATATATTGTGAAGTTCAAAGAAAGACACACTAATGTACCAATTGACACTGGACGCGGGAATAAAAGTGTGCATACACAATTGTAACAGAAGTAGATAGTAGGTATAACTGCCATTAGTGAAACGAAATAACTTAATCATGTCTATAATATGCCAGTTGACTCAATAGATTTACATTACATGTACACGGCTTCAATTTGTTGTTCCGAAAATTGTAAGGTCAACACAAACGTATAGATGTGTCTGTTCGATGCGTTTATTAGTGGCCTTTCTTGTTTTTTGATTAAAAATGAGATTCGTATATTTATTTCATGTCAAATTTCCCTAAACAGAAGTGCTAATATCGCTAAATTGAACGCGCGACTTTAATTAATCCCTTAATCTTAACTTTGAAATTAGCTGTTTAATTACATAACACTTTGCGCTAGATACTGAAAGCACAGTCAACATATATGTGATTACTCGACAACAGCGACGAGTATCTTAAAGCTGCACAATCCCGATATAAGGCACACTGGTACTCAACATATCGAACGGTTATTATGTTGTACCAAGTGATTACTGTGTACGTGTGGGGTCATATATACAACATGCGCGCTACCTAAATTCACTGAATATTAATGAGATAAGGCGGTACTGAATGGGAAGCTTCAGGTACTTGAAACGACCACTGATCTTATATCGGTTATAAAAGCGGATTTTAGCAGACGACATTTGACCACCGAACTGATGAGTTACTCAAAACAACCTTATAAGTCCATATTTGTATAATCCGAAACAATACCTATAATTAAACGCAGCGGCCTTTTAAAAAAAAAAACTTTCCAACTATCCTGTTGCATCAACGAAACTATTATACAAACAAGTAATCCTCCATTTTTATGTGTGTGTGTGTGTGTGTGTGTACTGTATATTAACACAAAACACAAGGGAGAAATCGTTTATCAAAATTGGAATATTGGTAGAGGGGACCCCAAACAGTATTTGAAGTTATGCATGCATGATTTACACATATTAGGAGATTATAAATCACTTTTTTTTTTAAAATAAGGTTGTCTTAATTTATGCATGAATTGAAATATTGTAAAATAAAAATTGAGAGAGAGAGAGAGAGAGAGAGAAAAAAAGAGAGAGAGAGGGAGAGACAAACAGACAGAGAGAAAGAAAGAGAGAAAGAAAGATGGACAGAGAGAGACAGAGAGAGGGAGAAGGTAAGAGACAGAGAAAGAAAGAAAGAAAGAAAGAAAGAGACAGACAGACGGAGAGAGAGAGAGAGAAAGAAAGATAGACACAGAGAGACAGAGAGAGGGAGAAGGTAAGAGATAGAGAAAGAGTGAGAGAGATAGTAGAGAGAAAGAAAGCGAGAGGGAGGGATGGAGGGAGGGAGATGAGCGAGACGAGGTTGAAGGAAGAAGGGAGTGTGGGAGGGATTGAGAGAGAGAGAGAGAGAGAGAGAGAGAGAGAGAGAGAGAGAGAGTTTGTTTCTATATATAGTCTTATACACATAGGAGCCGGAGGGCCCCACACCGTAATGTTTCGGGGTGAGCCTCATATTTATGTTTTACGAAAACAAATGCAACAAAAAAATGTATGAATAGCCAACATGAACATTACATTTCAGATTGATTAGATTTTAAAAATCAACAGAAAATATTTTACTTAATCTGCAAAATCAACGATTCTTCCAGCTGAAAAAATATATTTGTGAGAGGTTAGCTTCCGCCTGTACGGCAGTGTTAACTAAACACTGAACGTTTTATTAAACTTTAAATACTAGTTATTAACGTTTCCTAAGTTAACTTATGTAAATCTTTAATTTGCTTTAATTAAGTTAAATAATTTGTAAAGTAATTTTAAATGACAACAAGCCGGTAGCCATCCTTGAAATTTAATTTAGGGATATCACTTATTTTGGTGTCCGGTGGAATTAACCTCCCTCTCCGCCCTGGATTTTGTTTTGATTTCCTTCCTTCAGTGTGTTGCATTTCCCCCATCTACTAGTATATATTTGTTTTTTATGAAAGTACATTCCCAATTCAACCAAGGCTACAGCCTCTGTGTGCCCCAGTGTGCCCCACTGTAGCTACGGACCTGGAAAAGCAGAATATTGAAAAGCACAGGGTCCTTCGCGATTGAACATATTTATGTATAAGGAACTTATTTAGTACAGTTTATGTTAATCGGCCTTCGTAGCGCAGTAGGTTACCGTGTTATTCTAGATATGCTTACCCCGTTGCGGACGGGGTTCAAACCCGCGGCTCTGTACTTTTTTTTTTAAAGCAAAAATGTTTTATGAATTTTCTTTTTTTATGAAGAAGTTGTAGTAAAATGGCTTTGAGATTGATCAAATTTAAATGTGAACAAACATATAGATAATAGTACGTACACAAGCACGGCCAACGCACGCACCCACAAACACACGCGCGCACGCAAGCACGCGCGCGCACATACAGTCTCCCATATGTTAGTTAATATTAACATTTGAAATTTGTGTAAACGGTGTCGGAAAGAAATTTAGAAAAAGACGAATACTCAGTCCGTCCGCAATAATGGGATCATTGTTTTTATTTCGTCAAAATGTGATCGCCATGGCAACACATTGGGAAACAAATCCGAAAGGTCAGGTATATGTGACATGTTTCATGAAGAGACATTCAAGTTATAAAATTTACTCCAGAATGATAGTGTTTTACTCTTTTGTTGTATTGCCAAGAAGCTCGGAATTGTTAAACGGAAGGATAAACGGGTGGGCGACCTTCGTGTGTATAGCCCCACATCCTAAAAACTACGATTTGCGAAAAATAATATTGCTGGTCATTTTTCAACAAATGCAAATTCCACATGTATAACTATTAATTTGAACAATACCCTTCAAGTGTCTCGTTTTAAACAATAATTTCTCCTTGTCCTGTGTCAACACCTGAGCATGTATTTCACTGTACATACTATTTGCTACCGATACACGCTCTCTGTATATGTGTACATGTATAATATGTGTGTGATTTTGTATTGTTTCGAGGATATTATAGGAAATAAATATATATATGGAACATATGTGGAATACGCGGGTAAGTGTTTATAATTCTCTACATAGTGACGTATTTACGTTATGCTTATCTCATTTCCCCCCACTTCTGTTGAACAAATATGTATATATTTACATTACACGCCATTGAATTTCCTCATCGAGTTGAACAGTCTGTAGTTATCGGATATCTGAGCAAATTGCTATATAAACGTTTAGGCTTATATACCCGTAATCGCTGGGTGGTGCAGTTTCAAAGTTACCGAAGCGTTTATCACGCCTATTATGGAAATGTCTCGATATGCGCTACGACAATATACCAGTCTAAACAATTTATACAACATCCAGGAAAGACATTAATCTATAGGCTTTTTTGTGTTTAAAATACCTTGAAATTGTATTATTTTATCGGGATTGTGTAGCTTTAAAGGTGCTGAGAGGCTTAGGGCAGCATTTATCAATACTATAATATTCAACACCTCTGGTAAAACACTATAGGGTAAATACATGCTAAAGCTCAAAGTAAGAACGAGAAAACAATCGGCGAAATAAACAATATGTCATTTAGTTGGGAGCAGAGTTTATGAAGCTTGCGTATCACAAGTAACAGTCGTAAAGAATAAAGTAGAAGGCAGACAACATATCCTAAAGATGATTAAACAATACTCAGATCCGTTAAAGTCTGGAGCAAGTATTTGAGAATGTTTCACCGATATATGTGTATGCATATCGGGCTCAAATATTTGAATAAATGGCAGTTCTGATTACACGCACGGGAAGACGTTGACTTTCGTCCTTGAATGCTACTTTTCCAGTTCGATTTTTATCTAATTTTACTTCCGCCACACTATACAGGCAACGATATTGTGATATAAAAAACATCTCATTTTCAAAAGAACAACATACGCAGTGATAATAAAGAAATATAAGCGACAATATGGTTGCCAATATGAGTACCACCTTGTAACAGTGACTGACAAATATAATAATAGGGGTTTAACACGTACTAGTACTAAACAGAAGGCGTTAGAAGATAACTAAATATTTCTTTGTTTCATGTTTATAAACACTGTTGAATGTGTACCAGACCTTGTGAAGCTAGACTGATTAATCATAGATCACAGCACAATTACCGAATACATCGAAGTTTCTGTCAAATGCCAATTCTAATTACTTATCGTGTAAACACTCTTGGACTAAGATTACTCCGGTGTTCCAGCATAGCATTATTGTTATAGTAATTGTTTTCGTCCTGGAGTGTCTTAGTTTAATACCTGTGCTAGCCTAGTGTTCCATCATGATAGCATTATTGTTATTATAATTGTTTCCTGTTTTCCTCAGGTCAGGTTTATCTTCCAACTTGATATAGCTAGATCTGGAGTAGTTTTTCTGTCATGGATGTCTTATAAATAACAATCATCAACAACACTATATTGTAATAACATACCAACGATTTACTGTTTTCAGATGTGATTGTCTAATTAATATCAAGTAACTGTTGTTGTTTTTTAATTATGTTTCAACTGATATTTGTTCTTTCTCAAATTAAATGTCACGATAATTGTGTTACACGATATATGTTGCTCCATGTTACCTGTGGGACTCTGGGTTTGGGATCAAACGTTTAAATACACAAATAATCAAAATTGTATATATTAATTATTTCACGCAGTGTCATACATACAAAGTAACCATTTGTGTTTTGAGTATCAAAGACAATCAACACAAACAGTGTTGCCCCTAGATTTGGGTAAGGTATCAAAGGGGTGAACATATATGTGTTTTACCTGTATTGATCTGTGTGTAGAACGCTTGGGGATTTGCAAAGTCATGCCGTCGAATTGGTGTTAGTTAAATTTAAAATTAAATTAAATTGTTTCTTGCCTAGAGTTTTTTCTCAGGTTTTCCTACCCACTTCATTGAGTTAGGTCTGGAGTAGTTTCTGCCATGCTGTCTTATAAATAATAATCTTCAACATAACATAAGAAACACATTACTGTTCTTTAGATGTGATTGTCTAATGCATACTGTCGTGAATTATCCAGTAACTGTTGTTGTTTTTTAATTATGTCAGAACAGATATTATCCTTTCCAAAATTAAATGTCACGATAATGGTGTCGCCAGCATATGTTGCTCCAGGGTTACCTGTGGAACTCTGGGTTGGGATCAAACGTTTAAATACACACATGATCAACATTTAATTTATTAATTTCCACGCACTAATAACATAATAACAGACATAGTATTATTTATGTTCTGAGCATCAAAGAACAATCAATACCAACAGTGTTGCCCCTAGAGTTGGGTACGGTATCAAATGGATACATTTAAATACACAAATAATCAAAATCTTGTTTATTAATTTACACGAAGTTTCAGTCATACGTAATAACAGACATAGTATTATATGTTTTCTGACTATCAAGGAAAAATCAAAACAAACAGTGTTATCCCTAGATTTGGATTCGGTGTCAAAGGAGTGAAAATATATGAGTTTACCATACGGGTGTGAAAAGCGCGTGGGCATTTGCGATGGCGCGTCGTAGAATTGGGTTTAGTTAATCTTAAATAATTGTCTGAAAATAAAATAAATAAATCTCGGCTAGATAGTAATTGTTTCCTGTCTAGAGTTGTTTTCTCATGTTTACCTACAGACTTTATATAGTTTCTGTCTTGGCTGTCTTATAAATAACACTTTTCAATAACATATGAAACACATTACTGTACTTTAGATGTGACTGTCTAATGAATACCTTAGTGAATTATCTAATAACTGCTCACCAGACATGCTTACTAGAGATATTATTTCGTCTGCTAATAAAGATGGTGATACTTGCTGATTTGTGCTAATATTGTAATAGGACTTGCTCGGTGTTAAACACGTATCTGCTCAGCAGATTAGAAAATACATTGTCGAAACTTATTTCTCCTGATACTTATTTAAGCTTAAAGAAATATAAAAAGATCGGACAAGAAAAATGGCATTCAAGAAGGACAGTCAACCACAAAACACAGAAACAAACACGCAAACAGACATACAACAAGGCAAAAGTAATAATAAATGCAAACGACATCACAAACACAAAATGGTTGACAATAGTGCTACCGCCTTGGAACGGTCAGTGGCAAAGTAGGCCACTGGGGGTTTAAACCGATTCTAGAGTGCACCAAACCTCACACTTACCCTACTTCATCCCATTAAAACAGGACAGTATAAATAAAATATTCCCCGCCTTGATATAATCTCTAACCAACAAGGCAGCATCAATTTAAGTTTAATAAATAAAAAGTGGTGTCTATTGATAAAACTGTTCGTTTTGCTTTTCATAAGTAACACATCTACAAAACAACTTGAATTTGAAAGTAGATGCATTTTCAATTTGATCATATTATTGTTTCTTAGTATAATTTATGATGCTTACACGTTACTCTATCTGAGACCCTATTTACATATAGTGTTTCGGACATTTTCCTGTTCAGTATTTATAAACATGCACCCTAGCGTTCGTTAATTAAAGAAACTATAATGGACGGGTACCTAAAGCAAATAGGAACGTTCTAACACTGTGATTACTATCAACTTCAAGCTCGTGAAATCATGGCTGGGAATCCGTATATAAGGCAACTGTATAGCGAACCTATTTCATTTCTAGACATGCGATCGACACAGTAACATAAAAAATACACACCAATTTAAATATTATAGCCTATGCGAGTTTCGAACCTATGACTTTCGGATTGACAATCTCTAAGCTTTGCCATTGGGCAATCAGTTAATTAATACTGTTGTTTTTATCGATATACTGTTAGCATTGTAGACGTTATCCTTTCTTTATTGTGTGTGTGTCATTCAATGATATTCTAAGTGCATACCTACACCAAAGCAAAGAGCTTCGAAAATAAAATACCCCAGAACATATAGATTACAAATTATAATAGTATACGCTGAATATATACTGTATGAAACTTCAGTATATTTTCAGAGTATACTGTTATAAATTACAAATTATAATAGTAAACACAGAAAGTATACTGTATAAAAACATACAGTGTATTTTCAGAGTATACTATTATAGTTTGTAATCTATATTTTCTGGGATGTTTTATTTCCGAAGGTCTTTGCTTTAGTGTAGGTATTTTAAAATATCATTGATAAATAATCTAAAATCCATTATCAAACAAATAGATAGTTAAAATGAAAAGTAGTATTTCAGTTGTCTCTTTGACCTAATGGCTGTGTATAAGGATTGCCAATCCGGAGGTCTCGAGTTCGAACCCCGTGTTGAGTAAATTATGTGTCAATGATTAGGACAGGGATGCGTTTTGATATCGATGTTGCTACAACGAACGACGGATTAAAAATGATGTCCTGGTATAGGTTTCTCTCCATGTCTACGGGTTTACGGCCATGCTTTACAAGCTTGAATTTGGTATAAAACCGAACGTATAGTCCCTCCTATTTTATTTGGGTACAAATAGCCTTATATATCGCTATAGTGCAGTTTGGCAACTGTAAAACGTATCCCCGTGCTACAAATCTGTAGTGTTAATTGTTACTGGTACTTTGGAATCATCGAGCCTCATATATATGGATTTGAAGTAGAATACGGCTTCAGTCGGTGCTAGTGGGAATGAGAGGTGCTGTGTTTTACATAAACGCGCATATATAGACCCAATACACCCGCATCTGCTACTTCATTACTTTGGCTGAGTTTGTTTCTTTCGTAGGAGCTACATTTTCGTATTGACTAGCATTCGCAAAATTGTTCGTTTAGTGCAGTATGGCGGCTTTAAACCATATCTCCATTCTACGAATCAGTGATTCTTTTAGATCATTGCGCCCAATAGTGATGAATTTGATGTAATACCGCTTTAAAGAAATATAAAATGATCGGACAGGGAAAGCAGCTTTCAAGGAGGACAGTCAACCACAAAATACAGAAATAATCAGGCAAACAGACAAATAAGAAGGTAAACATAACAACAAATGCCAAGGCGGTGTTAGTATGCATAATATGTGTTGTTTCTTACACTGCCTCTAATAACAGACTCAATAAAACCGAGTCTCCTGCTTTGTTCTATTGGCTGTGTCTGTTGCTTCCGAAGGATCTCCCTTTCAGCATTCATGGAACGTGTGTGTGGTTCGGAAAATATGTGATACTTAATTGTATTTCATGACAATACTGGCATCCATATTTGTGTTTCCGAAACAATATTCGGTGATAAATTATTATACTATTACTGGTGTCACTTATATAAGATACGAACGACCTTCATACATGATAAAACCGACAGTTTGTATGACTGGTAGCAAATCAAGAATGTAAGCGGAGACACTTATTTTAATACGCCCATCATTTAACAGTTGTATATGTTAACTATGAAGTATATATTGAATTCACACAAATTGCCAGGCAGATAAAATCATATCAGATTAACAAACGGATGGCCATAGTGCAAATAGAGTAGGTCTAATACGGTTTTCGATAATTCCCACTATATCTCTTCAACATAAATACAATTGATTTATGAAGTGCTTATTTTATTTCGAGACGTCCCGTGGTACTATAGTTGTTTAACGTGCTCGAAGGAGATGAACTGAATGAAAGTGTTGTGAAACTGCTCATCAACATGTTATTTGAGTTTCTTTCGAGCCGCCCTAAGGTTAGGAAAATGACAATAATAATCTATAAACTTGCCCTACTCTTACTACCGCATAGATTCCAGTGGTTCTTACAATATCTCTACCATGCATATAATACCTCTTCTTATTATTACTCTCCATACATCTCTTGCAGTTCCATTGCAATAATGTAAAATGGGTAAAGGGACACAACTCTATTTTACAAGTATTGAAAAGTATCTCAGAGTGCCTTCTTGGGTACAGTGTGTGCACGGTGAGAAAGAAAAATAAGAGGTTTGTTCTCATAAAGCTTTAATACTTCTGTTACCAATGCGTTTATATAAACTTTCACGTTATTATTAAATATACAGAAAAAAGACTGTGTCATAACATTAACACAACTAGCACTATAGAGCCAAATACAGGTATTTACTAATGATGAATGTGTAAGCGATTTGATTCAGCGCTAAGCTAATCACAACACATATATAACTGTATAACGGCATTGCTTATATTATTTGCATCTGTACACAATTTGAATAGTTTAAAATAAGTAATGTTGCTACAAGTATTGGAGCAGTTACATGTTAAAAATAAGACTGTTTGCGTCTTGAATTAATAAATGGGCTGTCAATTGAAAACACTCATATTTAGTCATGTGTCGACTTTCTTATTATTGTGTTTTTATCAAAAGACACGTAAAAGTATGAATCTAGAGCAAGTGAACAACCTATTTAACCATAATAATAAATATTGCAAACGGGATCCCCTACAAGCAACGAACACAAACATTAGATAAAACTAGCAAACTCGGTTTTATTAAGTCTGTTCATGGGTGATAAAGTTCAGTGCAACAATTATCATGCCTCCTAGCACCGGCTTAAGAGATATTCTACTTTAAAGCCACAAAGATCGAGCTTGATGATACCAAAGAGGACCAGTAAGTAATAACTCTACTTATTTGTAGTCGGAGTGACTTTTCACGGCCGCCACACAGCACTTAACAAATGCTAGTCAGTACATACTGAAACGTTTAAATAATATTCTAAATGTAAAGTAAGCGACACAACAAACAGAAAATGGTTTAAACCACCTGGGTTACAGCCTTGGACATGTCAGTGACAAAATATATTCAAACCATATATTATATACCATCATATATTATATATCATATATTAAATCAGGATCAAAGGTGCCTCATTAAAACCACAATATTAGACTAATGTCATCCCAATTAAAAGGGACATTGTAAATCTGGAAATCCGGTGAGGTTATATCTATCATTAAACCGGGCTTCATTTATAGGCGATATAGATAAAACACGGATACGTATATTATAGAGCGTGCCTAGCTACCCACAAATTAAGTACTCGATGAAAATCATAAAGGCCCCATTAAATACAGATATAAAAATCGAACGGAAAAAGTAGCATTCAAGGACGACAGTCAACCAAAAATAAACAAAGAACAACTATTTATAAAAATGAAAAAAAAAGGCAAAATAAGTTATCACAAACACACAAGGGTTGACAATGCATATTCGAATGGCACACATATACTAAATAACAAAACAATAGCGAAATATTGACATTTCTGCATAGTGTTTCGTGTTTAAGAAATTGAACCTTTTCTAAGCAGTTATTTTTGACCGGACAGGCTGTGGACCCTATGATGACCTCTACCTAAAGCCCAAAAGGACGGTAATATTTGGTGTTTGTCTACAATATTATCTTGTCGTGCTCTTGTTGCTCTGGCTTCTGTCAAGTCATTGAGTACCTTCTTTGTGGAGTTCCATGCTATTGTTTTTTTGTATTTATATAAACACGGACATCTTGTGTTTTACTTATATTGCCTATTAATGCTGCCTTGTTGGTTAGCAAATAGTTCATGTCGGAGATTTCTTTATTTACACTGTCCCGTTTTATTGGAATGACAGCAGTTTAAGTGTGAGGTTTGGTGCAACCTAGAACCTGGTTTAAACCCCCACCCACAGCGGCCTTTTTTGCCACTGTCTGTTCCAAGGCCTTATCCCTATTGTCAACACTTGTGATGTCTTATCGTGCCTTTTAGTCATCTTATATATAGTTAAATCTTTGTTTCTTTGTGTGTTTGTGGTTGACTGTCGTCGTTGAATGCTACTTTTTCTGTTCGATTGTCATATCTACTTTTAAATGATACAAAATATACACGAGTTGACAATAGGAGTACTACCTTGGAGCTTTTAGTAACTAAACGGCCGCTGGTGTTTAAACAAGCTTCAAAGAGATTACACCTCATTTTTAACGTCTTTTCATCCCAATTACAAAGAGAGATTACATAAGAAATCTCCACCCGTCGTTACCTGTTCAGATAATTATCTGACAACAGTCTGTAATGTGAGGAAATAATTGCAAACGGAGAGACCCTCTGAGCGACTGGTAATCGCTGTGATGTTCTCATGTGTCATTAGTTTTGCTATCATTAGTGTTGCACCAATTACTCATTTCTATTCTGGCGATATTGTTTTATAAATCAATACCAAAGTAATTTGAATAGCGGATAACCTGTATTGTGTTCATCTAATTGGCGACTTTTTCCAATCAGCATTGATACCTGTATCTAGTTTTTTTTCAAATACTTAATGTTTAAAATAAAACTAGTATCACTTGGATGAATACATCAATACATTAGTTATGTTATCAACGGTCGAGTGGGCTGAATATATTTTATATCAATCCGGTGGAGTATTTTTTCCAAACCAAATGACATTAAAAGTGAATTTTACCATCTTGAAAAGTATTATAACAACTAGTAACAATGTTAGAGAATATTTACACAATTACCGTACATGTGCATGTATTTGCCAGTAACCAGCGGCCATTTTGCCACTGGCCATTCCGAGGCAGTACGTATAATTTTTTCCAAAAAATAAAATATTTCGGTGTTCCGCACTTTTCTTCTAAATTATTCATTTTTCCATGTAATCGTCGTATGTTTTGAATGATACTGTGTCTGTTTGTTTGATTGCGATTTGTAAATGTTTCATTTCCCGTCCGATCTTTATATCCCTCGTTTTAGTTTTTTCTCTCATCGTGCGTGATATTGTGCTGTTCATTGTGCTTTTCATTGTATATTTAATTTTGTTTTTGTTTCCGGTACAATGCGAACCTACGTTGCCAATTCGTTTGGGAGCTGTGGTGGTTTCTATAGGAACATTTTTCTCAATTTTACAAATATAGAAGAAATCCGTTCTCAAAGCCGTTTTAAAACAACTTGAAGGTAATTACATCAATATTTTATATGTTACATTTTCCTGTTCTACTTTTATATCTACTTGTATTGCGTTTTCTTACCAAACTTTCTAAATATATTCGGAAATGGAAACAACAGCAAATGTAACTGCAGTAAAGTGTGGCAAACATCAACCCTGGTTACCATATGTCAATTTCGTGTGTTTTGCTACGTTTTTTTATACTTGTAATGAACAAGTGTTTAGTATGGGGCGCAACTGAATCAATTCACGTGCATCAACCATATAATTCAAACAGAAATAGTTGGTGTTGGAGAACACGCAGTCCCCATTTTGCAAGCACGTGCGCAGAAATTATAGAACTCTTTAAAAAAACTAGTTTAAAGCTTATACTGGGTGACATAGAAAACAAGTCATATCATAAAAAATAAGTATAATAGACGAACAGGTAATGCAGCTTTCACAGAACGCAGTAAACCCCAAAACACGCAAAACGACAAACAAGAATGGCAATATTATTAAGAAATAAAATTGCCAACTATGTACTGGATTCCTAAATAACATACAAAATCCGTATAAGGACTGTTTTATTTCGAATTCTAGTGCCTGCACCACCACAAACATCTGCAAACGTTTAACTTCTTGTCTTACTCCGTTAAAGATCACGTTAAGCAATATTGTGCTAACATTTAATAAGGAATAAAGCCATATGTCACACACACACAAAGAGGGTTAACAATAGGGCTACCGCCTTGGAACTGGCAGTGGCAAAAAAGGCCGTTTGGGGTTTAAACCAGGCAAGCATCAAACGTCACCGTCCTTTTGGACTTTAGGTAGACGTCATCATAGGGTCCACATCCTGTCCGGTCATCGCACAATTAAAGAGGAAAGCATAGAGGCGAACTGTAAATAGTAAGTTATTAAGTCGGAGATTCATCAAACAATCGTGTTGACAGGTTTTATAGAGTTATCATAGTCGGAATTCGCGGTTCCAATATGCTGATCGCAAAAAATCACCTTTGTGTCTTCTTCCAAATGGCCAATGTTTCAAAACTGGTACATCATTGTATATTCTTAAATATTATTAAAATTGACAGGAGTCAAAGAGCATTTCATGGTTTACCTTTTCTGAAAGTTTCTATTAATTTCATATCTATATGTTTTTCGTGACTGTTTTGAAAGTCGGTACCTGTCGTTCACTCTTTCAGGGGCTGTTCAAGATGGCGGTGACTGACATTACTTGGTCCAGACTTAATTTCATTAGAAAGCTTCTATTAGCAGGATTTTATAACGGATAAAACACGTTTAAAAACATTTTTAATGGAACATTGCGATACACTGTTTAAAATTACCTATTAAATGCTTTAATTTTACAATATGCAAACTTGTTTAAACCGAAATAAAGATTGTATTTCATACCACGGCAAACCCCTTATCCCTTCTTGGAGAAGGGGTAGGATGGGGCATGATGATTTTGGACCACGTAATGCAGACAATACACCCAGCTTAGGGCCAGTCAGTCGCCCGTCATAAACCGAACTACTCCCTGGACAAATTAAAAATATCAGAATGACTAACTGTCGCAGGATGACCCTAGTAGAATCAATGACGGTGAATGCATTTACATAAGTTTAATGCAACTTTTAAAATATGTTAAATATATATACAATTATCTAAAAAAACAAGCGAATATACAGATCAAATATGAAAAGAATGTTCTCATGAACGTTTAAGACGTTATTAGTATTGTAACAAAAATGCTGAACGTGTCGACTGATTATATACGACACTAAAGTGTTGTTAGAGTTAAACAATGTTGATCTATGATCTAGCGCGATAACTGTGATGCGCGTGAGCTCATGGAGATGATGATGCGCGAATCCAATGAGTGATTGTCATCAGATGCCTTCTATAAGGGTTGATGACGCGATATGTATGATGATTAACCTGCACTGAGGTTGTGCATGATGTTCCTCCAGTGAGGACTGATAACGGGCCCACCTCGTGTCCCGGGGGTTGTCGCTACTAGAACCTGGCCATGCTGCGCAGGTACAGGGACCGTCTCCACCGCTCTTAACGTTATGCGTGGAAGCTTAGCTCCACTCCGGAAGGCTTACATCCACACCTGGATGGCTTATATCCAACCCTGGATGGCTAAGGCACATATTGCCTATGAATTTCGCCGTCCAACTCCTGCTCCAAACAAAGCAACTATCGAGCTATCCCGGCCAGAACTAGAAGACAATGGATTTTATAGCAAACGTTACTCCCAAACCATTATTTCCCTCGTTCAGTCCGTGACATACATGGCTAAATTCGCAGTATTTAATTCTACACGAAAGGACCCTTACATAATTTTGCCTGTTAAGGAGATAGACCTATACTTTTACTTGCATTAGCACACAACTAAACTTATTAAACGGCCCTTCCGGACGTCATAACGCGGCCACTTAAAATGTGCAAGGTTTTCCGTGTTACCTGAATATATCATGAACATTGTGAATTTGGTTCAACTAAACAATGAATTAGGGTGTAACTAACAGCTGCTTACACGAGCTATGTACGACCAATACGCTCTACCCGTGACATTTTGTGACAACATCTCCCCACTTAAAGAAAGTGCTACACTTTTTAAAATTCAACAAAATTATTAATTAAACTATTAATTAGTTCTAGCAAAAGACATGGTTGCATAATAAACAACATTAAAATTTCAACAATATTCTACAATTGTACACTACACTGTCGTGACATATACTGCTATTGTATTAGACCTGTCATTATGTGCGCCGACTTAAATAGTCTGCCCCAATATTGTCCTGTCCACGGTCTATCACACCGACTCTATTTATACGAATAACACTACTTCCTGCCACTACAAGAACTCCAACTTTACACATTGCATCCATCGCATTACCAGTATACTGTTTGCGAAATGGAGTAGGGTCTCCCGTTTCACTAATCGGTTTTGCTAAAGTGTGCGTACAGCTACACTGCATTACATCTGTTGGTCCCGACTTCTCTACTACACTAAGCATGCCCGATATGTCTACATCGGCTGCTGTCTCCTTACCTACATTAGTGGGAAAAGACATGGGACTAGTGTCCTCACTACTGCCTTCCTCACTATCCTCAATAACTGCAACATTAACTACATTTAACACGCATTGTTGCACATTATCGGTTCTACTGATATACTCTTTCAGCATATTCGTATGTAAGGTCTTTAACTTTCCGTTTATCTCGATACGATAATCCATAGTGTTCACTATCACTCTAACGTAAAACGGACCTTTCCATTGTAATAACAGCTTGTTATTGTCGGTCGAGAGTAACAGTAACACCTGGTCATCTATCTTAAATTTCCTAGCTCAAGCTTTCTGGTCATAGTATCGTTTATAATTGGTACTTGCCTTAACTAACTGAATTTGAGCTATCTTACAAGTCTCCTCTAGTTTCTCCTTCAGATCTAAAACATACTGATATGTAGTCTTAACCTCATCACTATCTACTTCACCTGCCCAAATCTCTCTAAGAATCCTCATGGGACCTCTAACAGATCTACCGTACAATAACTCAAACGGAGAAAATCCTAAACTCTCTTGTGAAACCTCTCTAAATGCAAACAGCAAAGCATTGAGATACTTGTCCCAATCTTTGGGTCTCTCTGTACACATACGCCGTAACATTTGCTTTAACGTCCCGTTAAATCGTTCGACTAACCCGTTACACATAGGGTGATATGGTGTTGTCGTGATTTGACGCAAAGACAATAACCTGCTTACTTCAGCCATAAGTTCTGACGTAAACTGTGACCCACAATCAGTCAGCATTTCCTCTGGTACACCTAGCCTATTGAACATATCAACTAATGCCTCAGCTACTCTCTCAGTTTCAATTGAGGGCAATGCTACTGCCTCCGGAAACCTAGTTGCATAGTCTACCATGGTTAAAATGTACCTATTTTTCCTATTGACACTGGAAAAATTGGTCCAACTATGTCTACGGCTACCCGCTTCAATGGTGTATCTATCAGTGGCATCTGACCTAAATGTACTTTGGTCACTCGACCTTTTGGTACTGTCCTTTGGCATACATCGCAGACCTACAATACATAGGTACATCTCCACTAACGCCTGGCCAATAACATTCTGCCAATACTCTATCTGATGTTTTCTTTACGCCTAAATGACCTCCCATAATCGACTCATGCGCTACCTTTAGCACTGTCGTTCTATACTGGGTAGGTACCACTAATTGGTAAAACTGTCTACCACCACTATCTTCAAATTCCCTGTACAATAATCTATTCTTATGTACAAACTTACAACTACTGGACCCTTTACACTTCTTCACTACACCATCCTTGGCCTTCACTTTACAAGGACCTAATGACTCGTCTTGAGTTTGTGCTTCTATGAACTCCACTTTAAATATGTCACCTACGGCTGCAGGAACCTTTAATTGTCTATAAGCCTGAGCTTGCTTCTGAACCTGCGCTCTAGTCTCTACTGCATTACTTGTGCTACTCCTAAAATCGGACACTACCGGAAGTACTGAACCTTCTATGTTCCCTATCGTTAAATCATACATCGGGTCGTCCATACAGAGTGCCTCTGTAGTCCCTTTAAAGAAAGGTGTATCTACATCTATTCTCGCTATTGGCACATTCTCTACCGACTTATTCAACAACATACACGGTGACTGTTTACCTACCAACTGGTCATCCGTAACTAAACTACGCATAACTACCACACCTTTACAACCTGTATCCCTCATTACAATTACGTCTGTGCCATTCACTCTACCATCTGCCGTTGGAAGATTTGCATACGAAAAGAGACATGTTCCGATCTTCGCCATTAACGCTTTAACACAACAGCTACTACTCTCGGTTTTAATAACCGTACTATTACTACCACTGCCTCTACAGAGACCTCGGGTTTGACCACCTCTACCTCTACCGAAATTCCATGGGTTGTTTAAACCTTGGTTCTGACTACCTACATTGTTGTCCCCTCTACTATTGTCACTAAAACTGTCTACGACAGCCGATACTTTCACCGCTTTCCTACACTCACGTGAAGCATGATTCCCATTACAGTGACGACAACGAATAAAAGGTCTACCTATGTTGTTACCACTATTGCTACCTCCTCTAGCACCCATGGAACTACCTCCACCTCTATAGTTTCCACTCTGGACTTTCTGTTTATTACTATGATCGTCCCCTTGCCTATCTCGAAAAGTTCTGTCTTTCGACACTACATTATGAGCTTTACCTCTAGCCTCGGCAAACTGATCTGCTTGTGTTGCCATTTCTTCTACACTAGCTAATTTTCTTTCTTTCAGAAATAAAAACAAATCTCTACTACACACATTGAATAGCTGGTCCCGCAACAAGAAATCTATCAGACCTCGATAAGTCTGCGCTACCTTCCCTAACACTAACCACCTATCTAAGTAATTTCTAGACCTACTAATGAACTGAATAAATGACTCGCCTTTCTCAGGTAAACAAGCTCTAAACCGCTTTCTAAAACCTTCTTTAGTTAACTCAAATCGCTTTAGCAGAGCATCCTTTAATTTGTCATAGTCAAGAGAATCTATACTAGGTAATCTAGAAAATACATCTAAGGCCTTGCCTCTCAATGACGCACTTAAATGAACTGCCCACTTATCTTTGGTCCATTCTTGTAACTAGGCATAACGTTCAAACCGTAACAAGTAACTGTCCATGTTATCTTTGACACCATCAAAGTATGGTAACTTCGGACCTTTTAACTTTCCTGAATAACTATCTTTCCCTACAATTTTACTGTTCTCACTATCAGTCTTAGCTGCTTCCAGCTCTAAAGCTAACTTGTGATCAAACGCTGCTTTCTCCATCTCCATCTCTATCTTAGCCTTAGCTAGTCTACCATCTGTTTCGAACCTCTCATGTTCTAATTCTTGATTCTCCCATACTATTCTACTTTCTACTTCTAGCTTCTCTGTGGCTAGTCTACTTTCTTCATCTCGCTTCTCTTTGGCTAATCTACCTTATAATTCTAGCTTCTCTGTGGCTAATCTACCTTCTAATTTTAACTTATCTTTAACTAATCTACTTTCTTCATCTCTTTCCTGCTTTGCTAATTCTCTTTCCTTAAGTCTAAATACCCTTTCCCTAGCCTGTTCGCCTTTACTAAAGGTTCTAAGCTCCTCTCCAGTATACCCTAACTCCTTACCCATATCCGTAAGTTCCTTTATGGACGTCATGGTTATATACATTGTGGACTACTAACCAAAATAATTACAATTCACAAGTCACTAATAATTCTATTCTACTAACTACTAATGGTAAGTCACTGTGTCCTCAGTAAATACCTGGGCATCATCATAGGACAAGGTACATACACATGTGCACTAGCGCCCACTTACTAACGGTTATGTATAGATAGTATCTAGCTTCCACAATACATATACACTACATAAAATATCTATATTTGTTTGATATTGGACATAAACCTTAAACAATCATAGAAATGTGTATAGCATGTACATGTATATTTACTTCTTCCATCACTATAAGTATACTCGAGTGTCACAACATGAGTAGAACGTCTTGTTCGCCAACCTAATTGGATACTATTGGTATATCAAGGGAGGTAAAAACAAACACCCAAATTATTGAGCAAAAGTGCCTCAGACCAAATCGTGTAGACCACTGCGACCTCGTGCCAAGGAAGGAACGTGTACAAAACAACAGTTTGGACTCACCCTACCCTTGTCATGTCTTGACTTGTCTTCCAAGCTTTGACCGTCAACGTCTACAGTCACCTTGATGGATCAGAGGGTGGTATACATTTCTAAAATGATAAGTAGAGATGTAGTATATCATAATAAAGATCACTTATTGATTCTTTCCCTCCGTAGTCGCCCAAAACCCAATTTCTCTGAAAACCAGTTGTCGCAGGATGACCTTAGTGGTTGGGGCTAACTCAGGAAAGAATCAATGACGGTGAATGCATTTACATAAGTTTAATGCAACTTTTAAAATATGTTAAATATATATACAATTATCTAAAAAAACAAGCGAATACACAGATGAAATATGAAAAGAATGTTCTCATAAAAGTTTAAGACGTTTTTGGTATTGTAACAAATACTGAATGTGTCGACTGATTATATACGACACTAAAGTGTTCTTAAAGTTATAACAATGTTGATCTATGATCTAGCGCGATAACTGTGATGCGCGAGAGCTCATGAATATGATGATGCGCGAATCCAATGAGTGATTGTCATCAGATGCCTTCTATAAGGGTTGATGACGCGATATGTATGATGATTAACCTCCACTGAGGTTGTGCATGATGTTCCTCCAGTGAGGACTGATAACGGGCCCACCTCGTGTCCCGGGGGTTGTCGCTACTAAAACCTGGCCATGCTGCGCAGGTACAGGGACCGTCTCCACCGCTCTTAACGTTATGCGTTGAAGCTTAGCTCCACTCTGGAAGGCTTACATCCACACCTGGATGGCTAATATCCAAACATGGATGGCATATATCCAACCCTGGATGGTTTAGGCACATATTGCCTGTGAATTTCGCAGTCCAACTCCTGCTGCAAACAAAGCAACTATCGAGCAATCCCGGCCAGAACTAGAAGACAATGGATTTTATAGCAAACGTTACGCCCAAACCATTATTTCCCCCGTTCAGTCCGTGACATATGTGGCTAAATTCGCAGTATTAAATTCTACACGAAAGGACCCTTACACAATTTTGCCCTTTAATGAGATAGACCTATACTTTTACATGCATTAGCACAAAACTAAACTTATTAAACGGCCCTTCCGGACGTCCTATGGCGGCCACTTAAAATGTGCACGGTTTTCCGTGTTACCTGAATATATCATGAACATTGTGAATTTGGTTCAACTAAACACTGAATTAGGGTGTAAACAGCTGCTTACAAGAGCTATGTACGACCAATACGCTCTACCCGTGACATTTTGTGACACTAACAGGTTCCCACCGTCACTGAAACTAAATGAGACTTGAATTGAACTGTTGTGGTTCCATTCACAGTTCTAACGATGTACTAAAAATAACTCACACACGTTGTGTATTCAATGGTCAAATAATGCTGATGCAAGAAATGTACACACATCTATGCCTATATGGATTAGTTAATGTAATGACGTCAATTTTAGGACTGTGTCGAAACAGTGTTACAATAATCATGATCGTAAATAATTCCAGGTTAAGTAATTGTTAGGTTGTATATGATTTACGTGAGTGGGTGCCTCATTTAAACTGCAAACAATAGATCGATGTCGGAGAATTGAAACTAAAAAGTGAAACACACCAAGCAATTGCGTAAGTAAATAAACTTCTAATTACTGTAAGACAAGCGTGAAACGTTGAACGGTATATAGTGATGCACTCTACACATTGTGCGAATGCGCAAACTGTATTTTATTGTAACTAGACACAGTTTTATTGAGATCACCGGTGAATCGTTGTGACGTATGAGCAGACGAAATGTAAACAACTGGAGTTTTGGATATAAAGGTAGCTTCAAATCGTCTGTATTTCAGCTTTAATTTAGAAATGGAATCTGCTTTAGTTTCGACCTATGCATTTGTTCATTGTTAGTAATTAACTACATACCGTATATCACATTGTGAAAACCATATTTTGACAATTTTTTAAACATATTCTTAATATCACTTTCCGATCATCCACAAGGTGAAATGTTGTATTTCAATGTGTGTTTAGGTACTGTAAGTAAGTAAGCTACTTAATAATCTAAATTCAGTTAAATGTATTTAAAATCCTTAGATAAAATCACTATGTGACAGTTTCATTTTATAATCCTACAGTTTTTTTGTAGCACTTTTACACATGTGCGACAGTTTAATATTGAATATACAGCAGTACAAGAAGATGTGCAAAGCAAAATGCTTATATCTTATTAATATTCAATACAATTTTGGATTTAGAAACAAAAGTTTTATTGGATTTTCAAATTGGCTAACAACGTCATATGATTGTGTACCCTTTCTGTAGATTGCATACAAGAGCGGTGCATTATATGCCCGTTTGCTAAGTTTGTTATATGCTAAACGCATTTCCTAGGTGGCATGTCAATATGACCTTGACCTTTCACCTTCTAACAATAAAACTGACAGGGGTTGTTGTTTAACCATAGTCAAGTCTCAGTCACATTTAACCAACTAACCATAAAAGCATTAGGTGTCCTTGTTTTAACACGGGTACTATTTCTGTAAAGTTTAAAAATTGTAGGTGTAACAGTTACAAGTTACAGTGGTGAACATTTTCCTCAGGATTCGGTCACTGTCAGGTGAATGTGACCCTGATGTCCTACTGAATCCAAAAGCAGTAGGCTTCCTCCTCTCACCAAGGGTAATACGTCTACAAAGTTTCATGTGTTTTGATATTATACTTTTTTTTTGTTTTTAATACTTTTATTTCAGACACATTGTGTACTTACATATACAGTTGCATACATATATATACATTGCTAGTAAAACATGTTAAACGGAAAGAAAAATATAATAGAATCCAGTCAAGATAATTGAATTTCAAAAAGAGCAAAAACGAAAATAACGAAATAAATGAAGTCAATACAAACCTACACTAAATTAACTATTAATATTACATTCTTATATATATATACATACATATACACACACATACATATATACATGTATATACATACATACACACATACATATACCTAGATATACCAAAAAGGGTAATTTTACTTAACTATCCTAAATAAACAGTTGGCTAATTATGTTCCATCTCGCCTTTATGGCATTAGATTTTGGTACAGAGTACATAAATGATGAGAACAATTCCAAGTGTTTATATCTTTTCAGATGTTCGATGAAAACATCAAAGTTTGGGAGACATTTTTTCAATTTGCTTGAATAGACATAACTTTTATAGACAAGGAAACAAATATTAATAATCGAATTTAAAACATATTCATGCTGTTTAAAACCAAGGAGGACTTCTTCGGGTCGTAATTCAATAGAAATTCCGCAACGATTCTTAATTTGTTCAAACAATCTTAGCAGTATATTCTTTGAATACATACATTCAAAAAATAGATGTGAAACAGTTTCCTGTGAGTTGTTGCAAAAAGTGCATAGTTCTGTTTCTGACATTTTCCATTGATACAATTTGGCATTGGTAAACAAAATACGATGATCTATTTTGAATTGAAGACTTTGTAGGTAAGTGTCATCGGTTATTTTAAAAGTGTGTTGATATAGAAATTTCCAGTCTTCCTTTGTTAAGGTTATTCCGAGTTCTATGTTCCATTTTTCTTACGAGTTATTGGGTGTTAAGCTTACTGATTTTAAAAAGTCTTCATAAAACGATTGATTTACTTTTTTTGCTGATTTTAATTTATGAATATTTTTATTTAAAGGATGTTCAATTTTAGTTGTATTCTTAATACACGTTTTCCATTCATTAGGGATTGCATTAATTATTCCATAGTAAGATGTAAATGGAATGCCTGCATTGTATTTAGTTGAGAAATCATTAAAAGATAAAAACTCACACCGTTCATTTACAAGATCGTTTATGAAGAATACTGCATTTTGACTTAACACTTTAAAGAGGTTTAAGTCCCAGTTTAACACAATATTTAAATTATAAAATATAGGTTCTGATAAAATATCTGTATGTGTGTTTGTGGTGATTTCACTATCTAAAAGTGCCCAATATTGCATTACATTTTGCCAGAAACTGTTCTGATAACTTGCTAGTTTGAGGATTCCGTCTTTATGGAGATACCATAGTTTATAGCCACCGAACTGTTCTAGATCATTTAAAATAAGGGTTTTCCATGGTGAGAATATTTCTGGGTCTAAACGTTTTTTCACCCATACAAGTTTCAATGAATGACTTAATGATTTGATATGTGGCACTTTTAAACCACCGTTTTCAATCTGATTTATCATGACTGTTCGTTTAATTTTGTCATTTTTACCAGACCATAAGAAATTAAACAATGTAATTTGGAATTCATCAAATATATGTTCTGGTGGGTCAGGAAGGACCGTTAGACAATCAATAATGATTGGAAGAGCAAGTGTTTTTATAATCGTTGTTTTGCCAATAAGGGTAAGATTTCTGAAGGACCAATCGTTCAACATATTTTTGATTTTTTTTTAAGTTTGGTGTGGTAGTTGTTTATAAAATAGTTGTCTTCTTCTAAGTTGTATGTTATCCCTAATAGTTTAAAATTGCCTTTAACGTTCCATATAACTGGTTTCTCAGTACGGATTTTGTCACGACAACCTTTTTTTGAGCCTATCCATATAATTTGGGTTTTATCGAAGTTTGCTTTTAATCCTGAGCAAAGGTAAAACTTATCTACTAACTGAAGTGCAGTATTAAGAGAAATTTCGTCATCTTCTAGAAATAGAGAGGAGTCATCCGCATATTGATTTAATAAATATTCTGAATCTTTTATTCGAATACCTTTAATATCAGGGTGATTTTTTAAGGCAGCACTTAAAAATTCAACACATATGATAAAAAGATACGGAGAAAGAGGATCTCCTTGCCGGACACCGCGTTGAATAGGGAAAAACTCTGAACAACGGCCATTATTCAGGACACAACTACAGCTAAAGTCATTCTTTGCTCCTGAATTGTAATATCTAACACTATGAAATTTCCGAAATTATCTATGAATTCTTTGTTAATTTTGTAACTAAATTTATTATTGAACAAGATTGCGGTTCCCCTACTTGAGCTTGAAAATGAAGAAAATATTGCATCACAGCCCCGTTCAGTCCTCCATTTGCTTTCTATCTCTTTAGTTGAATGTGTATCAACAAGAAAAGTAATGTCATATCTATCACTACATTTTGAAAAAATGTCTCTCCTCTTTACTTGATCAGAATATAAACCCCTACAATTCATACTTCCAAATTTTATATCACTCATAATTTAATACAATAGTGTAGGTTAATGTATAGTTTGTATCGACTCCATGAATATTGACTGTTAAAGGCTTGATTTCCATGACCTGTATCTGTTTTCTTGACTGCATATAATAACTGTATAAAGAGCGCATTCTTTTCTATTGACTAAAATAACAATATTCAAAATAATGTACACAACAATGTCTGTTTTTCTAATATGACAACAACATCTCTTTTTCATCTCTTTCATTTTCTGGCTGTGTTAAACATAGTGATGGATTCAGCACATACTGTTATAGTAAATATTATTAGAATCAAAAATGTAATATTTATAAATATTGAGTATCAATTACCAAAACTTGACATTCAAGCAGAAGTGAATTTTTTAAGGATCCTAATTCGTATTTATTCGCACAAACCCATTTTACCAGGGCAGTCATAACGGATAACAGTGAACAAAATATGTTTTAAGATTATGACTTATAAAGTTGAAACATTAAACTAGCATTATAAAGTTTAAAAAAGAGAGAAAGAAACGTAAGTAAGCTAGCAAATAAACTGGTAAATTCATATGTATAGGTAGAAGAAAATGCCATCAAAAGCTGTCATAAATTAATTATGTTTTTAACACTCATGCTTTCAACTATTACTTTTATTTGATATCACCCAATGTCTCAACCAGTAACATCATGTATATTTACACAAGCACTTTTCAAGTTTATGGTAAACTGTCAATGTGTGCATATAAACGAAAACCTTTTTTCCTGAACCTATTCATGTTAAACAAATATAACAAGCTTAGTGAACATGATTATATCTGTAATATTAAAAGCGTCGTTTCTATTTAAGTTTTAAATTATTTGCACACACATGCATGTTTGAATACCAACAAAGAATAAAACTATTTGCATGTCAATAAAAACAGAACCATGTGACATTGTCTGTGTGTATATGTTATAATAATACAAGTGATTGACATGTTACTTGCCAATTATTAATCGTCAGTGAGAAATCAACTATAATAGACAATACATCAGCACATATAGTAAAAGTTCTACAAGTCTACTTTGCCAGTGACATATTCATAGCATTTAATGTCAATTTGGATAATAATTAAATAAGTTCTTTTTATTATTTATCCATAAACACCCATACGCTTGTATATTTATCAGTAAACCCCCATACACTTGTATATATCGATTGATCTTGACCTATTTTACTATCAGTTACCAAATAGGATAACTATGCATATCAGTGTGACAGTAGCAAATAATATGTAAACAATGTTTTAAAAGTCTATCAAGAGTTCCCTTTTACATTCACCTGCACGCATATGTGGTTCATAAATGTATTTAAACAAAAACATTTAAACTGAGATAAGGCGGTACTGGATGTCAACGTCTGTTGAAGAGGGCACTCCTGTCAGAACCCGACATCCGCACATGCACACTATTATATATTTACCCTCGTCATGTTTTAGTAGTTTATATAAGTTAACCCTGCTAAGTGCAGTTATTTTTCTATCAGTGACGGATATCTAAAATATGACTAAAATCACCGAGACTTCCTGTAAATGTATAGCATGCAGCAGAAAACGCAAATCAAGATGCTTTTAAAGTACACGCTTCGATGTTTACCTCTAAGTGTGTACTGCAGGCGTTTCGTGACACTGTGTCATTATCTAGAACGCAGAACTTCGAAGGGGGACAAATGAGAAAGAACTACCAACATGTTATACTACTACTGGTGATAGGAATGGAAAAAAGACGCACTGTCCATTAGTTTACACATACATTACGATCAACGAATAAGTCACGGCCGCTGATATTATACTTCTGTAGTTATGACTTGTATGTATTGGTGACCTTGAACCCAAAAGCAAGAAGGTTCCTTCTCTGACCAAGGCAATGTACTTATGACGTTTCATGAAGTCATCAGGCACAATGGATATTGCCATATGAGATCACGAAGATCTTTACCATTAACCCTCATCAAGCGGGCGGGTGGACGGGCGGACGGACATACGGACAACCCCACACCATAATGCGCCCCTTTGTTTAAACAGGCGTATACTGAAATGAACTGAAGCATTCTTAAACATGTTTACGAAAGATTAATATGTATTAACTTCCATCTAAAAACGTCTACCATTCAATAAACATTTCCTTTTCTACATAATTTATATGTATTTGTGAACGCATTACCCCTGAATAATTCCAATTTTGTTTATAGAATATAACAATAAGAAGCACATATTATATAGATAACGTCATATGTTTGTTGCATTGCTTGTAGGAATTGGGGGTGTGTCTTCAATTGCTGATGTAGCAAAATACAACACGGACTAGGTATGCGCTGAAACTCTCGCGATGACACGGAAAAACATACGCATCGGTAAAATAATGCATGAAGAAACACTAAACTTTCATAATTATACATTACGTCCTAAAGAACACGGCTCGGAGACAATATATTGAAATCAAAGGAAGAGATAAATCATAAGGTATTCAATTTGAACAGTGCCTGACAAACAACATGTGAATATTATTTTTGCCAATACAGGTAATATGCGCATTTTAAATACAACATACAACTGCTGCATAGCTGTATAATTCAAGTTTTAATAAAAAATAAATGGAAAAAGGAAATATAACATGCACAGAACACAGTCAAACTAACCTAACAACCTCTTCGAGTAAGCTTACACTTTTATGCATAATTAGAAGCACCGTACATGATACAGTAAACATAAACGGGTTGACAATAGGAGTACCGCCGTGGCGATAATAGTGGCTAAACGGCCGCTGGTGTTTGAACAAGATTCAAAGAGATTACACCTCATATTTAAGCAAAACAATAAATAAGAAATGTATACTGCACTCTCGGACATACGGCCCTTGAGAAATAGTATACACCGCAAATTGTGAAAACTCATTTTATAAATATTACTTGTTTTGCATGTCCTTTTCAATATATTTACGTACAACTGAAATATACTGCAAAGCATTTACGTATACCAGCTATACACATTCAATAATAGTCAAAGACGTGAATTTATCGGCCTTTAAAGCAACATGCATGATGGTGTATTTACCTGTTCAGATAATTATCTGATAGATATGTAACAGTCTGTAATGTGTGGAAATAATTACAACTAAATAGACCCCCTAAGACATGTGACTGGTAATCGCCGTGATTGTTGTCATGTGTCATTAGTTTTGCTATCCTTAATGTTGCAACAATTACTCTAATTTCTATTCTGGCAATATCAATCAATAAAAAAGAAATTAGAACTGCGGATTACATGCATTTTGTTCATCTAATTTGACGACTTCTTTCAATCAGCATTGATATTTATTTTTCAAATATTTAGGGACTTATTTTTTAAGATTCAACCAGTAGATTCAACCAGGTAGATGAAAACAGCAATACATTATACATGTTATCAATCGGTCGAGTGGTGTGAATATATTATTATAACCCGATTTATCAATCCGATGAAGTATTTTTCAAAGCAAATGCCCATTTTTTTTATTGATAATGATAGATACATCGGGAGCCGTAAACTAAACTATAAAACAGTAAAGAGAGAACTTCTTTGTGTTAATACGTCCATTCCGTACCACGCTTCCGTTATCACGTAAGTAATAAAGAAACAATAATTTGTTTAAACAGAACATTCTACTACATTTTACAATGTTTGACCAAATGGTAGTGATATTTCTATTCTAATTAAGTGAAATCAAAATTTAAAGGCTCTAGAAAGGGAATTAAACTTTGGAATTTTATATTTCATATGCATACGTATATATTATAGATGCGTTGACGAAAAATGTAGGTATGAAATGATCTGCAATGCAACATTCTGGCGTGAATTCCCCATTTTACACTATTGCAATGGCAATGCACGAGATGTATTGAATATTCTGTTATTAAATTGAGTGTTATATATATTTATATATTTTACTGTTGTTTGATAAGGTACGGACGGTTTGGAAATGTACAATGATACAGCCCGTTAAGCCGTCCATGTATACCATTGCAAAGTATGTATGCATCTTCCATGAAAAGTGAATATCCACATCGTGACAAGTAGGATAACATATATGAACAATGTACAGGAGTAGTTAAAGACTTGCTGTTCATTGTCGTGCCAGTCGCCAGCGGCCTCTTCACTACCGACCTTTCCAAAGCGGTATACCTGTTGTTTTAAAACAATAATGTGTTGTTGGTGTCCCGCACTTTACTTCTAATTATTTATTTTCCATTTAATTGTTGTATGTTTTGGCTGCGTTTTATAAATGTTTTATTTCGTGATCGATCTTTGTATGTTTATTGTGTATTTAATTGGATGTCAGTAGGGTCAGTGTGAGGTTTGGTGGACCCTAGAACCTGGTTTAAACACCCAGCGGCCTTGTTTGCCACCTACCGTTCCAAGGCGGTAGCCCTATTGTCAACCCTTTTGTGTTTGTGATGTCTTATTTGGCCTTTTATTCATCTTTAAAGCTGTTCTTTGTTTCTGTGTGTGTTTGTGGTTGATGAATCAGTCCAACATAGGAATACGTATGTATATTGCATTAAATATACGTTTGACAGCTAGCAATAGACCACTACCATGACATACAGAACGAATAAATGCAAAACTGCAACGTAACATTTGTGTGATTTATTGTAAGGTTGCAGATAAGTCTTGTCATTGCTAAAAAGAAATATAAACAGATCGGACAGGGAAAGAAGCATTCAATAACGACAGTCAACCACAAAACACAGAAACAAACACGCAAACAGACAAACAAGAAGGCAAAAGCAATAATAAATACAAACGACATCACAAATACAAAAGGGTTGACAATAGGGCTACCGCCTTGGAACGGTCAGTGGCAATGTAGGCAACTCGGGGATTAAACCGGTTCTAGGGTGCACCAAACCTCACACTTACCCTACTGTCATCCCATTAAAACAGGACAGTGTAAATAAAGAAATCCCCGCCATGATCTAATCTCAACAAGGCAGCATCAATAGGCAATATAAGGAAAACACAAATATGCTCGTGTAAATAAAATACAAAAACAACAATAGCCTAGAAAGCTACAATGAAGGTACTCAATGACTTGGCAGAAGGCAGGGCAACAAGAGAATAAACCATTAAGGGCTCGACAAGAAAGATCATAGACAAACATCAAACGTCAATACTACTTTTGTATTGCAGAACTGCGCATATGTTTACTATATTAGTTTCTTAATGACTACTATCAACTGTATATCGATAATTAGTTCAATTGCAGCTTTAAAAAAGCGAACAAACACATATAATCTATATATTTACTTATCACAACTACATATTAAATGGATTTGAGAAATACAGGACATAGCATATATCAGCTATAAACAACCAAACATTGTCAGATAAATTAACTTCTGCGTACTACTCACTTGAAAGAAACACGCAGGATGTGCTGCTAACAAAAACCTACAATATACAGTAAATTGAACACGAGACGATGTGTTATTGTATGTGCTAAATGCTTTAAAATATATAGTCAGTCCTTTACCCATGTACATACATGATTCCTTTAACACTATAGATATATTAAACTATTTTATATAAAAATAAAACATTCATATTCTCACAATCTATTAATGGGATGTACTTTGTTGTACACTGTTGTCCATTTTGGCGCTTGTGACAGAATAATTGCGAGATTGTGTACATACATATAAAATCGATTTAAGCTAACCAGTAGGTCATATTGCTTACTGACCATTCCGATAAAGATAAAAGTCGAACAGGAAATGCAGCTTTCACAGAACACAGTAAACTAAAAAATACGCAAAACGACAAACATGAGAGGTGTGAGCATCTTATAATTATCTCTCATGAACAGACTCAATAAAACCGAGTCTGCCACTTTTCTTGTTTGTGTTTGTTGCTTCCAAGGGATCACCTTTTCAGTATTTAATGAAAACATGTCTTCACCGGTCTTTGTTTTGTGTAGTGTCCTTTTTATTGCATATTTAATTTGCTTTTTGTGTGTGGTCCAGTGCGGACCTTCATTGTGATTGCGCCTTTGGTGCGGTTATTATTAAGGGATCATTTGTCTCATTTTTTCTATTGTTGTCGACTAATAGAATATTGCTTTCCGAAATCCAACAGCGCAGATTTCAAATTGTTTCTATTTGTTTTATGCATACACGCTTGGTCACCCATATATAAACTGGTATTCAATCGGAACACACATCTACTCTAGGTAAAACTACACTCACAAATAGTGTCCTACGTATTGCAAATCAAGTAGAAATATCAGAACTGTACATTTACATGCACAAAGCAAATCGTTGCAATTTTAAGAATCTGTGTTTATCTGGTTTAACTATGATGGCTGTTTCTATAGTGTATTGTTCAGACAAGGAATTCGTCATAACCAGGAAACAGGTATGTGAGTGTTTTCTTAAAGAACGTTCACATTTGCATGTATGTGTGACTTTGTTGTTGAGCGTGGCATGCATCGCTACAAGACCTTCC
Organism: Cyrtodaria siliqua; assembly: GCA_037043455.1. Lineage (NCBI taxonomy): Eukaryota > Metazoa > Mollusca > Bivalvia > Adapedonta > Hiatellidae > Cyrtodaria > Cyrtodaria siliqua. Next base: position 260,310 of record JAWPHD010000582.1, read on the forward strand.
TTATTTTTCTTGGTTGAGTCTGCTCATGAATGAAAATCAATACCGAACGACACGTGTCTGTATAAGACTTAAAATTGAGCCATTAGCTAATAGACAATAACATAGCATAACCATACGTATCCCAGCAACATGTCAGTGCCAGTGAGTGTTGCAGTTGTTAGTTCTTAGAATGATATGATATTTTATATGTGACCGTCAAAATCAGTCGCACTTTTATCAACTTGTCCATTCAAATGTACCGATTATAAGAATCCAACCAAGGTTGAGGTTCTGCCGAGTTTATTGGTGGCAAGATTTATCAACAGGGCCAGATTTCTCAATTTCCTTTAAATAAAAACATGTGGAATATTTTTCTCCCATTATTTACTTTGATAAACTCATGATGAATTATTTTTCTCTAATTTTGTAATTATAATGGAAAATAAAACAAGAAGTAGCTTCAACTTGGCTATACTTGACATGATGTCAGAACAGGAAGACGTTAACCGGAGGGCATAAACTTTCATGTATATTTTGATGGATTTGTTTCCCGTATTAGTTATATGAGATGTGTTTTGCAATAGACGTTAGGTCACGTTTAAATGGGCACCTTTACTTGATATTACGGAATTCACATAGTCATATTCATATTGTTGATAACAATTATTTGAAACTAATATAGCATTGATATTACTTAAAACTTTTAACTTAGTTAAATGCAATCGATCGTCTTCTAAATATTAAATAACAAGACATATAAAATATACTGGAGTCTCACTTACCTATAATCAAACGACAGGACATATTTGGCAAAACCGTACAACGATCTATTCGCTATCGTGTATCGGCTTACATTGTATATATAAAAAATCTATCCCATCATCTAATCAAGGGTAAATAATTACGTTGGTATTATCTCATGCCAACTACAGTGCACATTTGAATAATGTCTAAATTTGGCGCGCATGTAATGTCTGGTAGATATTTCTCATATACTTATACAAGGCTATTTTTATTGCTTCTGATGTAGTAAAACATGAGATACAAGGTCCTATTGAAACCACAGCGTCCAAATACAATGACACCGTATCTCCACACTGTACTCCAACAAGAAGCAATATTTAATTAATTATACAATGAAAAAGACAAAATGCAACAGAAAGTGTGGTGAAGAGATGGTAACCGACCTGGAATGGTCAGTAGGCAATAAGGCCTACAGGTTAGCTTGAATTGAGTTTATGTTTACAATCCTCTCTATTACCATGTCTTCAACGCCCAAATAGACAAGACAGTGTAAGCAAAACTACATTCCATTAAACAGAAGTCTCTTACAATAAAGTCCACATCCAGAGAAACTAACAAAAGAAACACTAAGATGTTTTTGTCAAACTAAATACAATACAAAATAAGAAACATCTCAGGATATATCCAGAATGGTACTGAATAACCACAGCAGTTGCAGCCAAAGAGACAACAATATAGGGTACGACCAGAAAACCCGAGGGACTACTGACTAAAAGTGTCATATATACGTATATTCCACTATAGTCTTACAGATGCATTGTTAATAAACATTTTTATACATTCATACACAGTTATTGAATATCGGTTTTATAAACTAAATAAGTTTAATTTTTAATACATTTTACTATTACAGTTTAATATATATTGACCCTTTAACTATTACAAAAATGCTATTTGCAATAAAATGCCTCTGAATGTGTCAGATTAGGCTTAATATAAAGCGCACAATATTAGCCAAAATGAACAAGAATGTTGAGGTTGGCGCTCTCTAAGGCATTTGCACAGCCTTATATACTAGTCGCAGTACAATGCCTTCACTGCATGACCAGATGTGAATGCTTTCATTTAAGCTGATCAAGTACACTATCAAGGAACATAACAACTTAAACTAATGATAATGTAACCGATTAAAACCTCAGCGTGTCTAATGATAATGTAACCGATTAAAACTTACGCTGCGTTGGTTTTAATCGGTTATATTATCATTAAAATAAATTGTTATGTTCCTTGACAGTGTACTTGTTCAGTTTACCTTAAAATTATATCATAGGTTATTAAATAGTATGGTGAAATATTACTTGGAAATAATTCCTTTGGCGGAGGTCACGAGCTTGCGAGATGTTTGATTGTTGAAATATTATGTATGAGGTGTTTTATTATAAATATAGTACTTATTGTTGATGGTATTTGTATTACATTACAAATTAGAACAATGTCCTATCGTCTTGTTCACGTTTACAATTGAGAAACTGACAATGAGAAAAAATGTTCGGATACACATCTCAGCTTGCTAAGTGTGAGGTTTGGTGCACCGTAGAACAGGTTTAAACCCCCAGTGGCCTACTTTTCCACTGACCGTTCCAAGGCGGTAGCCCTTATGTGTTTGTGATGTCGTTTGCATTTATTATTGTTTTTGCCTTCTTGTTTGTCTGTTTGCGTGTTTGTTTCTGTGTTTTTTGGTTGACTGTCCTCCTTGAATGCTACTTTCCCTGTCCGATCTTTTTATATTTCTTGAAAGCAACTTAATCATAATGATACACATCGTATGTATATACAAATCCATGTCTGAGCTGATCTTCGCAATATGTTGCCTTAAAATAGCCGTTAAATTTAGCATTGCAAAAGTATTGCAGACAAAATATAAATACTCGTTATTTCTCGAATCGTGGAAAGAGCGTGAAAAGATAGGATGCAATATCAAAGTATGCAATATCCTAGAATATTGAAATAAAAATAAGTATAAAAGTCGAACAGGACATCACAGATTTCACAGAACACAGTAAACCCAAAAACATGCTAAAGGACAAACATGAATGGCAATATGACGCTACAAACACAAAAAGGGTTGACAATAGGGATACCGCCTGAACACTTTTTACAATGAAAAGTCAATGGGGCAATATGAAAGTATACAATTAGCTCACATACTATTAAAACTAGTTAATGAGTTTGAAACACAATCTACTGGAAACGATGTTATATAAATAAGTTGCGATTTCCACTGATATGTGTTTAATTAAGTTTAGTATTAGGAGTTATAACATTGTGCCTAAATGCTTGCTTCAGCTGACTGTATTTTGTAAATGGTTTTATTGCATGTGCGCTAAATTAGTATTACTTAGTTTAATGCATGCTGCACTGTATGCCTTTGTCAGACCAGAAAGTATGGATTTCATCAAATGATATCCGGTATTATATGGCAAAGGGAGTGCAATAATCTATTTGTTAATCGTTAAACGCAATTTGCCCTACGGGTTTTAATGAAAATAACAACTGCTGTCAATTGTAAAGAGTGTTTGTTTTTGTATTGAATGTAGTATTATATCGGTAGTATCATGGATTTCTAGTTCAGAGGTATATTTATAGTTGTACCGAACGTCACAAGTCTGTAACCATGTCTTTACCACTCTGTATGAGATGGTATGTCCTTTTCATTGACTATTGAAATGTTCATTTAATTTTGTTTGTGGTACAATTTGAACCTGCGGGGCAATTGCGTTTGGGTACTGTAGATTTAATGACCCTTTGCATTGTCAAAAGTAAGTATTGTTTATGCCTCAAATACCAAAATTGTCTAATTTGATATGACACGCCAAAGTACCAATATTAACATAAAACAAAATATACATTGTAAAATGTATACAGTCGTTGAACTATCGATTATATGCTGATTGTATAATCCTGTTTATAATCGGTATACGTGTTAACAGCTTTATTAAATAGATTGTATCAATCAATGATTCAAATGCTTCTGAGAAGACGTTAAATTCAAAGAAATAAAGGTTATTTTAAAACACCCAACCGTTAATATAGTTCGAGTCAAGCTACGGTTTAACATATTTGTTAATACAACATGAGAGCAAACATATATATATATTAAAGCTACCTTGTTGGATACCCAGCATTCCTTGTGTTATTTGTCGTGATTAACGGGGACAGCTATTGTGCGAATGAGGTTTTGTGCACCTTAGCACCTGCTTTATACTTCCGGTGGTAAAAGTAAGGGTTGTTTCTATAACAAACAAATGGAAACTATCTACAGTAAGACATTTCCCTTTAGGCAATATGACATTTCTATGGGATTTTCCGATTTTCAAGTAGGATTTCGTCAGAAAATTTCAGATAAAAGTACCTTAAAGTGCATATTTAATAGACTTTGTTCCCAAGCTGATTTTTTTTACAAGTTCCTTTTCCTATCCTAATACTGTCTTTAGCTTAGTTTTTGTACCATATCTACATCTTTTGAGACTGATATGTATCCTCTATTTCAATAGATTGGGACCCTGTTTGGTTTGGGAAAACAATTACTTTTGTCTGTTTATCATGAATAGTTTGTTTGTGGATGTATAGATGTGTGTCTGCGTGAAAAATAATATTCCTATTCCTTTTCTTCTACTCAAACAAACTAAAACGGTTTGATAAATATGTACTAAGAGTTATTTGATATATTTTATAAATTATATTACACTTTTCATTGTTGACAAAGAACAAATTTCAGAAGGAAATTCAATTTTAAGACAGACGATTTGAATTGTTTTGTTTATTTTACACTCAACATTTTCCTTTCAAACTTGTATTTAATTCTGCAATCATTTCGATTCAGTGTATTTCTGTTGTATGGTACGTAGTTGTATAATACAATTGTTGTTTGCAGGGTGTGTTTTATCGAAACATGTTATTATTTGGCAGATGGTCAAATATGTTACCTCTTGAAAGCAATATAAAATATGGTTGCTAAAAGTATTATTATTAACTGCAGTAGTACTAGCTGTAGTAGTTGTGGTGGTGGTAGTAAGAGCAGTAGTAGTAGTAGTAGTAGTAGACGTAGTAGTACATGTATTAGTAGTAGTGGTGTAGTAGTAGCACTAGTAGTAGTGGTGCTGGTAGTACTAGCAGCAGCAGAAGTAGTATTATAATGTCAGTACATATATTGCATTGTATAATTGTTGCAATTGGCAGATGGTCAAATTATGTTATCTCTTGAAAAACAAATTACGTTATTGTTATTATTGTTCGTAGTAGCAGTATTATTATCATTAATGTTAGAGGTAAAAGTAATATAGTAGTAGAAGCAGTAGTTTTATGGCAATTTATATATAAGAATTGGCATTTCGATTCTAATCCGGTCGTACTGTGTAAACTACCTAAATACTCAAAACGAAATAGAGTCGGTACACACCAATTCGACACTTCTGTTAATACACACCATCAATTCAAACGTTAATATATTGTATTGCCCTTGGCAGGCTGATTAATGTCTAGACTAATATGACACTCTGAACTGGTGAAATGGAACACAAGATATTTGCAAAGGACGAACTGTAGGAAAAGAATATCATAAATATCACATTTTTTTCGATCCCCTTCCTTCTTTTAGGAATAAAATTAAGTATAAAAGTCGAACAAGAAATGCTGCTTTCACAGAATCCAGTCAACCCAAAAACACGCAAATCGACAAACATGAATGCCAATGTTAATAAGGAATAATGTGACGTCACAAACACAAAAAGGGTTGACAATAGGGTTACCGCCTTGGAACGGTCAGTGGCAAAAAAGGCCGCCGGAGGTTTAAACCAGGTTATATGGTGCATCGAACCTCACACTTACCCTAATGTCATCCCATTAAAACGGGACAGTGTAAATAAAGAAATATCCACCATGATCTAATCTCTAACCAATAAGGCAGTACGGGACAGTATAAATAAAGAACCCAATGCCATGAAAAAATCTTTAACCAACAAGGCAGCATTAATATCCAATACAAATAAAACACAAAGATGCTGACGTATATATAAATATAAAAAAATAGCCTAGAAAGCCAAGAAGGTACTCAATGACTTGGAAGAAGCCACAACAACAAGAGAATAAGCCATTGGGGGAACAACAAGAAAATATAGATATAAAAATAAAAATAAATCAGCATTCAAGGACGACAGTCAACCACAAACACACACAGAAACATCAAACGTCACCGTCCTTTTGGGCTTTAGGTAGACGTCATCATAGGGTCCACAGCCTGTCCGGTCATCGCGCAGTTAAAGCGGAAAGTATAGTGGAGATCTGTACATGGGTCCACCACCAAGCATGCAGTGCGTTGCAAAATCATAGGGTCATAACCCTTTTTTGATAAAACTTTTAACAAGTTTAACAAAGATATAAGTGATCATGACTAAGGATCTTACGAAGTTTGTAAATCACGTCACCATAGAAATCCGTTTGTGATAGTCCTTGTCGCAAAGGTGTTTTTAAATTACTTTTATATTATAGAAAGAAGATCAGGGTTACGATAATACGGTAGCCTTGATGGAGTATCTGTTTAGTTATATAAATATTACGAATATTTAAGTCCTCAACTCGAGTACAAGCTTTAGAAAAACGAATAAGTTGAGACACTTATATCCCATAAGACGTTGCTCGGGGAACATCCCATCTAAATGCGGATAATGGATAATATCAAAATTAAAATCATCTTTCTTGTCATAGAGCTTGTAAATTATTGCACCATTTTCAGATATAAAACGAGAAAAGAAGCGTTAGTATCAGAAATATTAGCTTTGTTAAGTTGAAGTTGTATATTATAAACCATAGTAGAAAAGAGTGGGTTGTCAATGTCCAACATATACACATACCGAGAGCTGTCAATAAAGGCTTCAATAACATCTGCCTGAGTATCTGGTGAAAGACTCAACACGAAATCTCTTTCATAGCAATATAAAAACAAATCTCCGACACTGCTTGCACAGTTCGTACCCAATGGGATACCAACAATTTGTCTATTGAGAGATTCACAAACTTCATGGCAAGTCCACATAGTGTAATTGTCCAAACTGCTGTAATAAAAGCGGATTTAATATTTTTACTGTCAAATATGTAGTATTTTCCCTAGCAAAAGTTTTTTGAATGAGGGCAGTAAGCTTGTCTTTGATAAGGTTGTGTGGTAAAGTTGTATATACTCCAGAAATATTTAGTACTTATAGATGAAGCTTGACGTTTATTGCAAATTAAATCAAAGAACGTCGCCTGAATGAGTAATAGACCAAAATAAATAATCCCAGTGTTTTCATAAGCTTTAGCACAATATTGTTTCACGTGATCTTTAACGGCAGTAAGACAAGATGTTAACATTTTGGAGATTTTTGTAGTGGTGCAAGAACTAAAATTGGAAATAAAACGTGATTTATATGGTTGTATGTGTAATTTGGGAATCCAGTACATAGTTGGAAGAAAGATAAAACATATCTTACAGGGAAAGCAGCATCCAAGGACGACAGTCAACCACAGAACACAAAAACAAACACGCAAACAGACAAACGAGAAGGCAAAAGTAAGAAAAAAATGCAAATGACATCACAAACACAAAAGGGTTGACAATAGGGCTACCGCCTTGGAACGGTCAGTGGCAACAAAGGCCACTGGGGGTTTAAACCGGTTCTAGGGTGCACCAAACCTCACACTTACCCTACTGTCATCCCATTACAACAGGACAGTGTAAATAAAGAAATCCCCGCCATGATCTAATCTCTAACCAACAAGGCAGCATCAATAGGCAATATAAGTAAAACACAAACATGCTCGTGTAAATATAATACAAAAAAAACAATAGCCTAGAAAGCCACAATGAAGGTACTCAATGACTTGGCAGAAGCCAGAGCAACAAGAGAATAAACCATTAAGGGCACGACAGGAAAGATCATAGACAAACATCAAACGCCACCGTCCCAATGGGCTTTAGGTAGGCGTCATCATAGGGTCTACAGCCTGTCCGGTCGTCGTACAATTAAAGAGGAAAGCATAGTGGCGAACTGTAAAAGGGTCTACCACCAAGCATGCAGTACGTTGCAAAATGATAGGGTCATAACCTCTTTTAAAAAGCTTTTTACCAAGTTTAACAAAGATAGTATGAAAGTGATCATGACCAAGAATCTTACTAAGTTGATAAATCACATCACCATAGAAGTCAGGTTGTGATAGTCCTTGTCGCAGAAGAGTCCTTAAATTACTTTTATATTTGGAAAGAAGATCAGGGTTACGATAATAAAATTTTGCAAAGGTTTTACGAAGTTTATGGTAACGGTAACCCTGATGGGTTAGCTTTTTAGTTATAAAAAGATTACGAATATTAAAGTCCTCATCTCGAGTACAAGCTATTGAAAAACGAATAAGATGAGACACATACATCCCATAAGAAGTTGCTCGGGGAACATCCCCATCCAAGTGGGGGTAATTAACAATGTCAAAACTAAAATCATCTCTCTTGTCATAGATTTTGCTAATTATTTCACCATTTTCAATCGAGAGATCTAAATCAAGAAAAGAAGCGTTATTATCAGATATATTAACTTTATTAAGCTGAAGTTCTTTAGGATAAATATTATCAACCATAGCTAGAAAGAAATGGTTGTCAATGTTCAGTATGTCATCCAGATACCGAGAGGTGTCATTAAAAGCTTCAATAACATCTGCCTGGGTATCTGGTGAAAGACTCAACATGAAATCTCTTTCATAGCAAAATAAAAACAAATCTGCGACAAGTGGTGCACAGGTCGTACCCATAGGGATACCAACAATTTGTCTATAAACGATGGTACCATACCTGACGAAAATATTATCTAATAGGAAGATGAGTGCTTCACAAACTTCATAGCAAGTCCACATAGTATAATTGTCTAAATTGCCGTTAGTAAAAAACGCTTTAATGTTATTACATGCCAAAAATGTAGTATTTTCTCTAACGAATGTTTTTTGAATAAGAGAAATTAGCTTGTCTTTAATAAGGTGATGTGGTAAGGTTGTATATAGTGTAGAGAAGTCATAAGTACTTATTGATGAAACTTGACCTTTATTGAAAATGTTATCAAGCACGTCTCCTGAATCTCTAATAGACCAACATTAATTAATCCCAGAGTTTTCATAAGTTTTGCCACAATATAGTTTAACGTGATCTTTAACGGCAGTAAGACAAGAAGTTAAAAGTTTGAAGATGTTAGTTGTGGTGCAGGCACTAGAATTAGAAATAAAGCGAGCCTTATACGGATTTTTATGTAATTTAGGAATCCAGTACATGGTAGGCAGTTTATTTTGCTTATCGTTTACACCAGCTTTGAAAGTAGTGTACCGAGTGATATGTGCGGAAAAAACATCATCCTCAGTAGTATAATTAACTGGAGTATACGAATTGGTGCTGCCGAGTTCCAGAGATAATATATTGACGTAATGTAGGAGTCAAACAATAATTACATTATTAGCTGCTTTATCTGCAGGAACTAAAACAAATTTATTATGAAATTCCTGAATTCCCAATTTTAAATTACGAAAGGAAAACCTAGGTCTCGGAGGTAGTAAAGAGGGGTTAACATTATAAAAGTTAATACATGTATCTATAATTTTAAGAATTGACCTTTTCCAAGTAGAAAGCGAGTTTGGGTCCGCATGTTCTCTACGACACCATTTTATACTAAAATCTTCAATGGAGTGGGCGATCTAGGCACGACAGGCATTAAAATCAATAGTTGAAGGTAATCTATATTTAGGACCTTTCGAAAACAAATGCCGAATACGTTTATCAACAATATCAAAATGACCAGTCTATTTTGCTTTTCGTCTATTCCAGCCTTGAAAATCTTGCACTGAGGGATATGGGTAGAAACAAGATTATCTTCAGTAGACTGCACTGCTGTATGCAAATTAGACCTCCCGAGTTCCTGAGATAATACATTGACGTATGGGAGGCGTCAAACAATAATTATATTATTAGGTGCTTTATCAGCAGGAACTAAAACAAACAGAATACCGCTTAAGCCGGTGCTAGGGGGCGTGGGAAGTGTTGCTTCTTTCATTACTTCTCATGAACAGACTCAATAAAACCGAGTATGCTGCTTTATTCTCTCAATTGTGTTTGTTGATCTCAAAGGATCACCTTTATCAGTATTTATTACTATGAAATTCTGGGATTCCCGAGTTTAGACTACGAAAAGAAAACCTAGGACTAGGGGAAAGTAGGGAGAGGTTAGCCGTATAGAAGTTAATACGGGTGTCTATGGTGTAAAAAACACTATTTTTCAAAGTAGAAAGGGAGTTAGAGTCAGCATGTTCACTACGACACCATTTAATACTAAAATCTTCAATGGATTGGGCAATCTGACCAAGGCGTGCATTAAAATCAATAACAGAAGGCAATCTAAACACGTTTTGCAACACTAATGAGAAATACAGTAACTACATGTGTAAACCAATGATGAGTTATCCCTCGATCATGTCGATACTCATGTTATAATATGTGAAACCGTGCAGAAGTACAATTAGTCAAACAAAAGCCGATATAAAAGCCGAACAGAAAATGCAGCATCTAAAGGTACCGGATGTGATCTGGAAGCATTATGGTTGTCAATCCAAATAAGAATACAACCATCATAATGTGTTTTAGATTCATATTCAATGTTCTTAATCACTATACAGTGACCTATTATTACTACCATTTATTAGTGTTAATGAAATTTTTCTGGAAAACTAGACGACTCAGATTGTTGTGTTGTTTAAATCATTAATAGTAATTCATATGATGCTTTAAAGGCGCTTATGAACTCTTGTATATGTACAACCGATGGCAGTATAATCCTTATTTCAATTAATATTTATGATTTAACATGAAGCACATTTCTCTGACTTGAAATCACTTGCCCCTCACCGCTGTAGGTTCGATCCCTCAGGGGCCTAGGAATCTTTATGTGAGGAAGCTATCCAGCTGGCTTGCGAAAAGTCGGTGGTTCTACCCAGGTGCCCGCCCGTGCACGAAAATTGCCCGGAGGGGCACCTGGGGTCTTCCTCCACCAATGGAAGCTGGAAAGTCGCCATATGACCTTAGCTGTTGGTGCGACTATAAAATCCAATTCAATCAATGAAGCACATTATGAAGATTTTCATTTGAATTTGTATTGTCAACAGTCACCCTTTTAGATAACCTCCAGTTAAAACGCATCGAAGAAATGACGAAACGTATGATATTGAATAGAACAATATAATTATATTTTCTTGTCTTGGTGTTTAGGAGTAGTCTCCGCCATTTGCCGTTTGGCGCTACTATGGCTTCCAATCGCAATATGAATTACATTGTTCACAATTTTACTTCTGTATGAACATGTTTGCTCTTGGATATTCCAACATAACACATACAATTATGTAATACTATTATCATATTGACAATTTGAAATTAAGTATAAGAGAAAAAGTAACTCTTGAGAAACTGTAGCTTTCTAAATTTCTATTTGATCAGCTAATTGTTTGTTTTCCCTTTCCATATTTGTCTTTAATATTTTGCAAAAAAGCTTTCATTTAATGAAACTGTGTAAAATGGCAAACTTTTAGCGTCAATATCGATGTGAGAGTTGTCCTATTATGGGTAGCTCGACATAACGTGTTGGGACACCAGAAAAAAGGGATAGTTGGTGATTTTTGTCAAGAAAACATGGCGGTTAATATTGAATAAATTGTTTTATACGACCCATCAACCAATTTACTTAGATTATCTTCAGTCGCCCAAATGTTTGGCGAAATATATATAGGAATCCGAAAACCTGGCCATACTCTTACTATCGAAGACCATTATATTAGTTCTCTTGCCTACATTTTTATCTCTGTATTTATCCCTATTCTTTTTATTGATCATAATTTAATTCGTAAACTCAAACAATTATAAAATATTTATATATTAGACTATTCAACAGACTCAACTCCTGTATTTTATTATTTCAATATTAATAGAATTTAATACTGAATGACATAATAAACTAAACAAGAAAATATGGGTGTGATTTGCGTAATATGGGTGTGATTTGCGTTTGTAAAGATTAGAATTTTTCTCGCAATATCCCCGATACAAGGAAGAACTCACACATTTGAAATACAACATAAACCTCCTACTGGTTCTGACGGCATTGCTTTGCCTTTACTACATTGCGATAGTGTTTCGATATATCCGACTTGTCTCCAGCTCGGATATATCATTAATGGTAATTCATTCCATGAAAGGATTTGTGGTCGCCTTAACAACTTGCTTTCTAGACAAGGATATAATTGATCTGCTTTGGGGCAAAATTAATACAAGAACAGAAGAAGACCTTCATAATAATGGTAGGAATAGCGTTCCTGACATCAATATGAACACTTATATATTTGAATAATAAAAAAAAGTAAATCGTACAGTGTGACAATACATAGCGGATCTTCATTATTGAATTCTCTCTATTAATTGATAGACGAATTATATTATAATACTATTATGAAACGAATGTGAGCGTTGTGGTGAGAATAAAACTTACTGAACTCTTAAATGTTTGCCTATACTGTTTGTTGCAGATGTCTTATTGCAAAATATACTCGTCCTACATTGACGTTTCTTTATTCCATGTGTGTATGCATATTGAACGATGCAGACGTAAGTGCATGATTCTAATGCAACTATAACGAAACGCGTTACTCCATTGGCTTACGTCTCATAACGTTGTAACAAGCGATGTCAACACAATGCTGTTGCCGATGAATTTGAGTTTTCATAGAAAAAACATGAGTATATGTTTAATTTTACGTTATATTTTTGGCATTTAAATAGAAAGCATTATAATTGAGATATCCATGCTAAGATTTTCAATCGAGGTCGGTATGTGGTTGGGTTTTACGGTCTGAAATTAAGTTTAAGGCGACGCGGCAGCCGTAAAACCACTCACATACCGTCCCATATTGAACATCTTAGCATGATTATCTCTTAAATTACAGCCATTAATTTTGTTCGACGCACATTGTAATTATTGGTTTGCATATGGCAATATCCTTTATTATTATTTATGATTGGTGTCGCCCCGACTATAAATCAATAGTGTTATTACTTACTGATCCTTTGGGATCATCAAGCACAATCTCTGTTAAAGCAGAATATCTCTGTATTTATTGCCTACATATAACCGAATAAACCCAATACCGCAACTGAGTCTCAAACCCGTGCTATCCGATTAAAAGTGCGATTTGTTGGACCACCGCGACCGCATTTTTCTTAACAGACAACGTTCTTAGTTCAACAACTGACTACACTTGTTTGGCCCTATTCTTTTTATTTATCATAATTTAATTCGTATACTCAAACAATTATGAAATATTTATATGTTAGACTATTAAACAGACTCAACTCCTGTATTTTATTATTTCAATATTAATAGAATTCAATACTGAATGACATAATAAACTAAACAAGAAAATATGGGTGTGATTTGCGTAATATGGGTGTGATTTGCGTTTGCAATATGTACATAGCAAATATGTAGACCATGGACTCTGTTGGGGTGGTAAGGACTGATTTCTATAAATTGCTCCATTGAAGCAAATATCCACCCTGTTCCATATATTGGCACTAGTAACTATGAATCACGTCATTGTACACACATGTATGTGTCGTAGAAATGCGCTATTATAGTCGTTTACAATAGATACAGATGGTCCGAACACGCCAATGTCTGAAACAGACTGAACAGATCTTCAGATTTCACGTAAACAGATTAATATCAATAACATATCAAATATATGTTTATATTACATCCATATTTTTTTGGGAGGGCGGTGTGGGGCTCACTATTGTTCTTTTCCAATTCTGTACTATTATATAGCCACGTGTCTTGCTTGAATGACTTATTAAAATGACCACTGCACTGCCTGGTCATTAACCGCCAAATACATTTCAACCAAATGCATGATTATCACAATAATCCTCAACTGAGCTATTTGATAATTAGCTACCACGTGATACATATGATCACGTGATACTTCTAACTACTTGCAAATATCGTCCTTTGAACTTAACAAATATAAATTTATTTAATTACCCTAATATACTTGTAATGCATCATACAAAAATGATATTTTTGTTTCGTAACAGAAACTCAAGAGGTTTGTATTATATTGCCAGTGATAATAGTTTCAAAGTTTCAAAGCTCGAATAAATATGGCTTCAATACATATATAAGATCACGCATAACTATCCGATTCTTGATACAAGAAATACAATATAGCTGTGGTAGAAATAGAGCAAAATGTTAAATTGGATTATAAATTACCTGTATGCATTGCCGCTAATGTGTGCTTAGAGATGATGGACTGAATAAGCGGTAGCTAGTTTGTGTGGGAAGGTGTGTGTTTAGCATTATGAATGGAATTGGCGCGTATCACTAGGAAAATGATTTAACCTTATGGTATGCTAAGTATTATATCTACAGTGAAAAAAACAATAAAATCTGATGTTGATGCTTTTCTTCAGCCACATGTTTACAATAAAATTGTCTTTACATTTCGTGGTTTTCTGGTAAATAAAAACATATCCCAGTGTGTGAATAGTTTAACGACGGTACTACTTTAATACGTTGTTATATTATTAATTTACCAATCGGAGAGTGCTTACATGTGGATGGATACCTTTACAATAATGTATTGTCGAAAACATCACAGTGTCCAACAGCATAGTGGACAGGCTGTTTACAACGTTTACACGTATATGTTAATACAACTGAAAGAAGCATATAACAACACGATTTTGATGATGCGTATTGGGGATGAAATCATCAAATGAATTGACAAACGAGTGGGCAGGTGCAGGCCGGATCATATATCTCCATACTAATAAATCTTCAGCTGCAGTTGAACGAGTGTTATCGGAAAAGTGGAATTATTTGTTTGCTGCAGCATTTGGTAGCCTATTCGAGCTTGAATAATGTCTTACATGTAAAACCGCCTACTTGATAATTGTGACTCCAATGTGATGTATGGAACATTGTGACGTAGTTGTAAGAGGTGTTTCGTCAAAACTTAACTAAATACGTTACAATGGATTAATTCATAGTGTTTATTTACGGCGAAATGGACAGTGTATAAGTAACGACTTTGATGAGGGTTTTGAAATACTGTGGTATATTCGCTGCGAACTGTAATATTTTAGTGCGGCAGTTGAGCTATAAAAAGGAACCCGCGTTTTCTATATATATTAACAGTATTCCTATAATCTATCATGTATAAAGCAGAACATTTGGTCTTCTAATAGTTGCTTTCTTGTAGACGGTGTATATAGAAGCGTCCGATATGCAAAAAGAAACTTTACACTGGGGTTTCGTACTAGGATTAATGCTCATCTGCATTTCGTTCCTGGTGCAATTAGTGTCCTTACTGTTAATGCGGATAATTGCAAAAATAAAAATCGGACATTACACTATTACATTACGCTCGTGGCTCTACCTTTCGTCTGCGCTTGATCAGTTATCATTTTTGGTGTTTCATTTAAAGTATAATGTGTTCGATACTGATTTCGATAATGCTAGACTGTGTATAGTCTTGCGATTTATATCAGCGTTTACCTCAACATTAACTATAATGTGGGTTTCAGTAATTGCATCTTTCTATTTCATATTGACAATCAAGCCTGCAAAATGTTTTACATTTCATTCTCGATTTCTCTCGCACTGTATCACATGGACGTGGACTTGCGTTAGTTGTTTGATGTATCTTGTGATGGCGTTCTTGCTCAAAGATGAACAACATATCACATATATCCATCCGTGTTGGGACGATATTACAGGCACCCTTCATCTATACATGACCTATGGCAACGAACTAATGGGACTTGTACTATTAATGGGATATATAATCTGTGCGCGATTCCGGACTTCGACCAAACAAGAAAGATTAGAATTTTTCTCGCAATATCCCCGATACAAGGAAGAACTCACACATTTGAAATACAACATAAACCTCCTACTGGTTCTGACGGCATTGCTTTGCCTTTACTACATTGCGATAGTGTTTCGATATAACCTACTTGTCTCCGGCTCGGATATATCATTAATGGTAATTCATTCCATGAAAGGATTTGTGGTCGCCTTAACAACTTGCTTTCTAGACAAGGATATAATTGATCTGCTTTGGTGCAAAATTAATACAAGAACAGAAGAAGACCTTCATAATAATGGTAGGAATAGCGTTCCTGATATCGAAATGAACAATTATATATTTGAATAATAAAAAAAGTAAAACGTTCAGTGTGGCAATACATAGCGGATCCTCATTATTGAATTCTCTCTATTAATTGATAGACGAATTAGATTATAATACTATTATGAAACGAATGTGATCGTTGTGGTGAAAATAAAACTTACTGAACTCTTAAATGTTTGCTTATACTGTTTGTTGCAGATGTCTTATTGCAAAATACACTCGTCCTACATTGACATTTCTTTATTCCATGTGTGTATGCATATTGAACGATGCAGACGTACATGCATGATTCTAATGCAACTATAACGTAACGCGTTACTCCATTGGCTTACGTCTCATAACGTTGTAACAAAATGCTGTTGCCGATGAATTTGAGTTTTCATAGAAATAAACATGAGTATATGTTTAGTTTTACGTTATATTTTTGGCATTTAAATAGAAAGCATTAGAAGTGAGATATCAATGCTAAGATTTTCAATCGAGGACGGTATGTGGTTGGGTTTTACGGTCTGAAATTAAGCTTTAGGCGACGCGGCAGCCGTAAAACCACTCACATACCGTCCCATATTGAACATCTTAACATGCTTGTCTCTTAAATTACAGCCATTATTTTGTTCGACGCACATTGTAATTATTGGTTTGCATATGGCAATATCCTTTATTATTATTTATGATTGGTGTCGCCCCGACTATAAATCAGTAGTGTAATTACTTACTGGTCCTTTTGGGATCATCAAGCACAATCTCTGTTAAAGCAAAATATCGTTAAGCCGGTGTTAGGAGGCACTTTACATTACCCCTCATGAGAAATCTCAATAAAACCGAGTCAGCTACTAGAGTGTGTATGTTGCTTCCACGGGATCACCTGTTCAGTATTTATTAACCAGCGACTCACTAAACAATCGTTCGAATATAACATACAAACACACTTAAAATGGAATGTATAACTTATAATTAGGTATAAGTCGAACAGTAAAGACTAAATTCACAGAACACTGTCCGACAAAACACGCATTTAAACAAACAAACACAAGGAAAATCAGTATGCGACCTTGGATGATAGGAATATAAAATGTATAGAACACATTCACATCAAAACAAACGACAATTAAAAGGACAAAAACAAGCTAAGAATCCGACATCACAGACATAAAAGAGTTCTAGGATGCAACGTTTAATTGAACCAGTTTTATATACCATGTGTTTGTTTTTTCCCACAAGTTTAAAAACAGTAAGAATAATTACGAATTAGAATTCATTGTCTTAAATTTTAAGGGGCTTGTGAATACTTTTCCTCAGTATTAAGCATTGGATCCTCACTTTATAGGTATTGTACTTGTATATGTCTCACCAATAAAGCTTGAACTGTATACACATTTTATTCACATCTATGTTTGTTATAAATAAATATTATTATCACGTTGATGTGCAAGTCTATCTTGCAGAAATCAGTTTCGAAGTTATTTACACGACAGTCACTAAAAAATGGCCTCTTTTAAATGTGAACTTATTAAATTAGTGTAAGTTGTTTAGATCTAAAAGCCAAATGCCTTGTTGTAAGCGTTTTTATACGTATTTAAACAATTTACACGTGCAAGGGGGAAAGCAACATGACTTAAAATAATGACATATTTACCGTTTAGAGGATATTAAATTACACTATGTAATATTATAAAATGCAATTGTTGAAACATATTGACAGAGATTAGCAGTAATGATCATGTAATGAATCGTAATTATGTCTATACAAGTTAATGCACACACGGCTGACTGGCGCTGACATTAGACACGCAGGCCTTTCTGGTGACAAATACACCTCTTGGTAATTAAACGAGTATACACCTGCCTGAACGATAACCTTAGAAAGTCAAATGTCACGGTTGCTATAGATGAAATATAACGGTTTCTAATGAATGAATTGTTTCTGAAGTAAATTGATAAAGTGTTAATACTCTACAACATGTGTTGCATGTGTTGCAAGTCTGTCCAAACTTGGTAATGAAGATCACAGTTATTCGTATGTACACGGTATATACATGACTTAATGTATAAGCAACAATCAACGCTGAACAAATAAGGCACGCAAAAGCAATGCATATACAAACGTCATTATATTAAAAAACAGCGTAAACAATATTGGTGTTGCAAATTAATAGGACTCGCATTTGACGATTTAATTAGGGAAGTCTGCAATTACCAAAGGAAGTTATTGACATTCATAGCTTAATACGTCACGTTTTAAATTGGAAAAAGTATCCCTTCTCTGACCAGAAATATCAGCAAGTTAATAATCAATTAAATTAAATTCATAAATATTGAAATTTGCAATGACTCAATTTGAAACTTGATCTGCTAATGGACAATGCACAAATGCAATAAAGGCAGGAGGTGCACCAAGTATTATTTAGTGATAAACATTCCCACTTCAAAATCAACTGATGAGTTTGATTTTAATTGGCAAGTTACTGTTAGAAATTATGTAATGAAATATCAGAAACCAGAATTCTTTACAAATTAATGACCAGAAATTGAAAGTGCAACACAGTTAATTTTACATAGCTCTGCATATGTAGAAGGACCCCTCTGGACCACTGTAGAACTTAATGAATGTTCTTAAAAATATTTTCTTTGTGAAACTTTATGTCTGTTGCGCGAAATATCCAACAAAAAACAAGGGGTTGTCCAATTTGCTTTTTTTTAATATCAATAGTTTGAAGAGACCCTCTTGAATTTGTCCATTTCACTGACATTTTCAAATGTATCACTACCCAGTATTTGATTCTCAGATCTGGGCTCAGAAACATTCAGGCATATCCTAACCTGTATGAAATCATGAACTTGTCCCATTCTTGTCACCTGCAACAAAAAAAGAGAAAATATTTGCACATTTTAAGAAATAAACAAAAAACGAATAACAAAGATCTTTTTTTAAGCTCCAGTAAGTTCCTACCGTGACTGGCAAGGAAAATAACTGTTTAGTGAGACCTATACAGATATATCAAAATAATTATATAATGCATTTATTTTCCATACATTCTAGAACAAAACTTTTATTCCTAACTTTTTAATTTGGTGCATCTATTAATTGCTGTACCTGTAAAAATAAGATCAGTGATTGGTCAGAGTGCTGAAACCTTGAAGCAGATGAAACACTGACTGGCTACAGTGTATACATAATGACGGTATACTCTACCTAACGCTGGGGTTTAAGTATTAAGCTTGACTAGCGTAATAAATATGCAAACTAGGATCGAATGACTGTTTTAGTAAAATGTAAACTATTTAGACCCGGTTTTACTTGATATGATTAGACTAAGCTACAAAAAAAAAGTTTCATTTTGTTCATGATTTATTTGTAGTGCATACGCTTTACAGTCGCATAACAGAGATGACGTCATTCAAACAACAAGCGACATTATCATTGCACTTAAAAATATGCCCCGTTTAATTGTTTTATTGACATCATCGTGTGCGTAGTATGTATAAAAACAATATTATATAATTCGTGATTATGTATTCTTAACTTCGTTAAAATCAATGGATAAACGCATATAATACCCGGCAAAGCCTCGTATCTGATTACATTTCCTGTGGGATATTCCTAGATTGCTGTGGAATTACTGGGATTACTTACCAAATTCACACATATGTCATACCGCCTATAGATGGCCCTCGTTCTTCGGACGATCAATGTCATTTCAACATTTGTAATAACACAAGTATATCATTGCTGCAGTGATGCCATCTAAAACGAGTAAATAGTTCACACAATAATGCGAATGTTCTTTAATTATATGTTTTGCCGACTAGACGGATGGTTTAGAACTTCTTTTAAATCGTATTTCCTTCTATTTCAGTACAATGTATATGGCGCTGAAATTAAGTTATGTAAGCTTCAACGATCAATATTATAATGATCGAGATCTCTAGAAGTCTCGGTAAATTATAACATTAATAACATCATTGTCATTCTTTAGTTTGCGTGCTTTGATATTCATGAGCAAAATTAGTAGTGATGCGAAATGAACAAGATACTATGGAAATTATCCATCATTTCCTTTTGACCAAAGTAATATAAGACTTAATGAACTTTCATTGTGAAACATCGTGCCTGTTTCCCTCGGGAAATAAAAATCTGATAAACACACTCGTTGTCCAATACCTTACATCCGGACGTTCAGAACAAAATGTCATTATGTTATATAGAGTGCTATAATACTGTATATACATACTGCAAACTCAATCATTAAACGAGTTAATTGAATAAGAATAGCAAATGCAAAAAATAAGTGACGAAACAATACGTATAAACTCCTGCGGAATTTTTAGCAAATAACAGTTCCAACGCGGTAACCCTATTTTCCTATTTTAACCCGTTTGTGTTTGTGATGTCACATGCCTTGCCGCTTATGCACATTGTAATTGTGTTCTGTTTTTCAATTCGTGTTTTGGTTGAATGTTTTTGTGAATGCTAAATTTCCTGTTCGACATGTAAACCAACGTTTGATATGTGTAACGTTTTATGTATCGTTTGTAACTTATGAAGATATTGTTGTCTTTTTCAACAGAGTTCATAAGTCATATGAGTTCGGAATTTAAAGGAAATTATTAAATGGATTATGTATTTTAGTATTTTAGTATCGTTAGGGTTATTCTTTTTACTGAAATTTTTACTGATCCTTTGGGATCAACGAGCCCCATATAAGTGGTTTGTAAGTGTTGCTTCTTACATTTCCTTATTTTTACACTTCTTATAAACAGACTCAATAAAACCGAGTTTGCTACTACCAAAGGATCTCCATTTATAGTAATTAATACTATTCATTTTTTTATTAAATGAGGAACGCACTTTTTTAATTACTGTCCTTATATAAATGTCCTGTTGTGACGTGCCTAATGTTATCTAGACTCTTTATGTTCCTTTTGATGTGGCTCATATTTGTTTTCCTTATGATGCACTTGATGGTCATGCTAATCCATGATTGTAAAATACAATACGTGTTAGCAGATTTAAAGAGATACTCGTAGAATTATAAACATTTAACTTTTGCCTTTTTCTCCTATACTTGCATGTAAATACGTTGTTTTTGAATATAAGATATGACATAGACCTAGCTAGTATTAGTAGACCTATTGTCATCCCGTTTGTGTTTGCGATATTACATGCCTTGCTTCTTATTAACATTGTATTTTTTATTTTATTGAAACGTGTTCTGGTTGAATGTTCTTGGTAAAGCTACATTTCCTGTTGGAATTTTATACCTACTATTATTGCCTAAGTTTAATATAATTTAGACCTTTGTATACCAATGGGTACTCAAACAATCGATGAATTCATGTTGATGCGGTACACTACTATACTAAGTAACTGAACACATGACACAACTAGTCTTGTACAATAATTAGCCACGAAACAGATATGAGAGAAACGTTGAAGACATGGTTTTATTAGTTGCAGACACGGTTTTATTTATTGAGTCTGTTCATGAGAGGAACAGACTTGTAGTACCTTGTTTGGACCATTTCTGTATCCATAGAAGTATGCAAGATCATCTTTAAGTTAGCGTTTTACTTCTATTGCGTTTTAACGCTGACTAGTTTGGTAGTGGATACTGCCTGGAGGGATGTCCTTAATTACATTGTAAATACCGCTTAATTTAGTATGACATTAATATAAGTGTGAGGATTGATGTACCCTAGAACCTGGTTTAACAACCCCATAGCCACACATGCCCGCCCACCCCACAATCCAAGTGGTATTTGTGCCACTGGCCGTGTTATGTTTGTGTTGTCACATAGTTATGATGCTTGTATTTGTTTCGTGCAGTTGTCCATCATTTTAAATGCCTGTTTTTAGTTGAATGTGTCTGGGTATGCTACATTTCATATAGGAACTACGTACACTGCCAAATGTGCTTTAATAAAAACAATCTCTACCATGTATTATTTACCCGCATTACGTATATGAGAACTGTACCATATCCGTTTATGAGTTCGTGATAATGGTTTCCTCACTTGTTTACGCAGTTACAGATATAAAACCAATATGCTCCATCGAAACTATATAGACGGTTAATGATAAAGGTTCATGACAATCATGTTAACGTTTGTAGAGCCTTTAAGTCAGATTGCTATTGAAACGATACGTCATAGCCCTCGGATACGCTTTATTTGTATCTCCATGGCAACGTGGCATGGTCATAAATTCTTTTTATCGAAGTACTTCGTGCGCATTTTCATAGTTTTGTAAACATGTTGTTTCTGGAATTATACCAGCACCATAAACAAACTGTGCTGATGACGACTTAAATAAATTCTTAATTATACAGTTGTTAAACACTGACAGAACGGAACTCCAAATATCATATCCAGAATAAATTTGACTCGAGGGTAATTATTAACGACTCATCCAACCATTATCTTAGGATATTTAGAGCCATACAAAAGAATAGAAATTGATACATAAACATCTTCAAAATAAGTATGGAGACATGTGTGTCGACCGGCATAGCACATTTTTATAGCAGGGACATTGAGAACAGTCCCAACAAACATATGTAATATGCTTATGATATTACTATTTGACTATAGTTTATAAATAAAATGTGACATAATTGATTATGTTCTGAAACTAATAGTCCTTTTCACCGAACATCCAACCTAAATATTACACCTTTAATTGTTTTCATCTCTTTTATATTTGTTCGATTTTTTATCAGAAGGTGTTTCTCTGTACAGTCCGGATTGGTATGTTGCTCCATAATGAAATAAAAGGCTATCCAGCAAACTAAATACAATGAGTTTGAATCCAATTGTGTTAACTAACCTGTATAATTCACTGACTACTGACCGTGTCTTCACCACTATTGATTTTATGTACTGTCCTTTTCATTGACAATTTAAATATGCTCGTTTATTTCGGATTATGGTGCAGTGCCGACCTACGGTGACATTGCATGTAGCCGCTATGTTTCATTTCCCCTCTCAGTTGACTATTATAATTTAAACAATCTCTTCAGATTGCGAATGCATATTACCAGACAAAAATAAAGTGATTACGTGTTTAACAGTGTACTATGCATTTTAGTAATGGTGTGGACATGTGGACGGAAGTCATTTAATGTACCACACAGCACTATAATTGTTTTTAAGTGTAGTGTGGCCGTTCTGCAAATAACTACTGTTTTATGCTTCATCAATATTTTAAAATTGTTCATTGTTCACGGCCATGCCAAATACAAGTATTTCATGACATGGGTTAACTACAGGGTTAAATCAGATGGTCGATTTTATCTGGTAAACGTCAATATGCCGAGATAAAACAGCGAATGCGATGAGGAAAATTTCGAAGCAGCTTAAAATATTCATGACTGTCGTTTTTAGTTTACCCTTGGGAATCTTTGTCATAGGAAATGGAAGAGATCACTAGAAGTTATTCGTATTCCCGCATATCCTATTCACCAACTTTTCGTTAAAGTACGTATCTGTCCACTGTCAGCAGAGAGAAAGATTAATATCAGCAGAACTAATACATAAAATAATTCATTTAAAAGTAAATACAAATGTTGAATTTGAGTTGATTTGGGTCTCACGACGCACAAATACACACGTTATATGTCGCCAAATGGAATGAACATTCCAGCTTCCATCTACATTGAGATAAAACTATATTGAATGGTCTAGAACATCCTATCTGCAGAAACGCAGAGTTTCTGCAAATTCTGATGAAAACACGACATTTTTCGCTGGGACCCCAATCACTGTTTTAATCCTCCACTCAAGCTGAATCAGAAAAATACAGACAAGGGATGATAATGAAGACTTAAAATGAAAATGACAACACATACAAAATAAACATGAATTCGTGCAGATTTAACTCCTTTGTCTGGGTAAGCAGTGTCAATATTCTTAACTGGGAACCTCGCGGGGTACAACTATTTAAGCTGCTTATTAAATAAATAACTTTTTATGAACAACATATGCATTTAAAAAACTTCCATGCGTGCATTCATTTAACAAGTACATTCATTGATTTAAAATGTCTCACATTGTTTACAATATATGACCTATTAATTAAATTCCGTAAAGAATACTCATCAAATACTGATTGCAATCGGAACTGTTTCTTTCATTTCCCTTATCAGAAAACAATGGCAAATACGGACATTGACAATGACTTCTAGATAGAGATGTTAACAGTTTCGTCTATGATTTTATGACTTATTTTATCATCCTGAACAATTTCTTATTTATGTAATGAAATATCACAATGTCAAGAAAATCTGACGTTTGATGACGTTGCGCACTGAGATGCGAACCAACAGCAACGATATTGATTCCCGTTTGAACACTTATAGCTTATACATTTTGAAAACTGCTACTTATAAAGTGTGGTAAACCAGTTAATTATATACAATATAGGTCATAACCAATCTCAAAGCTGTATGTTGAACTACATGTCAGCTGTGATTGTCAGCCATTACCCTTTCTAGTGTAACAGGATCGGAAAAAGACAAAACATAAGCACATTCAGTGGGGTTTGAAATATATAATTCATATAATATACTTCATAATATACTTCATTGTTAACCAATGATGGGAATAATATAGCTGCACAAACGCTGGTAACCTAATAAATATGTGTATTCCTATCATTTAATACCAGGTTGGTTTTGTATTTTTTTTATTCAGAGATCATGGAAGGCAATGTTTTTGTAGTTTTGGAAGTATTTGATGGTTTACAGAAGCAACATCTACACATCGCACGTACGACAAATTGTCGAAACCCTTGATCAAACCCTCCGATAATGTAAGGATTAATAGCGCTGTTCATCATATACGAATCGTTGGCAAGTTGCATTCCAACGCTGAGTCTATTGTTTTTAGCAATACCGCTGAGATTGACGAAAAAATATGGGATGAAAACCACCCAATATCCAACAGTAATTGCAATCATCAGCAACGTAATTCTGACATCAGCCTGAAAGATGTCTTTAATAGGCCTCCTTGCGGTTTTAACTTGTGTACTGTATGCTGCCACTACTTTGAGTTCTGATTTTAAATCAACAATTTCCATTTCGATTGATATACCAGCTTCAGCATTAATTGTAGTACTCAAGGCATTGTCTACATTGTCATTTATAGCAAAAATACTTGCTGTCATATGACTGTGTTTTATAACATATCTGCTGATGTTCGTTTTGGAAACTAGAAATTTACTTATAATAAGACTGTACAAAACAATGAAAGTAAAACTTATAATCACAACAACAGTGAGGTCTATCATATTGAATACATGGAACATAATTTGCAAGTCACTGTCTGTGGAAGGTTGACAAACAAACCCTTGCACAGTATATGCGTATGTGTCAGTAAAATTTACCCGAGTTATGTCACGAGTGACCAAAAGTGGTACAGATAGTAACAGTGCAACACCGATGGCAGTCGCAACTGCTGCTTTGACGGATATCATTGTAAATTGCCAGGCGGAATACTTGCATACTTTTCTGTATCTGTCGACACAAATTATCCATAGTAGCAATACGGAAGAACAAACGAGCCAATGATTTACAAAATGTATAATTTTACATCCCGCGACGTCCTTAAAACTGATAGAAAAACATATGAGGATTAGTTTATCTGTAAAAACTAGGCACGACACCAAGTCTATTGCACTAAGATATGATATTAAGACCATGGTTGTAGATGACCGTGCGTTGGACACGTAGAACTGCAAAGTCATGATGTTCCCTATAATCCCAATAAAACTGACAATGGCGTAATAAGCAATATTGGGGACGTTTTCTTTCACATATACACTTTTCAATTCTTCTAGAAGTTCTTCGTTGCTGTAGACTATTCCGTCGTCAGTGTCTTCCATTATCTTCGTTTAGCAAGGGACGTATGCCAAAACTACAATGCAATAAAACAAACTAATAAACGATTGCTACCGTAATTGACAGATATGTGAAGAGCTTTGCTGCAGTACGAATTGTGTTTTTGCTACGGTCATACCACATACTCACATGACACAGATATTAATATAATTAATCTAAAGAATCTCAAATGCTAGCGGAACATTGAAATATTAACGTCGTTAACAGATTAATACAGCTTGATAGTATATATATCACAATAAATATCAATCTTAAATTCATTCTCATCAAATATGGAATCCAAATAGAGAAAATAGTAGCATGAACACTTGTCGTTTCTAAGTTGAATTAGTATTCATTCTATTTTACGTGAACAGCACAATATTACTTGATACAATAAATACTGTAAAGATGATCTTTTGGAAGCAACAAACACAAACAAGCGATGAACGTAGCAGACTCAGTTTTATTGAGACTGTTCATGAGAGGTAATTTTAAGATGCAACACCTCTCGCGCATCCTAGCACTGACTTAAGCTATATTCTACTTTAAAGCAATACCTAATGGGTTTGATGATGCCAAAGGACCAATAAATAATAACACTACGGATTTGTAGTCGGGGCGACATTTTACGGCCGCCACAGAGCACTAAACAAACGCTAGTATGTATGTTAATAAATACTTAAATGGTTATTCCTGAAGGAACAAACACAAACAAGAGAGGAAAGTATTAGGCGTTATTGGAGTCTGTTCATGAGAGTTAGTTTTATGATGCAACATCTCTCACAAGTCTAAATATGGCCAACTACAGCATGCTCAGCTATATTTACACAATGGGCACGCAGCTTCGATTTGATATTACATTACACTAATGTCTAATACAAAGGTAACGGGTGCGCGGTAATGTTCATCATTGGATAAACATGCCTTAAATAAATACGTGGGGAATTTATGATAGGCCGTGTAGGCTGCAGGATCGTTAGACGTAGGACGTCACTTCTCTTGAACACAGTGGAACATTAGAAATATTACAAATTTAACAATACATGTTTACTACATCTTAGTTCTGTCTGTGGTGTTGCGTAATATTTACAGCAACCGCCTGTTATTTGATGTCATTACATTTATAAGATCAAATCACCTTAAAAAAAAAGAAAAAAAAGAAAAAGATTTAATTACTAGTTACAGTATTAGTAACCATTTTTTATTTAAATGTTCAACAAGTAACTAATTGACGTACCTTGTAAATTCTGAAAGAAGTCTAACACACCGCTAATGGTACTGTTCTTATATGTGATGTGCGTACGTATTTGCTTATTAGTTTCCTCTTATCAAACTTACACTAACTTATAAGGACGAATGTTATATACTACAATCGCCTGTAGTGATTGATTGTTTACGCTCTCGTTTTTAGCTCTACTGGCCAAGGGCCAGCAGAGCTTATGGGATGGTGTGTTGTCCGTTGTCCGTCGTCCGTCCGTCCGTCCGTTAACTTTTGCTTGTGTACACTCTAGAGGCCACATTTCTGAGCAATCATCATGAAACTTAGTCAGAATGTTTGTCTCAATGACATCTCGGTCAAGTTCAAAAATTGGTCATGTGGGGTCAAAAACTAGGTCACTAGGTCAAATATTGGAAAAACCTTGTGTACACTCTAGAGGCCATATTTTTTACCCGAGCTTGATGCAACTTTGTCAGAATGTTTGTCTTAAGTATATCTTAATCAATTTTGAAAATGGGTCACATGGGATTAAAAACTAGGTCACTAGGTCAAATACTTGAAAAACCTTGTGTACACTCTAGAAGCCGTATTTCTGACCCAATCTTGATGAAACTTTGTCAAAATGTTTGTCTTAATTATATCTTGGTCAAGTTCAAAAATGGGTCACATGGTGTTAAAAACTTGGTCACTAGGTCAAACTTTGGAAAAACCGTGTGTACACTCTAGAGGCCATATTTTTGGCCCGATCTTGATGAAACTATGTCAGAATGTTTGTCTCAATAAAATCTCGGTCAAGTTCAAAAATGGGTCATGTGGGGTCAAAAACTAGGTCACTAGGTCAAATACTTGAAAAAACTTGTGTACACTCTAGAGGTCATATTTGTTACCCAATCTTGATGAAAGTTTGTCAAATTGTTTATCTTAATTATATCTTGATCAAGTCCGGAAATGGGTCACATCAATTTAAAAACTAGGTCACTAGGTCAAATATTGGAAAAACCTTGTGTACACTCTAGAGGCCATATCTTTGACCCGAGCTTGATGCAACTTTGTCAGAATGTTTATCTTAATTGTTTGTCTCAATGAAATCTCGGTCAAGTTCGAAAATGGGTCATGTGGGGTCAAAAACTAGGTCACTAGATCAAATATTGGAAAAACCTTGTGTACACTCTAGAGGCCATATTTTAGACCCGAGCTTGATGCAACTTTGTCAGAATGTTTGTCTTAAGTATATCTTGGTCAAGTTTGAAAATGGGTCACATGGGGTTAAAAACTAGGTCACTAGGTCAAATACTTGAAAAACCTTGTGTACACTCTAGAAGCCGTATTTCTGACCCAATCTTGATTAAACTTTGTCAAAATGTTTGTCTTAATTATATCTTGGTCAAGTTTAAAAATGGGTCACATGGTGTTAACAACTTGGTCACTAGGTCAAACTTTGGAAAAACCGTGTGTACACTCTAGAGGCCATATTTTTGGCCCGATCTTGATGAAACTGTGTCAGAATGTTTGTCTCAATGAAATCTCGGTCAAGTTCAAAAATGGGTCATGTGGGGTCAAAAACTAGGTCACTAGGTCAAATACTTGAAAAAAACTTGTGTACACTCTAGAGGTCATATTTGTTACCTAATCTTGAAGAAACTTTGTCAAATTGTTTATCTTAATTATATCTTGATCAAGTTCGGAAATGGGTCACATGAAGTTAAAAACTAGGTCACTAGGTCAAATATTGAAAAACCTTGTGTACACTCTAGAGGCCATATCTTTGACCCGAGCTTGATGCAACTTTGTCAGAATGTTTATCTTAATTGTTTGTCTCAATGAAATCTCGGTCAAGTTCGAAAATGGGTCATGTGGGGTCAAAAACTAGGTCACTAGGTCAAATATTGGAAAAACCTTCTGTACACTCTAGAGGCCATATTTTAGACCCGAGCTTGATGCAACTTTGTCAGAATGTTTGTCTTAATTATATCTTGGTCAAGTTTAAAAATGGGTTACATGGTGTTAAAAACTAGGTCACTAGGTCAAACTTTAGAAAAACCGTGTGTACACTCTAGAGGCCATATTTTTGACCCGATCTTGCTGCAATTTTATCAGAATATTTGTCTAAATTATAGCTTGCTAAAGTTCGAAAATGGGTCACACAGGGTCAAAAACTAGGTCACTAGGTCAAATACTTGAAAAACCTTGTGTACACTCTAGAGGCCATATTTCTGACCC
The DNA here is from genome assembly GCA_037043455.1 of Cyrtodaria siliqua. Taxonomy (NCBI): domain Eukaryota; kingdom Metazoa; phylum Mollusca; class Bivalvia; order Adapedonta; family Hiatellidae; genus Cyrtodaria; species Cyrtodaria siliqua. The sequence goes on from JAWPHD010000582.1 coordinate 289,650, forward strand.
GATCTTGATGAAACTTTGTCGAAATGTTGTCTTTATTATATTTTGGTCAAGTTCGAAAATGGGTCCCATGGGGTCAAAAACTGAGTCACTAGGTCAAATACTTGAAAAACCTTGTGTACACTCTAGACGCCATATTTTTTTCATTTGATCTTTACCAAACTTTACCAGATTGTTAATGTCAATAACAGCTCGGTAAAGTTTGTTTTTAGCTTATGGGATGGTGTGTTGTCCGTTTTCCGTTGTCCGTCGTCCGTTAACTTTTCTTGTGTACACTATAGAGGCCACATTTCTGATGCAATCATCATGAAACTTTGTCAGAATGTTTGTCTCAATTAAATCTTGGTCAAGTTCAAAAATGGGTCATGTGGGGTCAAAAACTAGGTCACTAGGTCAAATACTTGAAAAAACTTGTGTACACTCTAGAGGTCATATTTGTTACCCAATCTTGATGAAACTTTGTCAAATTGTTTATCTTAATTATATCTTGATCAAGTTCGGAAATAGGTCACATGAAATTAAAAACTAGGTCACTAGGTCAAATATTAGAAAAACCTTGTGTACACTCTAGAGGCCATATTTTTGACCCGAGCTTGGTGCAACTTTGTCAGAATGTTTGTCTTAACTATATCTTAGTCAAGTTTGAAAATGGGTCACATGGGGTTAAAAACTAGGTCACTAGGTCAAGTACTTGAAAAACCTTGTGTACACTCTATAAGTCGTATTTCTGACCCGATCTTGATGAAACTTTGTCAAAATGTTTGTCTTAATTATATCTTGGTCAAGTTCAAAAATGGGTCACATGGTGTTACAAACTAGGTCACTAGGTCAAACTTTGGAAAAACCGTGTGTAAACTCTAGAGGCCATATTTTTGACCCGATCTTGATGCAATTTTGTCAGAATATTTGTCTCAATTATAGCTTGCTAAAGTTCGAAAATGGGTCACACAGGATCAAAAACTAGGTCACTAGGTCAAATACTTGAAAAACCTTGTGTACACTCTAGAGGCCATATTTCTGACCCGATCTTGATGAAACTTTGTCGAAATGTTGTCTTAATTATACTTTGGTCAAGTTCGAAAATGGGTCCCATGGGGTCAAAAACTAGGTCACTAGGTCAAATACTTGAAAAACCTTGTGTACACTCTAGACACCATGTAGTACGACTCGATTCATCAATGGTATAACAGCCAGTAGAGCGTTCACAGGCCCTCTTGGGCCTCTTGTTTTCTTAAAGCTTAACACCGTTCAATGGACCAACTATATGAAAGTTCATGAATGCTTTCGGCCAGGTTTAAATTACTCAGATATCGTGACACATCTTTAACAAACACTAAGTCTTATTAAAAACATTATGTATACTCGTTAAGTGAATTAATTTTCCTTTTGACTAATAGCTAATCATCTTTGTTTAGTTTCCTTACATTCTTCGCGCCTCATGTATGCGACTGCTTGAGTGAGCGCCTGTGTCCCATGTAGACGACAACATGCAATAGATTATATTTGGGACAGATATGAATATGTCAATCAAGACCAAAATAATGGGTTATGTAACACTCTTGCTCTGTAGGTTATGCATTCTCTGTCATCTGATACCGGAGATATAAGGATTATGTGTTAACTAACCAGGACTGTCCCGTGTAATTGGACTGACAATAGAGTAACAGTAAGCTTGCTGTACCCTAGGACCTGGCTTAATGTTTCGTGTTTGTGATGTCATATACCTTAAATGTTATGTATCCTTGTAACTGTGTTTCTTTTTTCTGAGAAAGTGCAAAGTGAATGTTCTGGAACTGGGAATTAAACATACTGATGTTTTAAATGTATTCAATAATAAGCTGTTTTACTGTAGGCACCTGTTTGAAAGATACGAATATATGTACCACCAGGATATACATGGAATATATATGTACATGTGCACGATACAACTCTTGACTCGTTTGAGTCTAAACTAGGAAATACACGCCGGTGATTCCCCATAATTAGTTCTCTGCATGTAAGTTTTCAAAAGGGTCTCTTACTTGCATTACTACGCCATAGTTTTTTTTTATTCTGTGAAGAGCGCCCCTGAATCACATCCGTTCGCCATAGTCAGACCAATACTTGAATCAGTAGGGGAGCCGCCTTGATATTTTCCTACATCTATTAAATATTTGGTAACGCATGGCAACGAAAAGAAGTACGTCATCTTTCGGCAACGTCAAAAAAAAATTAAATGTCCCCCATTTTTTATTTTTTAAAACACATAATTTGGAAGATTGTGAAAATGATTGATCATGAAATTTCATTTCCGCTGTAAGTTTCGTGATTTTCGGCTGTACCGACTTTTTTTTAGAAGCTTTACTGCGTGATAAATGTAGACCCGTCTTGTAAAATGTCGAAGCGAGTGGCGATAACTCTAAAAGATGCCATTTTTAGAATACTTTTAAAATGACAACAACCGTGTGCTTTTTGTTAAATAAAATACGAGAAGATTTGTTGTTTTAGCTCACATATTACATGAATTTTGCTGCATGTCACGAAAGCATGTTATTTCTTTATCAAAAGTACACGAACATATGAGTTGTTTTACTCAACTGTAATTTTGACTCGACTGTCCTCGCAAGAACTGTAGGCGCGTATTCGATGGAGCGGATAGTATTGGGCACCCTCTCATATGTGAAAAATGTACGTAACAATCGCTACTGTTCAAGATGGGAGTTGGGTTGGAGAGAAGGAGGGGGAAGGCATCTGAGCTGAGATTTAAAAGGATGCGCCCCATCCCCTTCCCACCCCAAAATCACGAAAGTCTGTTTTGAAAGCTCTTGCAAGCCTTCCTTTTTCAAACATATTCAGATAATATATTTGTTGCGGTGTTTTTGACTAGACTGTCCAGTGTCTAATTGTCATCCGCAAATTGGCGCAGTCAGTAGCGCCGCGGATTTCTAACCGGAGGTGGTGCCACTGAGTTTTGTCGGTGTGTTCTTGGGCAAGACACTTTCCCTTAGCCTCGTCCGTCGGATGGGAACGTAAACCGGGCGGTCCCGCGTATAGGTCTATCATCCGAGCATGTTAAAGAACCATAGGAATCTATTTGATAATAAAAGTAGGGCACGTTCCCAGATTCCTATGTATCTCTCTGGGGCGGCTCTAAATAACCTGTACTGTGTTGATGAGCCATTTAAATGTTAAACATTCAATTCAATTCATCCGCAACTGCCGTTAAACATTCAATTCAATTCATCCGCAACTGCACTCGGCACTGTCGTATGTACTGTAGCTGTCCCATTATAGTATTATGAATCAACCGTGGAATATATCGCCCACACATAAAAGGGTTTGAGGGGATATTACTTGTATTAGTTTAAATATAGACCATTTGTCGGTTGAAACCTAAGATGATTTTTTTATCTGACCGAAACACTGTCGTTATACTTATTCTACTGATAGCATCGAAGGAAAGTAAAGAAGGTCATATTTTTTACTTTATATTTTTAAAGTTGAATTGTGTTTTATGTCTTTATAGCACATTTTAGGCCATATTTCCTGGCTAGAACCAGTACAGTGTATTTTCTGCTATCTGTAAGAATCGACACTTTCTCACCTACAAGTTGAGCTCCCAGTTGGAATTGAACCCGCAGCGGTGAGAGCTGAAAATGAGAATGTATACAAATATAAAAAACGCAACCGAACATCTCCATAACTCAATATGTCCATGGGACTTGAATGACCGCACTGAAAACAATCCGTGGAAAATTGTACAATGTAAGAATATATATTCATAAATAAATCTTATTCTGATGCAAAATCGATATGCTCCTCTAGACATCATAGATAAAGATCATGTAAAGTTTCGAAACGATTGGTTAAAAACTGTGGAAGGATATAGACGCACAGATAACTAACACCATATGCCGCCTCACCATTCGATGGTAAACAATAAACATTTAAGGTACATATAAAGGCCTTAAATATTATCTTTCATGACTAAGTAAAACATATGTAACAAGTCAGATATCAAAGTGAATTATTTATTTGATTTAAAACATTTTAATTCAAATATTTAAATCAAAACATCCCAAATATAAAGGGTATTACATAACAAATTAAATTGCATCATACAATAATTGTTTTTATTTATTAAAGGGACACACAGCATTTATCAAGCATTTATCAAGCATTAAAATTTGCACCTCGATTGATTAATCAATAATTTATTTTCACTTTACACCTGCTTGTATATATTTAAATTATAAGTTATAACATTTTGAAGTTTAAAAAAAATAATTGCTGCATGTCCCTTTAATATGCGCACCTCTCAGCCTGTATTGTTTATATGGTGCAAGTCATTTTGAACACATGTAGGGTTATATATACACATGTATCTGTTTGTTGTTTATTTGGTGAGGAAGACCACCCTCTTTTCTTCTGGGTAGAACCAGTAATATACACCTCATGCCATCTGTTATTCCACAATCTTTTATATAATCCAATACAATTCGGAAAACATCATTTTAATCCAATAAAGAAATTGGGCACGGCCGGTCAGATTAACAGAAACACATTTATATTTTCGTACTAGCCCTTATTTTGAGCCACTCCAATGAACTGTCCAGTTAATGTCGCCATCGATCCACCTCTGTCAACAGTCAGACATGCATATTGATATGATATTGTGCTGGCTGAACTTGTGATTCTCTTACTAGACATATTTTTCTTGAAGTTGATGCTAGTACTGTCCGTATGAGGTATTGCTGATTCATGATTCATAAAAAAATTAAAATATTGTACACCATCGTAATATACTATTCTTGTTCGTTTAAGTATTTCTGATTCTGTTGTTAATGTTGTAAAAAGTTTTATGTGACTACTTGTTTCAAAAAAATCCTCCCCTATATATTGTGACTTCACTAACTATTTTCAGCTAACTCCCAGCATCTCAGGACTCCAGGCTCTGAAAATAAAAATGACATACATGATATTTTGTTTCAACTTAAATAGGTAACAAGTTGTGGAATTGAAATATGTAAATGAATAGTGATGATAGAACTTTTTTTTACATGTACGATTAATTAAAAATAATCGTTTTCTGCTAAATCAACACATTACCGGTATACCTTATTAGAGTCGCCCCACATGACACATAGGAATTCGAGAACCTGTCTTACTTTTACTAATGTATATATTTCTATGGTTGTTTATCGTGCTCGGAGGATAGACTCCCCAGTTTCAATCCCAATCCAACAAAAGAGGCTGAGGAACAAACAAGGCTGAGGAAAGGTGTATTGTCCGAAATCACTGACGAAACTCAGTGGTGCATGTGTGACTTGAACCCGGAAGCTCCAGTTCGCTATCGTCCACCGTGCTATTGCTGGGCCATGCCAGCACATTATGTTAAGTCGGGGACTTTGTTAAGTTTAATATTTTAGATGTAATACAAGGACCTTTTTATTGTGTTTGTTTCATTTTACATACGTACTAAGCACAATATGACCTATTTATGTGTCGATGTGCTGTAAAACACCATTTTTATTTTTAGTATAAAAAGTCTGAGAATAAGTGCTGGACTGGTGCTCAATGCCACATATTTTTCAAAGAACATACATTGATAAATTCATAGATTTTTTGAAGCTGCGCTTACCTACACACTGGCTTATACAAGGCTCTTGATGTAGTTATACTGTGAGACTGGGAAACTTGACTTGAATCTGGCTGAGGTAATACTGCACACTGCCTCTTACTTAGCAGACCTGAAAAAAAAGAAGTCATATATGATATTGTTTCATTTGTTTTTAATATTAATAACTCTGTCCAACTTTCTCAATGCTATCAATGTCAGCTTTCCATAATATTTTACTTAAAACACAACTGGAATTGAAAGTGGTGCTTTCCAGAAGATGATACTGTCCAAAATGTAAGTCACACACACAGTCACAGGTGGCATTCACGAACAAATAGTATTTTCATGGCTTACATTTTCATCAATTATTCATCACTCATGTGTTTTAAAAAAAAACATTTGCTAGAGAAAATACTACATTTTTGGCATGTAATAATATAAAAGCGTTTTTTACTAACGGCAGTTTTGACAATTATGCTATGTGGACTTGCTATGAAGTTTGTGAAGCACTCATCTTCCTATTAGATAATATTGTCGTCAGGTATGGTACCACCGTTTATAGAAAATTGTTGGTATCCCTATGGGTACGAACTGTGCACCACTTGTCGCAGATTTGTTCTTATTTTGCTATGAAAGGGATTTCATGTTGAGTCTTTCACCAGATACCCAGGCAGATGTTATTGAAGCCTTTAATGATACCTCTCAGTATCTGGATGACATATTGAACATTGACAACCCTTTCTTTCCAACTATGGTTTATTATATTTATCCTAAAGAACTTCAGCTTAACAAAGCTAATATATCTGATAATAACGCTTCTTTTCTTGATTTAGATCTCTCGATTGAAAATGGTAAAATAATTAGCAAAATCTATGACAAGAGAGATGATTTTAATTTTGACATTGTTAATTATCCCCACTTGGATGGGGATGTTCCCCGAGCAACTTCTTATGGGGTATATGTGTCTCAACTTATTCGTTTTTCTAGAGCTTGTACTCGAGTTGAGGACTTTAATATTCGTAATCTTTGTATAACTAAAAATTTACTCAATCAGGGTTACCGTTACCATAAACTTCGTAAAACCTTTGCAAAATTTTATTATCGTAACCCTGATCTTCTTTCCAAATATAAAAGTAATTTAAGGACTCTTCTGCGACAAGGACTATCACAACCTGACTTCTATGGTGATGTGATTTATAAACTTCGTAAGATTCTAGGTCTTGATAACTTTCATACTATCTTTGTTAAACTTGTTAAAAAGTTAATCAAAAGAGGTTATGACCCTATCATTTTGCAACGTACTGCATGATTGGTGGTGGACCCTTTTACAGTTCGCCACTATGCTTTCCTCTTTAATTGTACGATGACCAGACAGGCTGTGGACCCTATGATGACGCCTACCTAAAGCCCATTGGGACGGTGGCGTTTGATGTTTGTCCATGATCTTTCTTGTCGTGCCCTTAATGGTTTATTCTCTTACTGCTCTGGCTTCTGCAAAGTCATTGAGTACCTTCATTGTGGCTTTCTAGGCTATTGTGTTTTTTTTGTATTATATTTACACGAGCATATTTGTGTTTTACTTATATTGCCTATTGATGCTGCCTTGTTGGTTAGAGATTAGATCATGGCGGGGATTTCTTTATTTACACTGTCCTGTTTTATTGGGATGACAGTAGGGTAAGTGTGAGGTTTGGTGCACCCTAGAACCGGTTTAAACCCCCAGTGGTCTACTTTGCCAAGGCGGTAGCCCTATTGTCAACCCTTTTTGTGTTTGTGATGTCGTTTGCATTTATTATTGCTTTTGCCTTCTTGTTTGTCTGTTTGCGTGTTTGTTTCTGTGTTTTGTGGTTTACTGTCCTCCTTGAACGCTACTTTCCCTGTCCGATCTTTTTATATTTCTTTTACGATGTCATGACGTTACGTCGACATCGTCTGATTCTAGCGTTAAATCAGCCATTGATTTCATGTCGGTAATAAACACATAATGGGAGAAAAATAATCCATCATGAGTGATCAATGTGAGATAGGGAAATATCACCCTCGGGATCAGAATTGCAACCAGGCACTCGGTAGAGCCTCGTCCCTGCTTGCAATTATAACCCCTCGGGTGAGATTTCTCTAACTTACATGGATACTCATGATGGATTCTTATAATCTCATGATGTTGTGAAATGTATCCAAGTTGGAATACGTTTAATTCCTAAAGTTAAAGAATTTATTATGCATGACTTTTTTCCACTTAAATTTGATCAGATTTACGGGTTGATTTAGAACCTTAAAAGTAGATATAAAAATCAGAAGGAAATGTAGCATTGCAGGTTCACCTTAAGACTATTATCTATGGACATAGCCTATACGATATAAACATGAGGGACTGATCTAACAACTATAAATTGTGTATGCACAGATGTTAAGTGTGTTAGACAGGAGAGAAACAATATGATATGACGTGTTATTTATTAAATTATTAGCAAATTGTATTCAAATAAAATACAGGAACGGCCATATCAAAATGTTTCTCATCAATACAAAACACATACATAAAAATCACATACGTTTAGGGAATTTCTCAAATTGGCATAAAAAAATTATGCTAGAGGTAAAATGTAATTATTAATCACTTACCTTATGGAGTATACACACTGTTATCACTATTCATTGATCATTAAATAAAATAATCAGTAATTGAGTTGGATGCAAAAGTATTGAAACACCATCATACAGTTTATTTTCCAATTAAAAGGACAAGAGAGTGTGAAACATCTTGTAATGAGATACTAAGGTAACACTATTATATTGATTTAAAACATATGCATATGTTCATCTATGTTCATATAATGATGCTTTCCTGGACCTCATACATTCATGGCGAGGCTTTCGGCCACTAATGTTTTATATAAAATGTATGACTTGTTTTCTGAAATGTTCATGTTTGTATGACTATATCACGGAGGTGGGTCTGCTTTTCTATTTCTTGGTAATCTGCCTTGATATGAACATGCTGGCATGCTGTTCATTTTGGAAATGTTGAAACTTCACATACGGCCCAAAACATTTATTCATGGATGCCTAATTTGACACCAGGGACGAACGGGGTAGCTCCACTGATTACCAGCCGAGTATATACAATACCTTTTCATCACGTGTTCCTGTCTTACTTCCATTTAGCGATGGCAAATCTTGTATTAACGGATATTTCGACAATAACATTTGTTTAAACACATCTTTTTCACTGAAAAAATGCGATAACCTGTTTAAAATTGCATATGGGATATTTTAATTTTACAATATGCAAACATGTTAAACCAAAATTAAGGTTTTATTTCATACCCCAGCCAACCCCGTTTTCGCTTCTTGAAAATGGGGTTGGTTGGGGTTTGAAAGTTAATATTCGGACCACGTAATGCGCATGACACTTTCATTGCGCATTCAGTATTGATTAGTTTCAATCATGTGATTGAGTTTATTGATCAATTTTAGTCTAGACAAGCATCGTAATTATAACTGAGAAAACAGCTTATCTAATATGAAAATCAATGAACCGACAATTAAACTGCTGCTTTAGTGGCTGCTAATATATCTTCTCAACAGCGATAATGTTTGAAATGTAATCATTGTCACTGTCAATAAGTTGCATTGTATGGCATCGACATGGGGATTATAAAAAGACTTCATTGTGAAGACAACGTGAGAGTAGCAGATGTTTTATAGTTTTATATGACATACAATGTGATCGGTGAGAAAGTATAACGTACATGTAGATCTAGAACATGGGTGACAATTAAAGTGTTGAAAAGGAATTAACTCTTATTCCGCAACTTAATAAAGGTTTATTTTTTATGTTTTCTTTAATTATTTATTTTACATTTATATTTTCTGGAAGTGTAACAGATATATATACTGAAAAAGAGATCACTTGGAAGCAATAAACATAAAGAAAGGAGAAAAGTAGCAGACTCGGTTTTATTGAATCTGTTCATGAGATGTAATATAAGGTGCAACACTCTAACGCCCACTAGCACCTGATTTAATCGGTATTATAAAATTAGGATCGATGATCGCAAAAGGACCACTTAGTAATAACACTACTGATTTGTAGTTGGGCGATCTTGATAGACGCCATACAGCACTAAACAAACGCAAGTGTGGATGTCAATAAATATTGAAAAGGAGATCCCTTTGAAACAACAAACACAAACAAGAGTGAAAAGTAGCCATGACTGAAATGTCATAAACACTTCCATTATAATTAAGAAAAACGGAGTAACTGATAACTGTGTTAGTATAAAGTAAAATTATAAGACCCATTTATTTGATATGTTCATAGCGAGATAAAGATTTATCAATATGTTTAAATTGCGTTGATGGTGTATTTGTAATGCAAACGAGTTGCAGCCGCAAACTAGTTCTGACGTCATTCAAACAACAGCAATAGCACAACACTTAATTGGTTTATTGACAACTTTGCATCGTGTGGGTTTTATTTAATACATTTAATATTATATATTTCGTGATTATATATTTTGACTTCAGTCAACTCACTGGATAAAAAACATAAACTACTCGGCATAGCCTCGTGTCAAGTTATTTTATATAACTATTGTATAGGAAGTAAACAAATAACAGTGTGTTTTATTTATGATTCCATTTATTGTAGGATTTACCTAAATTTCACTGGAATTACTGGGTATATTCCCCAAAGTCCCACATAAGTCTAGCCTTTAGATTGCACGCGTTCTTCAAACGGTCAGTACCATTTCAATATTTGTAATAACAAACGTACAACATTAGTTATGTTTTCTGAAACGAGCAAGTGAATAGTCGCGCGGTAATGTGACTGCTCGTTTATAAGTTTAATTTTTTTCACTAGACAAATGGTTTGGAACTTCCTTTAAATATTATCTCTTTCAATTTTAGTAATGTAAATGGCGATAAAAGCAACTTGCGTAAACGACTTCAGACAATATATGTTAATTAACAACGGGTAATTATCCATTTAGAAAAAAAGTATTATAAGTTCGAAATCAAGAGCTCTCGGTAAATTATTAAACACTTTGCAAAACTTCAATTAAATGTTTGACATTCCTAAATGTATGTGCTTTGAGATTCGTACGCAAAGTTATTTTATAATGAGCATTGAACAACGCGATCAAAAAAAGAATTCGTCATTTCTTTTTGAGCAACGTAATATAGGATTTAAAGAACTTTCATTTAAAAATACCGTTTCCCTCGTTAAAGCTACACAGTCCCTATTTTAACTGGTAATAACTCATGAATATGAATGAGTCACGTGTGAAGTAGTTTCAAATCGACAAACACCCCTAAAGTCGGTATATAAGCAGAAATCGATGCGTAAATTTTCACATTTTTATTTAGCCTCCGTACAGGTAACATCAATAAATATACGGCTTCAGAATATATGTGATAAACAAAATAGTTGCCTAGAACGGTATTTGAACCACGGCCTTGTACTTGTAGGTTTTGAAGGATGTACGCTGAACCACTAGACCACGGCTATTTATTGGTATGTTGTAGCATTTTTAACACTAAATAGACATTAAGTAGTAACAAGCGCGCGCACACAAACTCGTCAAGCGCTAAAAAACAAGTCGAGACATGGTTGTTTTGAGGCGAAGTATTCGTTTCATATTAATAAAATACAGTATTACACCAGGCAATGTTAATTTACACGTGCGACAAGATGGACTGCATATTTATTGATCCATTTTCCTAGAACCGCTTTAAACCCCCAGTGGCCTTTGTTGCTACTGACCGTTCCAAGGCGGTAGCCCTATTGTATTTTTTATTACTTTTGCCTTCTCGTTTGTCTGTTTGCTTGTTTGATTTTGTGTTTTGTGGTTGACTGTCGTTCTTGAATGCTGCTTTCCCTGTCCGATATATGTATCTTTCTTCAATTACACATAAAGACACGCTTACAGAGAAGAAATCGATTGATAAAGAGACTCTGTAGCTTCAAGTTCACATGCGATAATTAAATTCGTGGTCCAACATTAGATATCACTTGCGAAATATATCCTGTAGTTCAAAACATTAGTTCATTATACATGTTATATTTTTAAATAATACTTTAAATAATACTTTTATTATATCTCAAGAGAAATTTATTATTAAACGAGTTACTTGTATAAAAGGTGCAAATGCTAAAATGAGATGAAACTATAACGTAAAAAAAGAAACATTTTGGTTATAGTTTTTGTCTCGCCTTTTCGAAGAAAAAAAAGAGACATATGTGTTGCTTTTCCGGCGGCGATGGCGAAGGCGTCAACATTCATGGTTTTGCGTTTATTTCATTTTCTCACAAACTATATGCACTAGAGCTTTCGCACTTTGCTTACAGTTGTATCATGGGTGGTATATCACAACGTGACAAAGCAAATGAGGAAGTAACCTTGACCCTCCAAGCAAAGGGCAGATAACTGTTATTGTGAAATAATTTCTAATAAAATTATATTGAAGAACAAAAGTGATCCTTAGCAAATTTTGTGTAGTATATGATGCGAAAGTTTTGCTATTTTTTGACATTTGCCATATAGAATCAGTTCTCAGTTTAAAGGAAAACAATAACAAGATGCTAAATGGAATATGAATAATAAGTATCCAAAATGTTAACTGGTCCTTTTGGATCATCGAGCCCAATATAGGCTACTTGAAAGTGTTGCTTCTTACATTACCTCACATAAACAAACTTAATAAAAACGAGAGTCTGCTACTACAGAAGGATTTCCCTTTATATATATTAGTATCCACTTTGAGAAATTCAAATATTTGATTGAGTAACACGCTGTTTTTGTTTGTTTTACTGTCCATATATGAACGTCCTATAGCCGCTTGCCTCTTCTAATTTTGTGTCTTTATTTTCTCCTTGATGCGAACCATATTCTTTGTCCTATGATGAATTTCATGTTTTACTAATTCATGATTGTATAACACACACGTCATAACAGATATACAGAGATACTCGTATACTTTTATCGGTGTTTAATTTTGCCTTTGTATGTTGCATATGTTGATGGAGAATTGCAGGATTTATCGTGAAGATTTTATACAACTGAAGCGTCTTGTTACATATATAGAGATATCAATGTCAATTTCCGTTTTTATGCTTTATTAATTGCGGTCACCGGCCCATAACACGATAACACGTTAAACATATTTACACTATAGTATTCAAATATAATAATGATAATAACAGTTAATGAAATGGTATGTTGATGCCATGATTTTACACGTGATTAATAGGTTGCAAAGTATTGCACATCTTTATTCAAATCAAGAATGTTTAAGTACAAACTTCATGTACGAGATATTGTAAATAGAAAGAAATGAATAGCAATATAAACGCTCTTTTATACTAATTTGAATAAGGTCCTTATGCATGCATTTACCAACATTCACTGTTAATTATTAATGCTGCGTTGTTTGTTGGAGTACATATTCTGGCGGGAATATCTTTATCTATACTGACCCGCTTTAGTGTTATGGCAATAGGGTACGAGTTAGGTTGTGTGCACCCAAGAACCTAGTTTCAACTCCGAGTGACACCAGTAGTATAGAAACTGTCGGTTTTGGGACAGTTTTCTCATCGGGGGTTTTATGCAATGAGTCAGTAAATTTGTTGTCCAGCAAGCCAACCAACAAATTTAAAAACTCATTGAAACCCCCTAAAGAAAAAAACCCCAAAACAGCCAGTTTCTATACTACTTATAAATAATTGATAATATAACTTGCTACTTTTTTAATCAACCGCAAATAAAACAACTGTAGATCAGGTAATCAATACCTTTCAAATCAAACACCGTGGACGCATTGAGACCCCACATCTAATCACTATTCAAAAAGTCTTTTTTTAGGAGAGCGAAACTATTATATTTTTCTAATTTCGGCGAAGTTCAAAATCATACGGCCCAAAACGGCATCAACCCCGGGTCTAGTCTCGGCTGTTAAACAAAATCAGATGGAACAGGACAATCATCCTCGTCATCTCTATACATATCACACTCGATCATGGAATATTTTATTTTTCTGCATTTGTGTATTTTACGTTTCAAATTAAAAAGCTTTTTTTGATATGATCATTTTTTCTAGATAATAATCCATTTCCGATAGTAATCGTTTTCGCTTGATAATTTGACTTTTCCTAGTATCTAGGAAATGAGAACAAATCACATCATTTTCTACTTGACCCTGTTTGCATGCCAACAATGCTTTCATATATTTGCCTTTCAGCTCCTCAAGTTGTTCATATATCTCTTCTGCAAATGTTTGTTTCATATATAATAGGCAATATATTATATTTAATTTTAATTATTATTTTTGCGGCAGCTATTATTTATATGCTAATGTATCCCAACCATTGTCTAATATGTACCTTTTGTCATCCTATGCGGACAAGCTTTGTTTTTATTAATTTCATAGCTGCTTATTAGATCTGATAACTTTCATTTTATGATGAGCTTCTGTTGCTGTGACTAAAATATGTTTGTAGTTATCATGTGTTATTTGCTTTTTGACAACAAATATTTTAACACCTTGCATTTCTTTGTCCAGTATTATCAACCAAAATATAGGAGTATGACTTACTCCACAATCCAACAAACTCTACGATCACCGCATCACAGGCTTCGTCTTTCATTTTACGAATAACTTTTTTGTTATCGTTGAAGTAAAACTCGCTTTTTGGATCCTAATCACTGTTATCAAAAAGTTCCCTGTCTTTGTAAAGATCAGCATACACATATTTTTCTAATTTCATAACACAGAGAAATAGTTTCAGTAAACAACAACTTAACTTTTTCATTGTATTTGTTTTTAGCATACTTGTAGTGGAAATCATACATCAAGTATTTTGATAAGTCTAGAATACACATACCAACATAACAAGGGCGATTTAAGACAAGTCTTTCTTTTATCCCATTGATTGCAAAGAAGTTTTCACTAAACATCTTACAAGAAATAAACGATAGTCTTGCCGCATATTACAAAAGGACTTCCTCGTCATGCGTCAACTTAACATTAACTCTCTTTCTCAAGTTTTCCATTGTTTTATCAAAAAACGAATTATTCATAAGCTTGAAGAAATCTTTTTTGAAAGCGTTTTTCCCTGCTGTCTTTTTTGTAGTATTGAAGTCGATAGACACGTTCAACCATTGAGACTCATCAAACTGAAGTATCCTGTGAATCTTTTTCACTTTCAACCCCAAACTTTCATACAACTTTAAATTTCTATAATGTGAAACATATTTTTCCTTATCATTTAATGTAGTTACAAGTTTCCTTATTTTACTTGTTCCCAAATCAAACTTACTCTTCAAGTTCTTGCAGTAGTCCGACAACCACTCATCTTTTATATTTGAACTTTCCGGAGCAAGAGGATAATCATTTTGAAAGTCATGTAACTCTTCTGGATATTCAAGATCACACTCAACAATATAGATTGATTTCCCTTCTTCAAATTTATCAACACATTTAAAATTACCAGTTGGTAGCGGTTGGCATATCGCCCACCCGTACAAGTTGTTAGCATCAAGATACATTATATACTTGCTCCGTTTACTACTATCATAGTTTTCCATATACTTATTATTAGCTTTTTTCTACAAACAAATGTCGATCAATATCTGTAATCAAGTCAAGTTTAATCCCAGTCATTTTCAAACAGGCATCCCAGGCTAAACCGGGACTACTGAAGTAATGACAAGGATCTAATTTGTAATACTCAAAGCACATTTTTCTGAAGTTCTCAAAAACATCAGTTAGCTGCAAAACATTGCTTTTCAAATACAGTAAATTATATTCTCCCATGTTTTTGATCTTGAATGTCTTCCATATTTTTTTAGCATGCTCGTAATCTGCATCTGAGATTTTTTCGTCATTTAACTGAGAGTAAAAGCTTTTCTTTTCGGGCAATTGTTTTTCCTTGAAACATTCAAAGCTATCCATATAATCATATGGGTAAACTCCTTTTCTTTTCAACAGTTCTAACTTTTCATCAGGGTATTATTGAGAGATATATTTAAACAACGGAATGTGTAACAATATTATTATCATTAATGTTAGAGGTAAAAGTAATAGTAGTAGAAGCAGTAGTAGTATGGCAATTTATATATAAGAATTGACATTTCGATTCTAATAAGATCATACTGTGTAAACTCCCTAAATAATCAGAACGAAATAGAGTCGGTACACACCACTGACACACTTCTGTTAAATACATACAATCATTTCAAACGTTAATATATTGTATTGCCCTTGGCAGGCTGATTAATGTCTGGACTAATATGACACTATGAACTGCTGAAATGGAACACAAGATATTTGCAAAGTACGAACTGTAGGAAAAGAATATCATAAACATCACACTTTTTTTCGATCCCTTTCCTTCTTTTAGTAATAAAAGGAAGTATAAAAGTCGAACATGAAATGCTGCTTTCACAGAATCCAGTAAACCCAAAAACACGCAAAACGACAAACATGAATGGCAATGTTAATAAGGAATAATGTGACGTCACAAACACAAGAAGGGTTGACAATAGGGTTACCGCCTTGGAACGGTCAGTGGCAAAAAAGGCCGCCGGAGGTTTAAACCAGGTTATATGGTGCATCGAGCCTCACACTTAACCTACTGTCATCCCAATAAAACGGGACAGTATAAATAAAGAACACCATGCCATGAACTAATCTTTAACCAAAAAGGCAGCATTAATAGCCAATACAAGTATATGCTGACGTATATATAAATATAAAAATATCCTAGTAAGCCACAAAGAAGGTGCTCAATGACTTGGCAGAAGCCACAACAAGAAGAGAATAAGCCATTGAGGGAACAACAAGAAAATATAGACATAAAAAAAAAACAGTATTCAAGGACGACAGTCAACCACAAACAAACACAGAAAAATCAAACGTCACCATACTTTTGGGCTTTAGGTATACGTCATCATAGGGTCCACAGTCAGTCCGGTCATCGGGCAATTAAAGAGGAAAGTATAGTGGAGATCTGTAAATTGGTCCACCATCAAGCATGCAGTGCGTTGCGAAATCATAGGGTCATAACCCATTTTTGATAAAACTTTTAACAAGTTTAACAAAGATATCAAGTGATCATGACCAAGGATCTTACGAAGTTTGTAAACACGTCACCATAGAAATCCGTTTGTGATAGTCCTTGTCGCAGAGGAGTTCTTAAATTACTTTTATATTTAAAAAGAAGATCAGGGTTACGATAATACGGTAGCCTTGATGGAGTAGCAGGTTAGTTATATAAATATTACGAATATTTAAGTCCTCAACTCGAGTACAAGCTTTAGAAAAACGAATAAGTTGAGACACATATGTCCCATAAGACGTTGCTCGGGGAACAGCCCATCTAAATGCGGATAATGGACAATATCAAAATTAAAATTATCTTTCTTGTCATAGAGCTTGCACATTTTTTCACCATTTTCAGATATAAAACGAGAAAAGAAGCGTTAGTATCAGAAATATTAGCTTTGTTAAGTTGAAGTTGTATTTTATAAACCATAGTCGAAAAGAGTGGGTTGTCAATGTCCAACATATACAGATACCGAGAGCTGGCAATAAAGGCTTCAATAACATCTGTATGTGTATCTGGTGAAAGACTCAACACGAAATCTCTTTCATAGAAATATAAAAACAAATCTGCGACAATGCTTGCATAGTTCGTGCCCATAGGGATACCAAAAATTTGTCTAATAGGCGATTCACAAACTTCATTGCAAGTCCACATAGTGTTATTTTCCAAACTGCTGTAATAAAACAGGCTTTAATATTTTTACTGGCAAATATGTAGTATTTGCCCTAGCAAAAGTTGTTTGAATGAAGGCAGTAAGCATGTCTTTGATAAGGTTGTGTGGTAACGTTGTATATAATCCAGAAATATTTAGTACTTAAACACGAGCATATTTGTGTTTTACTTATATAGCCTATTGATGCTGCCTTGTTGGTTAGAGATTAGATCATGGCGGGGATTTCTTTATTTACACTGTCCTGTTTTAATGGGATGACAGTAGGGTAAGTGTGAGGTTTGGTGCACCCTAGAACCGGTTTAAACCCCCCAGTGGCCTACTTTGCCACTGACCGTTCCAAGGCGGTAGCCCTATTGTCAACCCTTTTTGTGTTTGTGATGTCGTTTGCATTTATTATTGCTTTTGCCTTCTTGTTTGTCTGTTTGCGTGTTTGTTTCTGTGTTTTGTGGTTTACTGTCCTCCTTGAATGCTACTTTCCCTGTCCGATCTTTTTATATTTCTTTTGACGTTTATTGCAAATTGAATGAAAGAACGTCGCCTGAATGAGTAATAGACCAAAATTAATTAATCCCAGAGTTTTCATAAGCGGTGTTAAAATTTTGGAGATTTTTGTAGTGGTGCAAGAACAAGAATTGGAAATAAAACGTGATTTATATGGTTGTTTGTGTAATTTGGGAATCCACTACATCGTTGGAAGTCTGTTTAGCTTTTCGTCTATTCGAGCCTTGAAAATCTTGCACTGAGGGATATTGGTAGAAACAAGATTATCTTCAGTAGATTGCACTGCTGTATGCAAATTAGACCTCCCGAGTTCCTCAGATAATACATTGACGTATGGGAGGCGTCAAACAATAATTATATTATTAGCTGCTTTACCAGCAGGAACTAAAACAAACTTACTATGAAATTCCGGGATTCCCGATTTTAGATTACGAAAAGAAAACCTAGGTCTAGGGGGAAGTAGGGAGAGGTTAGCCGTATAGAAGTTAATACGGGTATCTATGGTGTAAAAAACACTATTTTTTCCAAGTAGAAAGGGAGTCAGCATGTTCTCTACATCATTTAATACTAAAATCCTCCATAGGATTGGGCGATCTGACCACGGCATGCATTAATATCAATAACAGAAGCAATCTAAACACGTTTTGCAACACTAATGAGAAATACAGTAACTACATGTGTAATCCAATGATGAGTTATCCCTCGATCATGTCGATACTCATGTTATAATATACCGAGCAGAGCTCGGCCGGCGCAGCCGGCCGACGATGATCGGCTAATGGTAACACATGTGCAAATGTTGAAATCGTACCTGGCTGGGCAAAAAAACTGTGTCGCACCGGAAGCGCCGCCATTGATGAAATTGTGTTCGGCAATTTCGGATTTTTTCCTCAAATCATCAGGGGATCAGTCTGTTTCACTTGGACGATTGTCTCTTTTCGTAGTTTGGAGTATTCGTACTAGTTCGGCTAATCCCGTCACAAGTAGTTACGAATGAAGCGATATTCATTAAAAGAATGCTTATCATTAGAAGTTGTTTTATTATTTGTTATTGGTTGTCAAAATTAAACTAATTCAATAATTCAAAAATTCAAAATTCAAAATCTCAAAATTTCAAAAATTCAAAATTACAAAAAAATTAAATTTCAAAATTCCAAAAATTTAAAAATTCAAAAATTTAAAAAATTTAAAAAATTTAAAATATTTAAAAATTTAAAAAATTCAAAATTCCAAATTTTCTAAATTTCAAAAAATTTAAATTTCAAAAATTTTAAAATTCAAAATTTCAAAATTCCAAAAATTCCAAAAATTTCAAAATTCAAAAATTTCAAAATTTCAAAATTCAAAAATTCAAAAATTCAAAAATTCCAAATTTTCAAATTTTCAAAATTCCATGAATAATTTGATTTAATAATAAAATAATTGTTGCCTTTTAGGTTCGGTCGATATGTGTTGTATTTATCGACCTGAGAAAAGTGATATCGACCGAGGCGATATCAGGTCGATAAATAGAGTTTAATAATCAATGTTTTTGAGATACGGGAAATATCTCCCGAGGTAGAGAAATGGCCCCGATATAAGAACGAGTGCGGAGAACGAGTTCTTATCTAGGGGCTATTTCTCTACCGAGGGAGATATTTTCAGTATCTCAAAAACACTGGTTATTAAACTATACTCGTTAAAAAAAGTTTTGGACCAGGGTATATAAAGTCATATAAAAATAAAACTAGTGGACACAATTTAAGTATCTTTTTTTAGTAACCAAGGTCTACCCTACCCGGTTAATTTGGTACTAGAAACATTAAAGATTTGATTAAAAAGAAATATCGCGAACACACAAAGTGTCTGTAAAAAATGTTGCAAAGTCCATACAAAGTAACAGTTACGGACACATTCGAGTAACCAATAAAAAGATTATTATTTTTTCGCAAACTTTCATTGTAAACGATAATTATTGTTGATTGTTGAACTATTGTGAATTATCAACTGAGATAATAAGGGTTATGGTCGAATGTCATGGTTCAGCAATCATTGTACGGGTTCGAACACTGCCATGGTCCAAAACTTCTTTTACAGATTATATATTACATAATTTAAAATGATTTTATTAATATTTCTAATGATTAATGCCTTTTTACACCAGAACGCCAAGACGACGTTACGTCATCCAAGACGACGTTACGTCATACAAACAAAACAAGTGGAACCGGAACTCTTCGTTAATTTCCGTAATCGTTATTTCCTAGTGGCGGAATCTGACGACGACTTCCGTAAAACAATCGGAACGTCATTTGGCATTCCCGCCACTGACGCAAAAGGCCGAACAATTTTCCATACTGGGAAATATCTCCCACTGGGCAAACGAGTAGATATAGCTTTTCTATTCCCAGTATTTCCTATACAAATCACAGACAAATATGTAATATATACACATATCGACCTCACTAAAAGGCAATAATTTTATAATATTGCTGATAACAGGGTTGGCATGGAGGAGTTAGTCCAAATTTACCACAGTTCTGACATGTCCAAACTTTAATACGAGAGGGAAATGATAAATGGTCAAGGGTGGGCCACAGCTTGTGAGATTGAAACTGTGTCTACCATTTTAGGCTACAACATCAATGTAACATGAGTTTGGTGCTGAGAAATATCACATGTATTCTTTTTCAACCAATGAAGGAGAATTGTCATGTACAACCATTGACTTACTTTTGAACAATAAACAGTTTCAAGTTCTAATGACGCCGATAGTAGTAAAAGTAAAAAGCGAATATCACCCACCGAAAACACGCATGGCAACAAGAGCAAACATAATTCAGAAAATTATATTATTACACCATATTCTGAACCAAATAAGGGCTCAAATTCCAACTTTAATATAACCAATGACATCCAATCTTTATGTAGGAAACTAGGAATCAAAACCTCTTGAAAACGAAACACAGTTAAAATCAAAGAAAAG
Organism: Cyrtodaria siliqua; assembly: GCA_037043455.1. Taxonomy (NCBI): domain Eukaryota; kingdom Metazoa; phylum Mollusca; class Bivalvia; order Adapedonta; family Hiatellidae; genus Cyrtodaria; species Cyrtodaria siliqua. The sequence continues at coordinate 310,498 of JAWPHD010000582.1, forward strand.
GGAAATGAGAAATAAACGGGAAAAAAGGTATATTATCAAAACATATCAAATAAATGACATACCAGAAGCTGCACCATTACAGAAAGATGATAAATTCAACATTGCTATGGGTGCTATACTTGCCTTTGAAATAGAACAGATGTCGTACGTTTTTTCTAAATGCGAAATTTGTCTAGAAAGAAAAACTGAATTGAAAATGTTCAATGACACTGTTTGTAGTAGCTGCCAAAAAGATATGTCTGATACAAAATAATTCTCTCTGGAAAACAATATAAACCCAGGAAAGGTGCCTCTTGAGTTGAAAGAGTAAAAATAAGATAATTTTCAAAATTTGGTTTTAAAAAAAATCACACCGTAAATACCTTAACTTTTACAATAAACTTGGTTGAACATCTATGATAAAGACGAAGCATCTCCGTGGTCGAATGGTTAACGAGGTTGCATTCTAAACCTTCACCTCTCATCGCTGCGGGTTCGAATTACACTGGGAGCTCGATTTGTAAGTGAGGAAGTGTCGATTCTTACGGATGACGGGAGGTTTACAGTACTGGTTCTACCCAGGAAAAGTGGGTGGATGCCTCCAACACAAAAAAAATCAACCGTCATACTAGTATATAAACTTACATGTGTTGAAAATGACGTAAAACACCATACAAACAAACAAACTATGATAAAGATCGAGTTTGAGTTTACCACCCACCACAATTTAGAGGTGTGTCAAATGCCTAGGTCATTGCTTGGTCAGCTGATTTTGATGATCGAAATTATGAATAGTCAATTAATTTACTCATATGTTGATTGACAAGAAACATAAGATAGGTTAGTATTTTATCACAACAATATAGCATAATTATTAAGAGTAAAATATTTGGTTTACAAGTTAAATTTTACATGCGATCCGATATATCATGTGGGTATTAATTTTAAGAGCTCTGCTCGGTCTTAGGCAGTGCCTAAAATTCATATTATTTGAAACCGTGCAGAAGTACAATTAGTCAAACAAAAGCCGATATAAAAGCCGAACAGAAAATGCAGCATCTAAGGGTACCGGATGTGATCTGGAAGCATTATGGGTGTCAATCCAAATAAGAATAAAACCATCATAATTTGTTTTAGATTCATATTCAATGTTCTTAATCTTTATACAGTGACCTAATATTACTACCATTTAATTAGTGTTAATGAAATTGGTCTGGAAAACTAGACGACTCACATTGTTATGTTGTTTAAATCATTAATAGTAATTCATATGATGCTATAAGGGTGCTTATGAACTATTGTATATGTACAACCGATGGCAGTATAATCCTTATTTAAATTAATATTGATGATTATAATGAAGCATATTATGAATGTTTTTATTTGAATTTGTATTGTCAACCATCACCCTCTTAGATAACCTCCAGTTAAAACGCATCGAAGAAATGTCAAAACTTACGATATTAAATAAAACAATATAATTACGTTTTTCTGTCTTGGTGTTTAGGATTTGTCTTCGCCATTAGCCTTTTGGCGCTACTATAACTTCCAATCGCAATATGAATTATATTGCTCGAACATTTTACTTCTTTATGAACATGTTTGCTATTGGATATTCCAACATAACACATACAATTATGTAATACTATTATCATATTGAAAATTTGAAATTAAGTGTTAGCGAAAAAGTAACTCTTGAGAAACTGTAGCTTTCTAACGATTATATTTGATCAGCTAATTGTTTGTTTTCCCTTTCGTAATTTGTCTTTAATATTTTGCAAAAAAGCTTTCATTTAATTAAACTGTGTAAAATGGCAAACATATATCGTCAATTTCGACGCTAGAGTTGTCCTATTACGGGTAGCTCGATATAACGTGTTGGGACACTAGAACAAAAGGATAGTTGGTGATTTTTTTTCAAGAAAACATGGCGGTTAAGATTGAATAAATTGTTGTATACGACCCATCAACCCATTTACTTAGATTATCTTAAGCCGCCCAAATGATTGACGAAATATATATAGGAATCCGAAAACCTGGCCATACTCTTACTATCGAAGACCATTATATGAGTTGTCTGGCCTACATTTGTATATCTATATTTATTGCCTACATATAACCGAATAAACCCAATACCGCAACTGTGTCTCAAACCCGTGCTCTCCGAATAAAAGTGCAATTCGTTGGACCACCGCGTCCGCATTTTTCTTAACATAAAACGTTCTTAGTTCAACAAGTGACTACAATTGTTTGGCGTCACGCCTTATTCTTTTTATTTATCATAATTTAATTCGTAAACTCAAACAATTATAAACTATTTACATTTTAGACTTTTCAACGGACTCAACTCCTGTATCTTATTTACTATTTCAATATTAATAGAATTTAATACTGAATAACTTATAATAAACTAAACAAGAAAATATGGGTGTGTTTTGCGTTTGCACCAAGACATGTTAATAACCCAGTGTACGTAGCAAATCAGTAGACCATGGACTCTGCTGAGGTGGTAAGGACTGATTTCTATAAATTGTTCCACTGAAGCAAATATCGACCCTGTTCCATATGTTGGCCCTAGTAACTATGAATCACGTCACTGTACACAAATGTATGTGTCGTAGAAATGCGCTATTATAGTCGTTTACAATAGATACAGATGGTCCGAACACGACAATATCTGAAACAGACTGAACAGATCTTCAGATTTCACCTAACAGATTACTATCAAATATATGTTTATATTACATCCATATATTTTTGGGAGGGCGGTGTGGGGCTCACTATTGTTCTTTTCCAATTCTGTTCTATTGACTTATTAAAATGACCACTGCGCTGCCTGGTCATTAACCGCCAAATACATTTCAACCAAACGCATGATTATCACAATAATCCTAAACTGAACTATTTTATAATTAGATACCACGTGATACATATGACCACGTGATGCTTCTAACTACTTGCAAATATCGTCTGCTTTACAGACCGTCCTTTGAACTTAACAAATATAAATTTATTTAATTACCCTAATATATTTGTAATGCATCACACAAAAACGATATTGTTGTTTCGTAACAGAAACCCATAGACCGTGAGCCATACACTTTTTTGTTACCATCTCAAGGGACAAATTCTTACTAGTACCATGTTATTGAGAACCTTGTAGAAAAACAAAAAATCCATGATAGCAGTGTGAACAGGGTAGCTGATTCCTGTTATACGAGTTATCTCCCCCTTTTAAGCAAAACTCTTGTTTCTTTAAAAAATCGTTTTCGATGAAACTAGAAGAGCTACATGTCTAATATTTTGCATGTATTATACATTTAGGGTCCTCTGCCAAATATTTATAAAATGGTGACCCCAGGGTCAAATATGGCCCAGCCCCGGGGGTAACATTTTTTCATACAGTTATATAGGAAATCTTTAAAAATAAATAATTTTCTCTAAAACTGTAAGAGCTAGAGGTCCCATATTATACATGAAGCATAAGCTTATGGTCCACTAGCAAGTTTGTTAAAATGTTGACCCTGGGGTCATATATGGCTCCGCCCCAGGGGTCGTATATTTACATAGAGTCATATAGAAACATCTTTAAAATCTCTTCTTTACAACAATTAAGAGCCAGAGGTCTACTGTTTTGCATATTGTACAAGCTTATGGTTCTCTACCACTTTTGTTCAAATCGTGACCCTGTGTCCAACTATGGCCCGGTCCTGGGGTTAAAGTTTTACAAAGAGTTATATATGAAAGTCCATAAAAATAATATTTTTCTGATACTACAAGAGCTAGACGTCTAATACGATGCATGTAGCATAAGAGTATCGATCTCTATCAATTTATTTTGTTCAAATGGTGATCTTACGGTCAAATTTCGCCCGGTCCCGGGGGTCACATATTTACAAAGAGTTATCTAGGAACGTCTATAAACATCTTCTCTGAAATTAAAAGAGCTAGAGGTGTAATAAGCTACATGTAGCTTAAGATTATTGTCCTGTACCAAATAATTTAAATGGTGTCCCTTGAATCAAGCCTGGAATCAAATTTGGCCCTGTCCCGGAGATCACACTATAACATTGAATTATATAGGAAAACATATTCAAACAGCTTCTCTGATACTTCAAAAGCTAAATAATAGTTCGCATGTACCATAAGCTTATGATCCTCTACCTAGTTTGTTCAAATGGCGACAATGGGGTCAAATATGGCCACTACGGGGGTCACAGTTTTACAGATTTATATAAAGAAATTGTTGTTGTTTCTTAAAACATGAGAGCACTTTGAGACATGGAGAGTGGGTCTCTTGTTTATGGCTTGAAGTTGTACACTTTTCATAAAATCACTTCAAAAGTTTAAGCGAACTGAAATATATAGAAAATGTGACTTTTGATAAGGTATTCCATTATGAAGACTTAACCATGTTTACAAATCGCATATTGAATAAATCCACGAACTAAAATCACAAAGTAGACCACTGCATTTTCGACAAATTGCAAAAAAAGAGAAAAAAAAAAGAAAAGGCATTTTACGGTTTACAAATTTTAAAATAACCCGTAATAATTACGACAAAATTACACTACAAAAACAGTTTATCAGTTTATCAAAACTCTATCCAGGTGTTCATCTCATATAATAATGCATATGTGTCAGTGAATTTTGTCGGTGTGTTCTTGGGCAAGACACTTTACTCTCGTCCGTCGGATGGGGACGTAAACCAGACGATCCCGTGTATCGCTTGTTTTTTTTCTCCCATCATGTTAAAGAAACATAGGTGTCTATTCGTCAGTAGGGCAGGTTCCTAAATGCCTATATATCCACTCAGGGTTGATGCTTACTATCCTAGGTTAATTTCATACTCTAAATCAAGTTCTGCGAACATCACAACCTATGTTTAGATACATATTCGCAGCAGGTGATATTGTAACAACTGCACAAATACTAACAAATAGTTGCCATGGTAAGAAGTTAGTACAGTGATATGGGTATCACCCTAAAGATATTTTTTCGTCGACGCCGTGTGGTTCCCGGGCAAGAATGATGACCACTGCATATCCAGGCATAGGGATAAAATTTCCCCGAACTCATGCTAATTTTGTCATTTTTGTTCATTATTTTCATCATGAAACCTGTATTGTTTCAGGTGCTACTTCAGCGGTGGCAGTGATCGTGGCTCCAGCGAAAAATGGAGTGTTTGCTAGAGAATTTGCAGCAACTCTGCAGTTCTGCAGGTAAGAAGGTAATAGGCACATTCTGCACAATTTTATCTAGATGTTAATGAAGAGTGAGCCGGGTCATTCCTGTTGGCGCCATATAACATGCTTGTGTTGGTGCGCCGTAAAACCCCAATTCAAATCAATTCATCTTCGTCGATTCTTTTTTCAGTAACACAAAAATGGTTCATGCAAATGCATATACTACTATTTTTACATTGCATATGTAGAATTCTTCATTGTGTTGTATATGGGTGGGGTAATTCAGGTGTAAAAATCCTCAAAATATGCATAAATTGCAATTAAAAGTTTTAAAATAGACAACTTTTAAGATTTTGCGTTGCAATATGCCATGTTTAATTCATGTATTTATGTGTAATACATAATCCAAATGTGTAATCATAATAAGTATTGCCATGACGCATACACCTTAAAAAACACGTTAAACCGCACATTTCCTTTATCTAGAAGCATTTGGACTATGTGTCATATGTGCAATATATGTATATATCAGAACATGTTAATACTATTTATGTTGCAGTTACTTTGAGGAAAAAATATAAAAAGATCGGACAGGGAAAGTAGCATTCAAGGAGGACAGTCAACCACAAAACACAGAAACAAACATGCAAACAGACAAACAAGAAGGCAAAAGTAATAATAAAAGCAAACGATATCACAAACACAAAAGGGTTGACAATAGGGCTACCGCCTTGGAACGGTCAGTGGCAAAGTAGGCCACTGATGGTTTAAACCGGTTCTAGGGTGCACCTAACCTCACACTTACCCTACTGTCATCCCATTAAAACAGGAAGGCTTATACTTCCAGTTTGGCACGCGTCTCAACTTAGCAGGCTTATTGAACACATATCTGCAATGCCATGAACATTGCTTAGTACTTAATTTCATCAATATATCATAACAATCCCTTATTCATATTATAATATTATTTAAATCGTGTAGAAAGGTTGTAAATTACTGATTCTTACAAGTTTACACGTTTATTGTAAAACATATTAACTAAACTAAATGCATAAACATGTGTCAACAGTGGGTGGGGTAAATTGACTTCTAATTTGAAGCAAAATAGAGATTTTAAACAGAATTCAGTGCTAAAAATAGCTTATTTGCGCTTTCTGTAACTCAATGAATTGTAATCTTAAGTGCATCTTTAAAAAGTACATCAATAAGTATTCACACAAGCATGACATTCAAAAATGACCATCAAAAACTTATATGAAAGCGCTACAATGATAACCTATTAATGTTCAATTTTTTTATATAAGCTACCTGTTCCAGATTGCTATCATGGAAAAATGTAATCTATATACATTGCTCTTTTCAAAAAGTGATGGTAGAATTTGTCCCTTGAGTTGGTAACAATATCGAAAATGTTGGGTCCTGGCTCAAGGCCTACCAAGAGGTTTGTATTATATTGCCAGTGATAAAAGTATCAAAGTTTCAAAGCTCTAATAAATATGGCTTCAAAACATATATAAAATCACGCATACCTAACCGATCCCTGAAACAAGAAATACAATTTAGCTGTGGTAGAAATAGAGCAAAATGAAACTTTCGATTATAAATTACCTGCATGCATTCCTGCAAATGTGTGCTTTAGAGATCATGGACTGAATATTGTGTGGGAATGTTTGTGTTTAGTATTATGAAGTGAATTGGCGTTTATCAATACGAATATGATTTAACCTTGTATAATGCTAAGTAATATATCTACAGTGAAAATAACAATAGAACCAGATGTTGATGCTTTTCTTTCAACAACGTGTTTATACTAAAATTATCTTTACATTTCGTGGTTTTCTGGTAAATAAAAACATATCCGAGTGTGTGAATAGTTTAACGACGGTACTACTTTAATACGTTGTCACATTATTAATGTACCAATCGGAGTGTGCTTACATGTGGATGGATACCTTTACAATAATGTATTGGCTAAAACATCACAGTGTCCAACAGCATAGTGGAGAGGCTGTTTACAACGTTTAGTAAACACGTATATGTTAACACAACTGAAAGAACCACGTAACTCAACACTATTTTGATGATACGTATTGGGGATGAAATCATCAAATGAATTGACAAATGAGTGGGCAGCGTGCAGGCCGGATCATATATCTCCATACTAATAAATCTTCAGCTGCAGTTGAACGAGTGTTATCGGAAAAGTGGGATTATTTGTTTGCAGCATTTGGTAGCCTATTCGAGCTTGAATAAAGTCTTACAAGTAAAACCGGGACATTATGACGTAGTTGTAAGAGTTATTTCGTCAAAACTTAACTAGATACATTACAATGGATTAATTCATAGTGTTTATTTATGGCGAAATGGACAGTGTATAAGTAACAACTTTGATGAGGGTTTTGAAATACTGTGGTATATTCGCTGCGAACAGTAATATTTTAGTGCGGCAGTTGAGCTATAAAAAGGAACCCGCGTTATCTATATATATTAACAGTATTCCTATTACCTATCATGTATAAAGCAGAACATTTGGTCTTCCAATAGTTGCCTTCTTGTAGACGGTGTATATAGAAGCGTCCAATATGCCAAAAGAAACTTTACACTGGGGCTTCGTAGTAGGATTAATGCTCATCTGCATTTCGTTCCTGGTGCAATTAGTGTCCTTACTGTTAATGCGGATAATTGCAAAAATAAAAATCGGACGTTACACTATTACATTACGTTCGTGGCTCTACCTTTCGTCTGCGCTTGATCAGTTATCATTTTTGGTGTTTCATTTAAACTATAATGTGTTCGATACTGATTTCGATAATGCTAGACTGTGTATAGTGTTGCGATTTATATCAGCGTTTACCTCAACATTAACTGTAATGTGGGTTTCAGTAATTGCATCTTTCTATTTCATATTGACCATCAAGCCTGCAAAATGTTTTACATTTCATTCTCGATTTCTCTCGCACTGTATCACATGGACGTGGACTTGCGTTAGTTGTTTGATGTATCTTGTGATGGCGTTCTTGCTCAAAGATGAACAACATATCAGATATATCCATCAGTGTTGGGACGATATTACAGGCACCCTTTATCTATACATGACCTATGGCAACGAACTAATGGGACTTGTACTATTAATGGGATATATCATCTGTGCGCGATTCCGAACATCGACCAAACAAGAAAGATTAGAATTTTTCTCGCAATATCCCCGATACAAGGAAGAACTCACACATTTGAAATACAACATAAACCTCCTACTGATTCTGACGGCATTGCTTTGCCTTTACTACATTGCGATAGTGTTTCGATATATACTACTTGTCTCCGGCTCTGATATATCGTTAATGGTAATTCATTCCATGAAAGGATTTGTGATCGCCTTAACAACTTGCTTTCTAGACAAGGATATAATTGATCTACTTTGGTGCAAAATTAATACAAGAACAGAAGAAGACCATAATAATGGTAGGAATAGCGTTCCTGACATCAAAATGAACACTTATATATTTGAATAATAAAAAAAAGTAAATCGTACAGTGTGACAATATATAGCAGATCAAAGTACTCATTATTAAATCTACTATCTCTATTAATTGATGACGAATAAGATTATAATAATATTATAAAAAGAATGTGATCGTTGTGGTGAGAATAAAACTTAGTGAACTCTTAAATTGATATTTATTTTTAATATTATGGAATGCGATATCCGTAATTAGTCCGTTTGCTTATAATGTTTGTTGCAGATGTCTTATTGCAAAATACACTCGTCCTGTATTGACGTTTCTTTATTCCATGTTTGTATGCATATTGAACGATGCAGACATAAACATGGAAAGCCTCGGCTGCCTTCTGTTGGCCTTTTGCATTTTGTGCAGTACGCTTTGTAAGTCGTTTTGTGCAATTTCTAAGTTGTTATGTGAATTTTCTTAGTTGTGATGTGAATTTCGTAAGCTGTTATGTGCATTTCGTAAGTTGTTATGTGCATTTTCTAAGTTGTCCTGTGCATTTTCTAAGTTGTTATGTGCATTTCGTAAGTTGTTATGTGCATTTAGTTAGTTGTTATGTGCATTTTCTATGTTGTCATCTGCATTTTCTAAGTTATCTTGTGCATTTTCTAAGTTGTAATGTGCATTTTCAAGTCGTCTTGTGCATTTCCTAAGTTGTTATGTGCATTTTCTAAGTTGTAATTTAATCGTAAGTCGTTATGTGCATTTTTTAAGTTGTCTTGTGCATTTCGTAAGTTGTTATGTGCATTTCGTAAGTTGTGATGTGCATTGTTTAAGTTGTGATGTGCATTGTGTAAGTTGTCCTGTGCATTGTTTAAGTTGTCATGTGCATATTCTAAGTTGTTATGTACATTTTCTAAGTTGTTATTTGCATTTCGTAAGTTGTTATGTGCATTTTCTAAGTTGTTATGTGCGATTCGTAAGTTGTTATGTACATTTAGTAAGTTGTTATGCGCATTTCGTAGGTTGTTATTTGCATATTCCAAGTTGTGCATTTTCTAAGTTGTTATGTGCATTTCGTAAGTTGTTATGTGCATTTGTTAAGTTGTGTTGTGCGTTTTCTAAGTTGTTATGTGCGTTTCGTAAGTTGTTACACACATTTAGTAAGTTGTTATGTGCATTTCGTAGGTTGTTATGTGCATATTCTAAGTTGTCTTGTGCATTTTCCAAGTTGTTATGTACATTTCGTAAGTTGTAATGTGCATTTAGTAGGTTGTTATGTGCATATTCTAAGTTGTCTCGTGCATTTTCTAAGTTGTTACGTGCATTTTTAAGGTGTCTTGTGCATATTCTATGTTGTTATGTGCATTTTCTAAGTTGACATGTGTATTTTCCAAGTTGTCATGTGCATTTCGTAAGTTGTTATATGCATTTCGTAAGTTGTCTTGTGCAAACTACAAGTCGTCGTTAAGTAGACGTTTTATCGGAATAGGTTTTGAAGGAAACACAGGTAGAAACGGCGGCTCCAGGAGCGAACGCTATGCTATGCCTAATTAAAAAAATTGGGCTAGTTAAATTATACAATAAATTCTTAGAACAGAAAATTGATTGCAAAACGTGTAAGGGATCGTCTAACGTAGACTTAATAAATCGTGGTCTGAAAACATTAGATCTGGTCACAGGTGGCAGTATCAGGAGGTGTGGTACAGGTGGCCGTGGGTACGGAAGATAAGGGGCGGGGGCCGGGGGACAAGGGTGTGGGTGTCAAAAGACAGGCGGACGGGAGTCGGGAGAGAAAGGGGTGTGAGGTTTTTAAAATAATAAGTTTGTAAAAAAAAAACGAGGAAGATACTTTTAAGGATTACGTCCACTTCCCTTGTTTATCAGTACTCTGAGAGAGAAAAGAGAAAATGGGGAGGAGAAGAGAGATAAGGGAGGTAGAAGGGAGATTAGGGAGGGAGGAGGGAGAAGACGACCCCTCGTAGCCACTACACATCAGTGTTTGGAACTAACAAATAATAATGATAATAAATTGAAAAATATATTTAAATAAAAGTAATATTAACGTGCTCATTACGTTTGCGACCTATTAATTATCCTACCCGGTCTGACCCGTGGTTTTAGTCATAAGTGGCGGGTTTGCCAGGGTATGTTGTGATGCGGCTTCCGCGTAAATAGTCCCATCGTGATAACTGTTTTCTTTTGCTCCTTGACAAGAAATATGCTTTACAGGTGTCGATTTATTAACCAATTGATTTTATTACACAACACTGGTCATGTATAAATAGTATATGATAGTTTTTAAGCAAAATAATTGTATCCCTTATATGATACATATAACCGCATCACACGTATAAATCGACATAAATGAAAGAAGAAGAACAACATGACGGCCATTCTTTTGTTCGGGATTTTCATTCAGAAAACTGGATTTAATAACATGGCCAGAACAATTATTGGATATGTTAAAATTTCTGATAGTTGGGGCCATGGATGATGCATTACTTAGTTAGTAAGCTGAGACGGAGTTTCCAGGAAAAGTACTTGTGAGGATTTCTGATGGAAGTTTTGCCCGGCGCATTCAATCCTTAATCAAGTTCATAACGTTAGAACTTGATGCGTCGTTGAAGTTGAACGGTGGCGACGGTGTTTATGATAGTAAAACACCAGAATGGTAAGTGTTGTATTTTATAACATGTATACATTTAGAATAATCCGTTGAAAATAAATTGCCTTCAGGAAACGTCCTTCAAAAAATGAGGATGTTTTTTTTTAACTACAGTGCTTTGTGGGGTATAGAATCACTTCGGTTAAACGTCTAATTTTAAAATGAAAGGAAAATGTTTATTTAATTTCTGATTTAGATTTACCCTTTTAGTCGTATGATAGCAAAATTTCTAAATTTATTGTCCTGAAACTGTGATTTTTTAATAGGCGTTTTTGCACCAATTATTACATAATTTCATTTTATCCTTAAAAGTGCCAAACTTCAACAAGTTACCTTAATTGATGATTGCATTTTGACCTTTGTCCCTAACATTTGTTAAAACAGCAAATATTTATTTCTGAGTTTAAATGTGACTGTACGAATTTTTCGTTCCAAGAACACACTTCATTCAGGTAGTATAGAATGATTTTTTCTGAGAGGTGTTGCACGTAGTGATATATTTTGCCTGGAAAAATGTCCCAAATAATTTCACTGTTGAATAAATATATGCTTATATGATATATCTTCAAGTCTGGTAAGTTTTAAAATAATCTAAAATATATGAGCTAAGAAAATTGAATTTAAAAAGGAAATGATTCTTTACTACCAATGATTCTATACACCCCAAAGCACTGTATCAATGCGTAATGACACAATAAGTTAGACTCATTTTACATATAAAAAATTACATCAAAGTGAACACTTTGTAAAAACAATATAAACTTGACAGTAATGAAATGTCATGACCATGTACCTGCCCTCTCTCTCAACCAACTTTCATTCAGTATGTTGTCAGAGCTCAACATGTAGAATCTCCGATTATCTAAGACAAGTGAGTCAGATTGTAGAAAGTCACATGTAAATGTAAAGGGAATTTTAATTCAGTTAACAGTGAGTTCTAAAAATCATCTTTGAAATAAGTTATTTTCCATTGCCTATGTACACGTATTGGCAGTACTCCACCTAGGCTCGCGTTAACCATTCGCCAAATCACCATAGGCAAAACGAAACCCGAACTGTCGAATGAAAATCTTTAGAAATACATAGCAAATGCACCAGACTTGGGCGGTCTGGCAAATCCATATATAACAGGTGGTGAAAAATCGTTCCTCTACCGGGACTTGAACCCAGGGTCTCTGGTTTACCGTACCAGCGCTCTACCCACTGAGCTATCGAGGACATACGGTTAAGAATCGATATTTCACCATATACCTGTACCCGGTTACATACACCCCCACCAGATTGAAATTCGTCCCTAATGGAGTTCACTCCAGGCCGGTTGTCAGACTTATTTTCATACTATTTCATGCTGACAGTCACGGTCCTGGATCCCGGAGGAGCCCCCAAATATAACAGGTGGTGAACAAATCGTTCCTCAACCGGGACTCGTACCCAGGGTCTGGTTTACCGTACCAGGCTCTTAACCACTGAGCTATCGAGGACATACGGTTAGGAATCAATATTTCACCAGTCCATATACCTGTACTCGGTTACACATAGTTCCGACCGATTTTGTCAAAAATCTTGGAAAATCCGGAATTCTAATAAACAACGTCTTCGACAGTTTATAAGCCAATATCCCGCTTGGTGTTGTTAAAGAATTAGCGATTATCAATTTGGACAGATAAATAATTATCGCAGTGTTTATTGAAAACCGTTATCAAATTTTGTGCGATAGATGCCGCCCACTGTTCCGCCTCTCGCTGTCAATCAACTAGTTTGTGTCCCCACCTCGCACACAATATTATCCATATATTTAATTGCGTTATTGAGCCGGGTAAATATCAAATAATGTGACGCCCTCTTATGGCCATAATAGCTGATCAAGACAGCAAGTGCATATAGTGTGACAGTTTGTTTAAAGCATACTCTTATAACTTACTTTTGATGTGTATGCAAACGCCGTTTTATAGCGCCTTCAATTAAAGTTACAAAAGATCTCGGCAAAAGTTTGGCTAAAGAAATTCTAATCTGGCTAAAGAAATTTTTAGGGCTAAAAGCTTTAAGTTCCTAGCGCTAGCCTAGTCCAGATAAGACGCGTATCTTCGTAATTACGAATATATTTTCATCAAAAACTCTCTTATGGATGTCGGGTGGTGCATAGTTCTACCCAAAAAAAAGTGGGTGATCTGCCTTCACCACAAAAAAAATCAACTGTCATATATAACCTTACATGTGATGAAAATGACATAAAACATCATACAAACAAACAAATCATCAAAAACTGGTGATTTGCAATCGGTTGAAATTAACAATCGATCATTGGTTACAATTGGTTGGATGTAACCGATCAATCATTGGTTATAATCGGCAAGTCAGCTTAAAGTTTAACGTTAATGTCAATCTGTATTTCAGGCCTTGAACTTAAAACGAGTTTTTGAATGTATTCCTTCCTGTCTATTTTATAATGCCATTGTAATTTTATTTTAATCAGTGAAGTAATTCTAATTCAAATATAAATGTGTTTATTTGTGTACATGCTCATTTTAACATGTTTATTTCCCAACTGTTCTTTCCTGCTTAGGTTTATTTCAATTTTTAAAATTAATCAAAGTGAAATTTTACATTTAGCCGTTGGTCGTTTATATACTTTCATAATCGGTCATCATAATCAAGTGCCTAAGTATTAAAACTGATGATCTGTTACAATCGATTAATCGGTACATCACTATCAAAAACATTAAAAATAAAATAAACGAGTACAAGAACGCATTAAAAAATTGTCTTTAAGTATCTAGAACCAAATACCTGCATACACACTTGACACTTCAGTAGAAAAATCGAATGCATCCAATCATACTCCATACTTACTGATGTTAGGTATTGAATGACAGTCAAGTACCTCCAGCAATTACTAGTCGATGCTTGCAAGGAAAAAAAAGAAGTTGGCTGTTTGACACAAATTAATGCCATTTAAGAAAGACAGACAGCTTTAATGATTCTATAATGAATATTTAAAGGGTCCTCCAAATTGAAAAAAAAAGTGATTTTAAATGAAAGCTTATTATAAAAGAATGTCAATGTTATCGTTCGTTTTCTCAAAAACCGTTGATAAATGCAAGTTTTACAGGTATGAAGTTTACCTGTACACAAAAAAAAACTGGTGCGCGATCGATCTCCGTAAAATGACGTCATTAGGGACGACCAATCACATCTTCCGTACAAACTACCTAATTTACATAATCAATTATGGCGCGTATCTATGTGTAAACAAACCGTTACTCTTGTTGGATGTCCATTTTTCTCATATAGCCTAAGTGTTTTAAACTCTGGAATATTATTGATGTGTTCTTGTCTTCATCATTGTGAAAAGTTGCTCATTAAGCTTTTGTAGAAAAAGTAAACAGGAAGGCAGTGTAAGTCTACACACATTTCCATGTTGCCGTCATCGAACTAAATCAGTAAATGGATTGAACTTGTTTTGCAAAACGGTGTGAAATGGAATTTTTCAGAGCACTCTCGCGTATGTTCGGACCATTTTACAGAGAAAGATTTTGATGACTCTTATGAAACGAAAAAGAGATTACATTTACTCTATCAGTTCAGACGGGATAACATAATTATTTTTTTTGGTGTCCGGAAATACAACTTTCCAAAATTAATTCATATTTGCCAATGTCCGAATATTTTGAGAGGGAACGGTAAATTAACATTCTACTGTAAGTATTTTTAACTGTGATGTTCGGGGCAATCTCACCTTCGTTGTTTACGGTAATTACGAAAATCCATCCATTAATGATCACTTATTGGTAATTATGCGGCTATTCTATAAACTCTAAAATTACGGTACTCAACTTGGGCAAACTGTAAAACCTGTGAAATCAGTACACCGAGACACACTTTACACGCGGGTAGAGTGGGTTTTTCGGTGAGTGAGCGGTACACTATTTGATATGTGGAACTGTCATGTTCTAGTCACAAGGGTAGTTATATGCTGGCTAATGCGGACTGTGTAATAGTATACTGGGCTATATGCGATTCAATCCACAACAGTGAACTAATAAAACATGTGTAAACAATGACCTAATGAACAATTATGACATCTAGTTTATTATATTAAATTATTATATTTTGTTTGAAATGTAGCAATGAACTTTATTGAATAATGAGACAATGCAATTTTAAAACATGTTGATTATTTTATTACAAAATAAAAACATAAACGGTATTGCAGAAAATAAATTAAAATTGTAAAATAGTCGTATTCTTTATCCATTTATTGCACCATCATTTTATTCCTCAAATCGAAGCTAAAAAAACAAAGCATGCCATGCTTATAGTATGAAATTAGAAATAGTTCATGTGTCTGTGCAAACCGACAACAAATCGCACAGCACTTTACCTGTGTGAGCGAGACCGTATTTTTTTGCTGGTAATGCCAGATAATGGAATGGCCCACTACACACTAGCTACGACAGCGACAACACAAAACAACCCGCAACACCTACATTGGAATGGTTTTACCTGGTTTAGACAATTGTTTCAACACGCGCCTGGCCGATTACACAAAATTATAGCATGGGTCAGTAATAATGTAATTGTTTCAAAATGGCTCGTTAATAACAGTAAAAAATCACGATCAAAAACTGTATATTTAATTGCATCAAATAAGTTACAATTAAATTCATTGAAGTATATTCTGCTGCCTCTGTTGATAATTATCGAGATGCAATCAGCAATTAGAAGTCGTTGATCGTAATTTTAACCTGTCATTTTCGGCGAATAATTCATCTTTTCCCGATGTCCGAATTTATAAAAGCATCAAAACTATTGAAATATGATTGATTTCTTAATATGTCCGAGCACTAGTTTTATTATTTTCTTCAATTAATTAGGTGTCCGGAATTAATGAGTGTTCATTGAGTAAATACAGTAGGTATCAAAACTTAAAACCAATGCTGAAACCTGACGCAATTCACCGATTCTCCGATTTGCAGACGCACAGACGGAGACACAGTCACAGGATGAAGACATTGAAAAATCTAATATCATGAGTTTATTTGTATTATTCGTTTATTGTTTTCATTTATTCTTTATACGCTCAGATTCAAAGTGGATGGGGTACACAAAATGTTGATTGTCCACTTCGCTTGCATTGTTTACTTGGTTTGTGTCCGCCATTTTGGTTTCTAACGAACCATAGGTAATGCGTGACGTCAACGGTTTTTTTTCCATTCGGCTGTTTCCGTGAAACCTCAGTTACGTCTCCGTGACAGGTGTGTATCAGGGCAAATGTGCCGTATGGATTCGTGATTTACCGATAAACGAATAGGTTTACGATTTCGACCGAAGTATTTTTAGAAACTGCTAATCATTATCTTTGTAATACAAAGGAAAGTTATTTCAATTTGGAGGACCCTTTAAGCAGACGAGGAAATATGTTATGTTTTTTGGTAACAACTTTAAAGAGTCAACATTAGTAAATGTAAATTTGCAATACAGTTTTTTCATGCGTGATGAAAGCTTATCTGGAGCACTGCAGTATTGTTACAATATAGCCCCCAGACCCATATTGCAATTTGTAAATCATGCATTACGGTTTCAACTCTAGTTTAAAGTAGCTATCCGGTCAACATCAGTCAAATCTTACATTACAATATGTACGCCATTTCTAAAGCTACTGATGGTGATTTAAATAATATTATATGTATATATATATATATATCTTACAACTTTGAGAATCCAAACTATGTAAACTTTAACTAAAAACCCAAAACTGGACCTTCAAACTTTTTATGCGTATTCAATCACGGTTATTTTAATTCATGTTGATGTGAAATCCAAGATGGCCGCCAAATCTAAAAATAGGTTTTTAATAAACAAGATTGTAGCGACTACTCCTTGAAAACTATAAGTGATATTGATATGGGACTTTTTCTAAAATGATCAGCATGACATGATGTTGGTCCTTGTCGAAAATCGTTTTGATTCGACGTTAAACATGGCTGCCAGCGACCGTCTTTGTTTACATAGAGTTATGAAAACTTGTAGCGACTACTCCTCTGAAACATATTGGCGGATGTTCATGAAACTTCGCAGGAATGTTGCTCTTGATGTCTAATTGATCCTAGAAAAATGTCAGGTCGGCCGGAAATTCAAGATGGCCGCCACGGCTAAAAATAAATTTCAATATACAAGTTTGTAGCGACTACTTCTTGAAAACTGTAAGCGATATTGATATGGGACTTTTTCTAAAATGATCAGCATGACATGATGTTGATCCTTGTGGAAAATTGTTTTGATTCGACGTTAAACATGGCTGCCAGTGGCCCTCTTCGGTTACATAGAGTTATATAGTAAAAACTTGTAGCGACTACTCCTCTGAACTACTTGACGGATGTTCATGAAACTTCACAGGAATGTTGCTCTTGATGTCTAGTTGATCCTAGAAAAATGTCAGGTCGGCCGGAAATTCAAGATGGCCGCCACAGCTAAAAATAGATTTAAAATAAATAAGTTTGTAGCGACTACTTCTTCAAAACTAAGAGATATTGATATGGGACTTTTTCTAAAATGATCAGTATGACATGATGTTGGTCCTTGTCGAAAATCGTTTTGATTTGACGTTAAACATGGCTGCCAGCGGCCATCTTTGTTTACATAGAGTCATATAATGAAAACTTGTAGCGACTACTTCTCTGAAACTACTTGACGGATTTTCATGAAACTTCACAGGAATGTTGCTCTTAATGTCTAATTGATCCTAGCAAAATTTCAGGTCGGCCGGAAATTCAAGATGACCGCCACGGTTAAAAATAGATTTTCAAAAAACAAGTCTGTAGCGACTACTTCCTGAAATCAAAATCAATCAGTAGAGCTTCAAGGTCATTGACCTCTTGTTTTTTATCAAATCCGATGATGACCACGTAATCGTTATTATACTACAGTATATTAAATTATAAGGAGATATAAAACTTGAATAAGATCACAACAAGTAATTCTTTTTATTTTTATAAGCAAATTGAAATTGTTTAAACTTAATTGAATTGGAGTTTTATGGCATTCCAACTCAAAAAAGGTTATACGGCGCCAACAAGTATCTCGTCATAGCTAAGCGCCCTGCTGTAGTTCGTCCGAAGGTTGTCTGTCCTTGGTAGTTCACAAATATTTCTCCCCATATATAATTCTGCCTTGTGAACATGAATCTCTTACTAGATCCCAATTTCAAAAGTTGCCGTAGTGAGTTCAAATTCTCTCCCTTTAGTATATATACCTGAATTCACAGTATCCCCAGATCCGGCACCTTTCATTGTCACTGTCTCAATATAGCAGTGTGTGGTTGAACGCTTAAATGTGGCCCACCCATATGAGCTATAATTGTATGTATGTATGCGTCAATATATATTTTTTTTAATGTTTTAATGTTCCCCTTTAAAATTGATGCTAGGCTGTAAACTGTAACTCCTAATATATAGCACTGGTGAGTTCATTTTCTTTAGGAAGTATGGGATTGGAATCATTTAAACAGGGTATACGGTTAATCGTCAACATCTTAGAGCTGCAGCTACATGTACATGTCCAGTCTTTGAATTAATTTATGTCACTAGCCCGAATTTTTATATACTCAATGAAAACCCATACATTTTTCTTTAGCCCGACTACTTAAATTAAAATTCAGTAGCCCGAATGACAGTTTACTAGCCCCGGGCTTTGGGCTAGTGCGTCAAGTCCAAGACTGACATGTAAGTAGTGGGGCGTCCTTGGTCGAGTGGGTAGTTTCTTGACTTGAAATCAGTTGCCCCTCACTTCTGTGTGTTCGATCCCTCATGGGCCTAGGAATCTTTATGTGAGGAAGATATCCAGCCGGCTTGCGGAACATCATTAGTTCTACTCCGGTGCCCGTAAGTGGAGGGGCACCTTTGGTCTTCCTCCACCAATGAAAGCTGGAAAAGTCGCCAAATGACCAAAGCTTTTAAACTCCAGTTCAATTAATGTATTAAATTGGAAGCCTAAAAACTAGGGGGTTAGGTACAGGCACACACACAATATTGCAGAATAAGAATAATTGTATAAATTAAATATTTCTTTCATCTCTTTCAGAGACAAAGGCATTATCGTGTGATTGCTGTTCTGTCTGGACTTGTCAAGTTATTAGAGAAGACATAGGTTAGCCTCAACGCAGATTTACTTCTGAAGCATGCAGGCGGAACCGGTCCAGGAATCAAACACTTAATAAAATAATACTGCCTGAACTTCAGTTTTAATATAAATGAAAGCTTAGTCACGTTTTAAAACCACCTTAAGTTTGTGATATCTAGGAGTTAGATTTGGCCTTTTAATATGATTTAGGAGACAAAATTACGGATATGTTTTTCTGTTTTATTTAGTTGTATTTTATAAATCTTACATGTACATGATGTAAGTTAAAAGGACACAATGCAATCTTGGTGCTTTTTAACACTCCCCAAGTTCATGATGTGACGATGTCATTTGTTGACTTTTTCTTCGAAAAATAAAGCTATAATTGTCATCACTTTGTCTTGATCGTCTTCTGCGTCGGTTAAAGTTTTGTATGTAAGCTTGTATCTCCGAAACTACTTTACATAATGGATTGAAATTTTATACATGTATTTGATGTCGTTAGACGACATCATAGAGACAGGTTCTATAACTCATGCTTTTATTTTAATGTTATGGCCCCTTTTATCAGTTTATACTTGGACAATTTGGTTAGAGTTTTGTATGTAAACTTTTATCTCGAAAACTATTTTACATAACTTTTTGAAACACGTACTCTGTATTCGGCATCATTAGACAACATCATAGAGCTAGGATCTAGACCTCCTGCTTTCATTTTAACAAAATTATGGCCCCTTTTATACTTACATGTACACACAATTGGTAAAAGTTTTGTTTACTCATAATTTTGATAGAGCATCATCAATAACACTGACTAATCAGTGACCAGAAATAAGACCTACCTAATTCATTCTGGTAGGTGATAAACTCGGTCTTTATCCTTGATGTTCAAACAAGTTTACTGTTAAAATTAAGGTTTCTTTTAGAACCCTGCATATTTCATGCACATTCATGCAAACTGATTCAACATACATATCTTTCAAAATCAAAATCTTGAAAATTATCATGATCTTTTTACTTGGTCAAATATTTTTATTTTACTATAGAACCTAAGGATAAAAACCGAGTAACACAAATTTTATCACCTACTGAAAATAAGATACAATCTCAACATCTCTGCAATAAAATTTTTTGAATAAGCTTGTCAACTTAGTCTTTTAAATTAAATGTTTTCATTATATCCTAAAATACCCTGAAAAAATTCGATGACACCACATTTTCATTTGAAGAACTCAGATACAAGTGCCATAATTCTGTTCGGCAATTATGTAGAATTATGCCTTTCAACTGAGTTTCCCAATAAATAGACAATGCCTCGAAAGTTGAGTGTCTGCACAGACGGGCGGTGCTTCTTGTTCTACATGTATGTAACTTTTATATTTGCAAATCAAAATGGGAATAGTTAAAAGGAAATTGTTTTTGCATTCTTGTAATGTATATTATTATTATTGATTATTTTTATCATATAATAACATATTTAAAGCTATGCAGTCTGAGCTAAGGTAGATTAATGAAGAAATTGAACTCCAAATTGTATTTAATGATATGAAAGCAGATTTAAAGTCCATTATGGCATAAGTAAAGCATAATATATTGAACATAATAATAAATAACGTTCTATTGCTTGTAATTTAAAGCCGTATTTATGGCAGGTTCCCGGATTCCTATGTATCCGTCCCCTCTCTCTGGGGCGGCTCTAAATAACCTATACTGTGTTGATTAGCCGTTAAACATCAATCAATTCAAGCCGTATTTGTTGATAAGTGTTCTCCCTTGATTAAAATTGGTCAATTTGAATTTACACACTTTTTTGGACGATTTAAATACGCAATTTGAACCAATCGCATTTCAGCTTTTATACTGATATGAGAGGTCACACAAATTTGTCGCATTGAACTGAAGAAGAAAGATCACTTTCAATATTAAGTTTGAACATTTGATTTACTTTTCATATTTTTATGTTTCTATGAATTATTGCACAAGTCAGTCTATATACCATCAGAACACTTTACTGTAAAATTAAAAGAGAACAAACGTTTATTCGTAAATGCAAGCTGCTAAATAACACTGAATGCACGCCTATTTTTGGATGGTTTATTTTGTGGGTCTCAGTATGGTTTTTGATGTGCTTTGCGGCGCGATCCTAAAAAACAAAATGTACATAAAATCTCAAAGTAAATCAACCTTTTTTAAGGATGGCCTTGTCTGTGTTCAATTGACCAAGCATTTTATGGCGTTTTATCTTGACTTTTAACCGAATGTCATGTGGACTTGAAAATGTTTTCACGTAGACTGGCAGACTGCCCCATTATTCCTGGGTAGAACCAGTACTGTATACCTCCTGCCATTTAGAACCGGTACTGTATACCTCCTGCCATTTAGAACCAGTACTGTATACCTCCTGCCATTTAGACCCAGTACTGTATACCTCCTGCCATTTAGAACCAGTACTGTATACCTCCTGCCATTTAGAACCAGTACTGTATACCTCCTGCCATTTAGACCCAGTACTGTATACCTCCTGCCATTTAGAACCAGTACTGTATACCTCCTGCCATTTAGAACCAGTACTGTATAACTCCTGCAATTTAGAACCAGTACTGTATACCTCCTGCCAATTAGAACCAGTACTGTATACCTCCTGCCATTTAGAACCAGTACTGTATACCTTCTGCCATTTAGAACCAGTACTGTATACCTCTAGAACCAGTACTGTATACCTCCTGTCATTTAGAACCAGTACTGTATACCTCCTGCCATTTAGAACCAGTACTGAATACCTCCTGCCATTTGTAAGAAATATTGTTATGCAATAAAATCTCCACTTTAAAGCTGTAGCATGCTCAGTAGTAAATCAAGAATATTATTTTTTTTTTTTTTTTTTTTTTTTTAATTTCGATTACCAAATGAATGGTAATCCATTTATTCACCCCGTAATAGGTTTGTGAGGGTCGGGGTGGGCCACACCTCAACAAACCGTACAGATATGTATGTAATATGCATCATATTTATATATAAACAGTTTTCACATATACTTACATACAAAAATGCATATCATAATTAGAAGCTGTATAAATAGGGAGGTTTTTTTTAAAACATCTTTACAATTTCAAAAGAAGATTTTAAATACACATTTCTGAAAGAGGGACACCGAGGATCTTTCAAAAGTTTCATTTACAAATAAACCAGATTGCTGTATGTCCCTTTTACACTTGAAAGCGGAAAAAAATTATAATTGTCAAGATATTTATTTTGCTACTTTAATACCCCTTCAATGATAATTGTAAAGATGTTTTTTGTTTTTTTTTAAAACCCAGCATATATATTTTACCTAACAAATGATTTAACATAGATAAGTGTAAAGATAAAATAATCAAGTACGAATGTTTCAGTTTGTATACAAATCCACAAACTATCTCTGCTGAGTTTTACTATAGTTGATTGTGTGAAAAAATGCTGTTATAAAAAATAAAAATATATAGAAAAGACAAGATCTATCTATGGAGGTGTGACTCTTCATTATTCAGTGGGAACAGCGGGGAACATAAGTTAGCTTGGGAACATTTTTTTTTTCTGTATCAAAGATTAGAAGAAAAAAATAAAAATAAGGTAGATGTGTTGCACAGTGTAACTTAATAATTAAGACAAAAACTAATTAAGTAGAGATTTATAAGTCGACCAAGGTTTTTCAAATTTATCAAATGCAATACTTTTAATTGCATTTATTTTTTCAGTTTGATATATGTATTTAATTTGTGGTTTGAAATTAATGAACAATGGCAATCTTCCATCTAACTTACATTTATATATGAAGTATTTTGCATGCAAAATTAATTTATTTAAAACAATATCATATTGACTAGACCCATATTAATTTAATAAGAGGAAACTGGACTATATAAATATTTTTATTCTTTAAGAATACAACCACTGCAATCTCACAAACACTGTCACATGCAGCGGAGTATGTCTCGTGACACCGCGTATGGAAATGTGGCTCCATCGCAAATGGAGTGTCTACTATAGAATTTGCAGCAACTCTGCAGTTAAAAAGGTTCTGGGCCCATTCTCCATATTTTGTCTTGATTTAAATGGAGGATGAGCCTGGCATGTTCATTCCTGTTAGGCATCATAACCTTAAGGGTTTTAACGTGTTGGTGCGCCTTAAAACCCAGTTCAATTCAATTAATATTAGTGTTTCAAAATACTGGACTAGATTAATAGTTCTCAAAAAATTATTTTAAACCATGATTTTCATATATATTCCAAAAGTGTAGACGACATACATGTACATTTTTAAAAATCAAGATTGCCGTTTGTCCCTTTATGATACATGCTGTTTCAGAAAAATAATATAGAAACACATGTAGCTTATATTAACATTAATAATGGATACAAATAAAATCATGTTCAGTGGATTATTTGTTTGTAGTTCTTTTTAATTACTAGTATATAGTGTATATATGTATTATTGTGAAAATGAGTTGTAATGGCATGTTCAGTCAGTATCGAATCATCCAACCTGTTGCCCAGGATCCCCGTGATATTGACACGTCTGTTTATGGGTGCCGTATAGGTTTCACTTTGTTGTGTCGTTCAATATTTTCACACTTGCATTTTATAAAAGCTTGTTTCTCAGACACTGCATTGCACAATTCAATGAACTTTAACATGTTTTCTGCAACTCAATATGACTTAGTTGTGCCCCCACTAATTGTGTTGTATATGAATATATATATATCATGTACATGTATACGCAGATACACATGGTATTGGAATGAAACTTGCACATATATTTTGTATCAATATAACCTATTTTTGGCAACGTTATCCCACTTTTTACACTGGCAAACTGTGTGAAAATGTATTTTTGAACTGATACTTGACACGTCGCAGAATGGCATGAAACTTCATACAGTACAGCTCATGCGGACCCCACACTTTACTCTTCCACGCCGAGTGAGGAATTTACAAATCGCGTACTTAAAGTTACACTGAGTTTTGATGATAAAACTACTCGGAGTGGGAGTATGTGAAAAGCTCTCGGCGTACTTAAGCCACGATATTTGCGCAGACAAATTCGGGGTTTTCCGAGTCGAAACTGCACAGGTAAAAGGGTGCAACTTTTTCTTATTGCAGTCAATAACTTTAGAAAAAATCGAAACAAAGACAATTTTACTTTTATTTCTGTAAAAGAGGATGTGGAAAAATTTGAATGCCCTGGATTAAGTATACTGGGTCACGATAGTTATATGGAGGTTCCTATTACCGGCTCCGGGCGACTAAACATAAAATCAATTTGTAATTATTATACTGGAAATTATAGTTATATTTTTAATTAATCGTTATTTATTACAAAGTTTTTTAAACACTATTCTGCTGTTATTGTTAATACATTGATTGGTTCTTTAGTCAGAAATGAACAGAAAAAATTGTAAACAATTCTGGGTCATAAACCGGTTGTTAGTGCCACCTTGTTAAAAGGTATATATATGGCCAAGGATTATGGGTATTTTATATGTCGGTGGAAGAACCTTGACTTTTGGACAACCGAAACAAACAAAACTTGTGATGAAATGCATTAAAAGTTTGAAACACGTATTTGTTTTCGAAATTTATTCATTGCATTTATCACTTGTGTCAACTTTGCACAGAAAAGATACACTCGGCGTCTCATTGTTTGTTCTTTTTCTGGCGATGTATTTTTTTTCAAGCGTGCTGTCGGACAAGATAAAAGTTGTCGAAAAATTCAGATTTTTCTTATTCGCAATAATAAACCACCAGTGTGCACTCAAGGTTAATTGGATTCTATTCAGAGTAACTCTGAGTGTTGGATCACTCCGAGTGATTCGACAATGTGGCACTTTCGCCATGTGGATTCGCTGAGTCCAAACACTGACTTCGCGTAGATCGCACGGCACTCAATAGCACCAAACTCGGCGTATTGAGTAAAGTGTAGGGTTCACGTGAGCTGTACTGTACATGTATTCGGTAATAAACAATACATACAAGTTGTAAAACTCTGCAACTTATTTTGAAAAGATTGTGCCACTTTTTTCACTTTAATTGTCAAATAGTGTTAAAAATATGCACAGAAGCTGATATCTGTTGAACCACTTGGCAAAATGGAATGAAACTTCACTTTTGTATATTTTGGTATCAATAGCCTACCATGCCTCTTGCACAAGTTCCTTTAGTCTGCAACTCATTTTCATAAAGTTGTGATCCATATACAATTGCAATGTCGAATTGTGCTAAAAATGTGTATGACCCAGTTAATGAGTTGACAGAATGAATTAAAACTTCTTACATCTACAGTCTTCAAATTAACCCACTAGCCCAAAGCCCGGGGCTAGTAAACTGTCATTCAGACTAGTGAAAATTCGGAAATTTATGTAGTCGGGGTAAATAAAAATTCAAGTCTTCAGTGAGTATATAAGAATTTGGGCTAATGACTTTGAAAATTGAAATCGAAGACTGCATCTATACATGTATGTGTACATAGGCATTGCATTCAAGATACATGTTATATAGTCACATGCAGAGGTGTAGGACCCCCCCCCCCCCCCCACTTTCATATTCATTTTGTCATTTTTTGTTCATGCTCATTAAAGGTCTTCATCATGACCCCTGCATTGTTTCAGGTGCCATCTCGCTCGCATCAAAAGAGCAGTGGCAGAAAAACAATAACGTGGCTCCAGCGTAAATGGAGTTTCTACGATAGAATTTGCAGCAACTCTGCAGTTCAGGGTCAGAAGGTTCTAGGCCCATTTTCCATATTTTATCTCGATGTACATGGAAGATGAGCCTGGCATGTTCATGCCTTTTAGGCGCCATATAACCTTTTCATGTGTTGTTGCGCCTTAAAACCCCAATTCAATTCAATTCAATTAAAACAGTAAATGGTATTCATCATGTAGTGATAGTTCCACGGGTTATTATAAATATCTTGCGAAAGATACCCTTCCTTTGTCACTTCACGGGACTTATTCTACGTAGAGAAGTGTAGTCTATCCTCCGTTAAGAACCATAAACAACATTTGAATGTAAAATGGTACGCGTGATTTTACCCTGCTCTCTGGAGCGTCTCTAAATAACATAGATAATTAATTTCATTGACCCTAATACTTAACTAAATGGCCTTCTCAATCATAAAGGTATGAACGCTCTTATGTGTGATGTTTTTTAACCATCTGATCAGGACGGTGTCTTACTTCTAGTCGTGAGCTTTATAGTGCTGTAACACTGGAACTCCATACCGTAGAAAATTACATGAAGCCCCATTCAGTCACAATCTACCAAACTGGGCTGACCAGTCCTAGAAATTCTCTCTCTTACCGATGCGGGTTCGAATCCCACTGGGACCTCGACTTATAAGTGAGGAAGTGTCGATTCTTACTGATGGCAGGAGGTGTACAGTACTGGTTCCACCCAGGAAAAGTGGGTGGTCTAGCTGCCTCCACCACAAAAAAATCGACCGTCATAAATAACCTTACGTGTTGAAAATTACGTAAAACACCATACAAACAAAAAACAACTGGAAATTCTCTTTATATGCAGAGCATTTGAAGCAAAGGAGCTACTATTATTTTTATAAAGTATTCAGTATTATCAGGCCTTGATTGAACGCACGACAACTGGTGTGCACACCTCTTGCTGCTGTCAATCTAGAATCGACAGACGTCTAGCTTGTCTTTTAAAAAAGGATTCACATTTAAAAGGCACTGCAGTGAATCGAATCAAACCCCAAATTTGAAATATATTTTCCTAGTCCACTATTGTGCCCATCTTGTGGATTTCTTACTATAAACATTTTAATACGTCACGTTTTACATTGAAAAAGTATCCCTTCTCTGACCAGAAATATCAGCAAGTTAATAATAAATTAAATTAAATTCAGAAATATTGAAATTTGCAATGACTCAATTTGAAACTTGATCTGCTAATGGACAATGCACAAATGCAACAAAGACAGGAGGTGCACCAAGTATTATTTAGTGATAAACATTCCCACTCCGAAATCAATTGATGAGTTTGATTTTAATTGGCAAGTTACTGTTAGAAATTATGTAATGAAATATCAGAAACCAGAATTCTTTACAAATTAATGACCAGAATTTGAAAGTGTGATAACGCAAGTGGCACCTATCGCAAGTGGCACCTGTCTCAAATGGTTCCTTCAATGTAAATTATGCTGAAAACTACTATCTCGGGATGTTGTAAAATGTACACAAGTCGTAAACGTGGCAAACGTATTATCCCTGAAGTCAAATAACTCGGTATGTCTGACTTGTTTACACTTAAGGTTGATCATATGTACGGGTTGAATTAGAACATTATGGACCTAGAATATACGATATAAACGTCAGGGACTGATCTGACAACTATAAATTTTAGATGTACAAAGTTATGTTAAGTGTGTCAGCCATGGAAGAAAGAAAACAATATGATAGGGCGTGTTATTTCTTATATTATTGGTATCTAATTTATCGGAACTTCAAAAATACAAATAGTATTCGATATATAGGAACGGCCATATCAAAATGTTTCTCATAAATAAAACAGCTGCCTTTAGAGAATATTTTATAACTCGGCAATTATAGGGTCAAATGTCATGATTAAGTGCTCTCGGTATGGACTGTGCACATTATTATCATTATTCACTGAAAATTCAATAAAGCGATTGATAGTTCAGTTGGATGAATAAACATTATTTGAAAATTGTCATACAGTTGACCATCCGTTAAAATGTCTAGAGAGTGTGAATAAGATAAGTGTTTGTCTTATACGATTAAAGGAGAGACAGAACTAATATATATAAAAACATATGTAAGACAAATAAAATATGATGAAGTAAAAACTTATTCATATGGTCATATGTTTTCATAAAATGTACGGTGCGACTGGGCAATGGATTCCTGGCCTTCTCACAGCTATGGCCTGGAAGATAACGGGTTCCCATTCAGATACAAACACACTGAAATAAAAAAAAAGATTTACATGCGATAAGTGAAACATTGTTTGTTTCATTTTTGCAAAAAAAGCATTTATTGGGATATACGATAATACTATAAATAAGTCGGGATGATCATTCTGAAAAAAATGTGGCTGTTTTGGATATAACTTTTATGTTTTAACTTTGCATAATGTATGCACTATCTATTCATACACGTTATACTCATTCATATTTATAACAAGGTGAGCAATTACCAGAATGTATACCCGCTTTGCTCCGTTAACGGTCAAACACATCTTGTTGGAATGTGTAGACTTTGATCCTATGCGCCAAAGGTACTACAATGTTAATACTATGACCGAGTTATTTGATACTATAGATTTTAGTCTTGTTTAAGATTTCCTGAAGGAAGTCTATATAGACTATATAAATCATTATAATATGTTACATCTTTATTTACCCGTTTTCGGGCATTTGTTGATTTACATATATAGTTTATATTACTACCATATCATCCCTTATTTGTAAATAGTTTTATCTCTTTATATTTACATTAATTTTTAATTAATCCTTCATTTCGTCATCTTTCGTCAGTTTTTGCGCACACTATGACCTATGTATGTGTCGACGTGCCGTAAAACACCATTCATTCATTCATTCATTCATTCATTCATTCATTCTATTCACATGCTGATTTCATTGCGCATTCAGTACTTATTAGTTTCAATCAAGCGATTGAGTTAAATGATCGATTTTAGGTTAGATTCTCATCGTTATTACAAATGAGAAAACAGCTTATTGGAAATGAAACCATTTATATCATATGAAACGTCAATTAAACTGCCGTATTGGTTCTCAATATCAATACTCTTACATTGAAATCAATTTCACTGTCAAGTAGTTGCATTGTATGACATCATAATGGTAATTATCAAGTAACTCCTATGTGAAGACAAAAACAGAGAGAGAGTAGCAGATTTGTAATAGACTTTTACATTATGCTGCTCAGAGAGGTTTAATAACAAATTTCTAAATAATAAAGCATTTTTAAACCATTAAATTTGGCATGTGAATACATTAAACATTACTCTATACAGATATATCAAAATAATTATATAATGTATTTATTTTCCATACATTCTAGAACAAAACTTTTATTCCTAACGTTTTAATTTGGTGCATCTATTAATTGCTGTACCTGTACAAATAAGATCAGTGATTGGCCAGAGTGCTGAAACCTTGAAGCAGACGAAACACTGACTGGCTACAGTGTATACATAAAGACGGTATACTCTACCTAACGCTGGGGTTTAAGTATTAAGCTTGACTAGCGTAATAAATATGCAAACTAGGATCGAATGACTGTTTTAGTAAAATGTAAAATATTTAAACTCGGTTTTGTTTAATATGTTTAGACTAAGCTACAAAAAAAAAGTTTCATTTTGTTCAGGATTTATTTGTAGTGCATACGCTTTACAGTCGCATAACAGTGATGACGTCATTCAAACAACAAACGACATTATCATTGCACTTAAAAATATGCCCCGTTTAATTGTTTTATTGACATCATTGTATCGTGTGCGTAGTCTGTATAAAAACAATATAATGTAATGCGTGATTATGTATTCTTAACTTCGTTAACATCAATGGATAAACGCATATAATACCCGGCAAAGCCTCGTATCTGATTACATTTCCTGTGGGATATTCCTAGATTGCTGTGGAATTACTGGGATTACTTACCAAATTCACACATACGTCATACCGCCTTTAGATGGCCCTCGTTCTTCGGACGATCAATGCCATTTCAACATTTGTTATAACACAAGTATATCATTGCTGCAGTGATGCTATATAAAACGAGTAAATAGTTCACACAATAATGCGAATGTTCTTTAATTATATGTTTTGACGACTAGACGGATGGTTTAGATCTTCTTTTAAATCGTATTTCCTTCTATTTCAGTACAATGTAAATGGCGCTGAAATTACGTTATGTAAGCTTCAACGATCAATATTATAATGATCGAGATCTCTAGAAGTCTCGGTAAATTATAACATTAATAACATCATTGTCATTCTTTAGTTTGCGTGCTTTGATATTCATGAGCAAAATTAGTAGCGATGCGAAATGAACAAGATACTACGGAAATTATTCATCATTTCCTTTTGACCAAAGTAATATAAGATTTAATGAACTTTCATTGTGAAACATCGTGCTTGTTTCCCTCGGGAAGTAAAAATCTGATAAAAACAGTCGTTGTCCAATACCTTACATCCGGACGTTCAGAACAAAATGTCATTATGTTATATAGAGTGCTATAATACTGTATAAACATACTGCAAACTCGATCATTAAACGAGTTAATTGAATAAGAATAGCAAATGCAAAAAATAAGTGATGAAACAATACGTATAAACTCCTGCGGAATTTTTAGCAAATAACAGTTCCAACGCGGTAACCCTATTTTCCTATTTTAACCCGTTTGTATTTGTGATGTCACATGCCTTACCGCTTATGCACATTGTAATTGTTTTCTGTTTTACAATTCGTGTTTTGGTTAAATGTTTTTTGTGAATGCTAAATTTCCTGTTCGACTTGTAAACCAAGTTTTGATATGTGTATCGTTTTATGTATCGTTTGTAACTTATGAAGATATTGTTGTCTTTTTCAACAGAGTGCATAAGTCATATGAGTTCGGAATTTAAAAGAAATTATTAAATGGTTTATGTATTTTAGTATTTTAGTAACGTTAGGGTTATTCTTTTTACTGATCTTTTTACTGATCCTTTGGGATCAACGAGCCCCATATAAGTGGTTTGTAAGTGTTGCTTCTTACATTTCCTTATTTGTACACTTCTTATAAACAGACTCAATAAAACCGAGTCTGCTACTACCAAAGGATCTCCATTTATAGTAATTAATACTATTCAATTTTTTATTAAATGAGGAACGCACTTTTTTTATTACTGTCCTTATATAAATGTCCTGTTGTCACGTGCCTAATGTTATCTAGACTCTTTATGTTCCTTTTGATGTGGCTCATATTTGTTTTCCTTATGATGCACTTGATGTTCATGCTAATCCATGATTGTAAAATACAATACGTGTTAGCAGATTTAAAGAGATACTCGTAGAATTATAAACATTTAACTTTTGCCTTTTTCTCCTATACTTGCATGTAAATACGTTGTTTTTGAATATAAGATATGACAAAGACCTAGCTAGTATTAGTAGACCTATTGTCATCCCGTTTGTGTTTGCGATGTCACATGCCTTGCTTCTTATTAACATTGTATTTTTTATTTTATTGACACGTGTTCTGGTTGAATGTTTTTGGTAAAGCTACATTTCCTGTTTGAATTGTATACCTACTATTATTACCATATCGTTAAAAGTTTAAGCAATTACATTCATAAAATTGAAAGTTCACTTTGCCTCAGTTTAATATAATTTAGACCTTTGTATACCAATGGGTACTCAAACAATCGATGAATTCATGTTGATGCGGTACACTGCTATACTAAGTAACTGAACACATGACACAACTAGTCTTGTACAATAAATAGCAACGAAACAGATACGAGAGAAACGTTGAAGACATGGTTTTATTAGCTGCAGACACGGTTTTATTTATTGAGTCTGTTCATGAGAGGAACAGACTTGTAGTACCTTGTTTGGACCATTTCTGTATCAATAGAAGTATGCAAGATCATCTTTAAGTTAGTGTTTTACTTCTATTGCGTTTTAACGCTGCCTAGTTTGGTAGTGGATACTGCCTGGAGGGATGTCCTTAATTACATTGCAAATACCGCTTAATTTAGTATGACATTAAGATAAGTGTGAGGATTGATGTACCCTAGAACCTGGTTTAACAACCCCATAGCCACACATGCCCGCCCACCCCACAATCCCAATGGTATTTGTGCCGTTGACCGTGTTATGTTTGTGTTGTCACATATTTAGGATGCTTGTATTTGTTTCGTGCAGTTGTCCATCATTTTGAATGCCTGTTTTTAGTTGAATGTGTACTGGGTATGCTACATTTCATATAGGAACTGCGTACACTGCCAAATGGGCTTTAATAAAAACAATCTCTACCATGTATTATTAACCCGCATTACGTATATGAGAACTGTACCATATCCGTTTATGAGTTCGTGATAATGGTTTCTTCAATTGTTTACGCAGTCACAGATGTAAATCCAATATGCTCCATCGAAACTATATAGTCGGTTAATGATAAAGGTTCATGACAATCATGTTAACGTTTGTAGAGCCTTTAAGTCAGGTTGCTATTGAAACGATACGTCATAGCCCTCGGATACGCTATATTTGCATCTCCATGGCAACGTGGCATGGTCATAAATTCTTTTGATCGAAGTACTTCGTGCGCATTTGCATAGTTTTGTAAACATGTTGTTTCTTGTATTATACCAGCACTATAAACAAACTGTGCTGATGACGACTTAAATAAATTCTTAATTATTCAGTTGTTAAACACTGACAGAAGGGAACTCCAAATATTATATCCAGAATGCATTTGACTCGAGGGTAATTATTAACGACTCATCCAACCATTATCTTAGGATATTTAGAGCCATACAAAATAATAGAAAATGATACATAAACATCTTCAAAATAAGTATGGAGACATGTGTGTCGACCGGCATAGCACATCTTTACCGCAGGGAACAGTCAAAACAAACATGTAATATGCTTATGATATTACTATTTGACTATAGTTTATAAATAAGATGTGACATCTTGTTCTGAAACTAATAGTCCTTTTCACCGAACATCCGACCTAAATATTACACCTTTAATTGTTTTCATCTCTTTTATATTTGTTCGATTTTATATCAGAATGTGTTTCTCTGTACAGTCCGGATTGGTATGTTGCTCCATAGTGAAATAAAACGCTATCCAGCAAACTAAACTAATCAAACTAAGTTTGAATCCAATTGTGTTAACTAAACTGTATAATTTACTGACTACTGACCGTGTCTTCACCACTATTGATGTTATGTACTGTCCTTTTCATTGACATTTTAAATATGCCCGTTTATTTCGGATAATGGTGTAGTGCCGACCTACGGTGACATTGCGTGTGACCGCTGTGTTTCATTTACCCCTCTCAGTTGACTATTATAATTTAAACAATCTCTTCAGATTGCGGATGCATATTACCGGACAAAAATAAAGTGATTACGTGTTTAACAGTGTACTATGCATTCTAGTAATGATGTGGACATGTGGACGGAAGTCATTTAATGTACCACAAAGCACTTTTGTTTTTAAGTGTAGTGTAGCAGTTCTGCAAATAACTAATGTTTTATGCTTCATCAATATTTTAAAATTGTTCATTGTTCACGGCCAAGCCAAATATAAGTATTTCATGACATGGGTTAACTACAGGGTTAAATCAGATGCTCGATATTATCTGGTAAACGTCAATATGCCGAGATAAAACAGCGAATGCGATGAGAAAATTTCGAAGCAGCTTAAAATATTCATGACTGTCGTTTTTAGTTTACCCTTGGGAATCTTTGTCATAGGAAATGGAAGAGATCACTAGAAGTTATTCGTATTCCCGCATATCCTATTCACCAACTTTTCTTTAAAGTACGTATCTGTCCACTGTCAGCAGAGAGAAAGATTAATATCAGCAGAACTAATACATAAAATAATTCATTTAAAAGTAAATTCAAATGTTGAATTTGAGTTGATTTGGGTCTGACGACGCACAAACACACACGTTATATGTCGCCAAATGGAATGAACATTCCAACTTCCATCTACATTGAGATAAAACTATATTGAATGTGCGTAGAACATCCTATCTGCAGAAATGCAGAGTTTCTGCCAATTCTGATGAAAACACGACATTTTTCGGTGGGACCCCAATCACTGTTTTAATCCTCCACTCAAGTTGAATCAGAAAAATACAGACAAGGGATGATAATGAAGACTTA
Organism: Cyrtodaria siliqua; assembly: GCA_037043455.1. Classification (NCBI taxonomy): domain Eukaryota; kingdom Metazoa; phylum Mollusca; class Bivalvia; order Adapedonta; family Hiatellidae; genus Cyrtodaria; species Cyrtodaria siliqua. Next base: position 344,827 of record JAWPHD010000582.1, read on the forward strand.
AAATGAAAATGACAACACATACAAAATAAACATGAATTCGTGGACTTAACTCCTGTGTCTGGGTAAGCAGTGTCAATATTCTTAACTGGGAACCTCACGGGGTACAACTATTTAAGCTGCTTATTAAATAAATAACTTTTTATGAACAACATATGCATTTAAAAAACTTTCATGCGTGCATTCATTTAACAAGTACATTCATTGATTTAAAATATCTCACATTTGTTTACAATATATGACCTATTAATTAAATTCCGTAAAGAATACTCATCAAATACTGATTGCAATCGAAACTGTCTCTTTCATTTCCTTTATCAGAAAACAATGCCAATTACGGAAAATAACAAGGAGGTTCCGATTGCCTCGGATGGTATCCTTATCCTTTGTTTGCATGTATATCTTTAGTTGGTTTCTCTGGATGTGGACTTTATTGTTAGAGATTTCCTTTTGATGGGATTTACTTTTGTTTACACTGTCTTGTCTATTTGGGCGCTGAAGACAGGATAATAGCGAGGATTGTGCGCATATAAAATCGATTCAAGCTAACCAGTAGGTCTTATTGCCTACTGACCATTCCAAGTCGGTAACCCTGTCTTCACCATCCTTTCTGTTGTTTTTTGTCTCTTACATTGTAGTTTCAAGTCCTTGTTTGCAGTACAGTGCGGACCTACGATGCCATTGCGTTCGGACGCTATATATCATTGTTCATGCATCGAAACAAAACAAACCCAATACGTAAGTTTGTCGTTGTATTGACATACAAACTGTATTGTAATGTGCAGAAGTAACGGACCTTATTTGTTGAATTTAGACCATTATCTTCCTTTTTTTTAAAGCTACAAAATCTACATGCATCGAAATAAATACATCGGTATAAAATTACTGGTATAATTTGAAATTCCCGTTTAAATAAGTGCATACGAACAGCATTTTTCATCAGTTTAGTTCACTTGGTTGTGGCGTTGTAATAGAGATTTCGCTTCGCTAGTAAACGTTCGCGGGTTCAATCCGCAACCGTGTCATAACAAAGACTTCATAAAAAGGTTCTCGTAGTGCTCTTGCTAGAGATGTTCGGCATATAAATGGTAGGTCTAGGAATGATCTTATCGGTGTCAGTAGACTGTAACTTTGTGGAGTATCATGCCATGTGTCTATAGCGTAGTAGTCCAGATTGGTGCCCCTATAAAACTGAGTATTAAGCTCCTTGCTACAAGTAGGCACGATCTCAACATGACTGGACAATTGTTAAAAGCGACGTTATACCCCACACTTTAACTTTCCAGAAAGACAGCTTTGCTTAAAAACGGTGGAAACATAATTGACAATATGACTTCTAGATAGAGATGTTAACAGTTTCTTCTATGATTTTATGACTTATTTTATCATCCTGAACAATTTCTTATTTATGTAATGAAACATCACAATGTCAAGAAACTCTGACGTTTGATGACGTTGCGCACTGAGACTGCGAACCAACAGCAACGATAGTGATTCCCGTTTGAACACTTATAGCTGATACATTTTGAAAACTGCTACTTATAAAGTGTGTTGAAACCAGTTAATTATATACAATATAGGTCATAACCAATCTCAAAGCTGTATGTTGAACTACATGTCAGCTGTGTTAGCCATTACCTTTCTAGTGTAACATGATCGGAAAAAGACAAAACATAAGCACATTCAGTGGGGTTTGAATTTATATATATAATTCATAAAATATACTTCATAATATACTTCATTGTTAACCAATGATGGGAATATTATAGCTGCACAAACGCTGGTAACCTAATAAATATGTGTATTCCTATCATTTAATACCAGGTTGGTTTTGTATTTCAGAGATCATGGAAGGCAATGTGTTTGTAGTTTTGGAAGTACTTGATGGTTCACTGAAGCAACATCTACACATCGCACGTATGACAAATTGTCGAAACCCTTGATCAAACCCTCCAATAATGTAAGGATTAATAGCGCTGTTCATCATATACGAATCGTTGGCAAGTTGTAATCCAACGCTGAGTCTATTGTTTTTAGCAATACCACTGAGATTGACGATAAAATATGGGATGAAAATCACCCAATATCCAACAGTAATTGCAATCATCATCAACGTAATTCTGACATCAGCCTGAAAGATGTCTTTAATAGGTCTGCTTGCGGTTTTAACTTGTGTACTACATGCTGCCACTCCTTTGAGTTCTGATTTTAAATCAACAATTTCCATTTCGATTGATATACCAGCTTCAGCATTATTTGTAGTATCTTTAACGTTGGTAGTACTCAAGGCATTGTCTACATTGTCATTTATAGCAGAAGTACTTGCTGTCATACGACTGTGTTTTATAACGTATCTGCTGATATTCGTTTTGGAAACTAGAAATTTTCTTATAATAAGACTGTACAAAACAATGAAAGTAAAACTTATAATCACAACAACAGTAAGGTCTATCATATTGAATACATGGAATATAATCTGCAAGGCACTGTCTGTGGAAGGTTGACAAACAAACCCTTGCACAGTATATGCGTATGTGTCAGTAAAATTTACACGAGTTATGTCACGAGTGAGCAAAAGTGGTACAGATAGTAACAGTGCAACACCGATGGCAGTTGCAACTGCTGCTTTGACGGATATCATTGTAAATTGCCAGGCGGAATACTTGCATACTTTTCTGTATCTGTCGACACAAATTATCGATAGTAGCAATACGGAAGAACAAACGAGCCAATGATTTACAAAATGTATAATTTTACATCCCTCGACGTACTTAAAACTGATAGAAAAACATATGAGAATTAGTTTATCTGTAAAAACAAAGCACGACACCAAGTCTATTGCACTAAGATATGATATTAAGGCCATGGTTGTAGATGACCGTGCGTTGGAAACGTAGAACTGCAAAGTCATGATGTTCCCTATAATCCCAATAAAACTGACAATGGCGTAATAAGCAATATTGGGGACGTTCTCTTTCACATATACACTTTTCAATTCTTCTAGAAGTTCTTCGTTGCTGTAGACTAATCCGCCGTCAGTGTCTTCCATTATCTTCGTTTAGCAAGGGATGTATGCCAATACTACAATGTAATATAACAAACTAATAAACGATTGCTACCGTAATTGACAGAGATTTGCTGCAGTAAGAATTGTGTTTTTTTATAATTAATCTAAAGAATCTCAAATGCTAGCGAAACATTGAAATATTAACGTCGTTAACAGATGAATACGGCTTGATAGTATATATATCACAATAAATATAAATCTTTAATTCATTCTCATCAAATATGGAATCCAAATAGAGAAAATAATAGCATGAACACTTGTCGTTTCTAAGTTGAATTAGTATTCATTCTATTTTACGTGAACGACACAATATTACTTGATACAATACATACTGAAAAGATGATCCCTTGGAAGCAACAAACACAAACAAGAGAGGAACGTAGCAGACTCGGTTTTATTGAGTCTGTTCATGAGAGGTAATTTTAAGATGCAATACCTCTCACGCATCCTAGCACTGACTTAAGTTATATTCTACTTTAAAGCAACACATAATGGGTTGGATGATGCCAAAGGACCAATACATAATAACACTACTGATTTGTAGTCGGAGCGACATATTACGGCATTTTATACATGCCTTAAATAAATACTGGGGAATTTATGATAGGCCGTGTCAGCTGCAGGATCGTTAGACGTAGGACGTCACTTCTCTTGAACACAGTGTAACATTAGAAATATTACAAATTTAAAAATACATGTATACATCTTAGTTCTGTCTGTGGTGTTGCGTAATAATTACAACAACCGCCTGTTATTTGACGTCATTGCATTTATAAGATCAAATCACCTTAAAAAAAAAGAAAAAAAAAGAAAAATATTTGATTACTAGTAACAGTATTAGTAAACATTTTTTATTTAAATGTTCAACAAGTAACTAATTGACGTACCTTTTAAATTCTGAAAGAAGTCGAACACACCGCTAAGGGTACTGTTTTTATATGTGACGTGTGTACGTATTTGCTTATTAGTTTCCTCTTATCAAACTAACACTAACATAAGGACGAATGTTATTTACTACAATCGCCTGTAGTGATTGATTGATTACGCTCTCGTTTTTTTCTTAAAGCTTAGCTCCGTTCACCGGAGCAAATATAGGAAAGTTCATCAATGCTTTCGGCCAGGTTTAAATTACTCAGACATCGTGACACATCTTTAACAAACACTTATTAAAAACATTATGTATACTCGTTAAGTGAATTAATTTTCCTTTTGACTAATAGCTATTCATCTCCGTTTAGTTTTTCCTTGAATTCTTCGCGCTCATGTATGCGACTGCTTTGCTTGTGTGAGCGCCTATGTCCCATGTAGACGACAACATGCAATAGATTATATTTGGGACAAAGATATGAATATGTCAATCAAGACCAAAATAACGGGTTATGTAACACTCTTGCTCTGTAGGTTATGTATTCTCTGTCATCTGATACCGGAGATATAAGGATTATGTGTTAACTAACCAGGACTGTCCCGTGTAATTGAACTGACAATAGAGTAACAGTGAGCTTTGCTGTACCCTAAGACCTGGCTTAATGTTTTGTGTTTGTGATGTCATATACCTTAACTGTTATGTATCCTTGTAACTGTGTTTCGTTTTTCTGAGAAAGTGCAAAGTGAATGTTCTGGAACGGGGAATTAAACACAATGATGTTTTAAATGTATTCAATAATAAGCTATTTTACTCTAGGTACCTGTTTGAAAGATAAGAATATATGTACCACCAGCATATACATGGAATATATATGTACATTTGTACAATACAACTCATGACTCGTTTGAGTCTAAACTAGGAAATACAACTCCGGTGATACCCCATAATTTGATCGCTGAATATAAGTTTTCAAAAGTGTCTCTTACTTGCATTACTACGCCATAGATTTTTTATTCTGTGAAGAGAGCCCCTGAATCACATCCGTACTAACCATAGTCAGACAAATACTTGAATGTTCAAGAAATTATTAATTAGCATTCATTGTCTAAGATTTTAAAGGGCTCGGTAATCCTTCTTTTCAATACCAATCATTGTATCCGCACCAGGTATTTTACTATAAGAATCTTTCATGGGTATCCGGTGAAGATAGGGAATTCCAGCCCGAGGTATAAGTGTTTTTATCGGAACAGAGGCTCTGCCGAGGTTTTGATTAAAACATTTATACCGAGGGTTGTAATTCCATATCTGAACCAAATGCCCATGATAGATTCTTTTTCTTGCATATCAGAGACATGTTGTGCGTTGACGCCGCCAGCTACTAGCGTTTTGCATATTTTCCTGCATACCGGATGTTGGCGCGCAGTATCTCACCAGTATAGCACGCATAGTATCCACCATTTTATTCTCACCTACATATGAAATCTATAACTATTATTAACACGTTCATGTGCATGACTTTTGTGCAGGGTAAGAGTAAGGTTTGGTGCAACTTCGAACCTGGCCTGGATGTTGAGAATATTCTTAGACTTAAGCTCAAGTATGCACATTTTAATCACACATATTTCTATAAGTTTAAAGGATAAACATTCAGAAAAAACGGCTATATATAAATATAATAAATACCAATAAATAGCAAGCCTCATACGATTGCTTATATTTAAAGGTCATGGGACTATTTAAGAACGAAATTTGAGTACTTGAGCTCAAGTCTAAGAATAGTCTGAAGAATGTTTGGTAAATTCCAGTACTGGTTTGAACCTCCAGCGGTGTTTATTTGCCACTGCCCGTTCAAAGGATGTGGCCCTATAGTCGAACAGTTAGTGTTTGTGATGTCACGTGGCTTCTTATTAACTTTTCAATTGCTGTTGTAATGCATGTTTCTGGTTGATTGTTCTCTTGTATACAACATGTAGCAGGTATAATTCATACGTTACGTACACGGCAGCCGTTAATATAGCTACTCCCAATTTGGAATTAGTGCAAGTTGTTATGTTGCGACAAGTGTGAATGTAACCGGAATTAAAATGATGACATATTTCCCGGTTAAATAATATTGAAATATACAATGCAATAATAATAATAATGTAATTGTTGAAACATACTGTCGGAGATTAGCAATACTAATAATAATGCAAAGAATGCTAATTATGTCTATACTATTCAATGTATGTGCTATGTTTGTGCTGACACGCATGCTTTACTGATGTCAAATGCATTTCTTGGTAACTGGACGAGTATACACCAGCTGGGACGACGACAACCTTCATCGAATTGGAATAGACAATTGCCACGGCTGCTTGAAGCAACATAACGGTTGCGGATGAATGCTGCGTTTCTGATATATAGAGAATATCATGTTAGTGCCTGATCTCATCCAGTTTATCAGATAAGGTTAAGAAAAGAATGAAGCCCGAGGCTGTGCCGAGGGTTTCATTTTTGTCGTGCCCAACCAGATAAACTGGATCAGACCAGGCACTAACATGATATTCTATTTATCATGTTGATCGTTTAAAATCATTTAATGTATCTTTTTCCCATTTTTTTTCCGTTCAAAAATACCCAAACGTCATCAAATACACCATGACGTCATCAACAGAGGTGCACCGGACGGGATAGGAAAGTAATTGCCGAGATAACATGTTATCTCAGGACCCTGTTTCTCGGCAGAGTTATACAGATCGTCATGATAAAAATAATATTTGTTTAATACTCTACAACATGTTTTCATATGCCCATACTCGGTATTGCAGTTATTCATATCATGTGTAAAATATATGCATGGCTCATGGTTTAAACACAAATCAGTGTTGAACACATACGGCACTCAAAAGCAATGCATTTACAAAATCATTATTATATTAAAAAGCAGCATAAACACTATTTGTGTTGAACATTAATATGATTCATCCGAGACGTTTGAAGTTTTAATTGTTTGGGAAGTAATGGTCTACAGTAGTATAGCAAGTTTTACAAAATTAGCAAAGGACGTTCGCCCCTACGGCGTGCAGATGTGGGCAAAGTTTGGCGGAGGTGCTCCGACGCTCGGCGGGGCATCAATAGCTTTAATACATTTTTAATTTTAAAAAAGTTGCTCTTCTCTGGCCAAACAGATCATTTAACTTAAATCATTTGTAAATGCAGAAATATTGAAATGTACAATCACTCAAATTTGATCTGCACACGACTCATACGAACATGCAATAAACAAACAAAAGAGATGCACCAAGTATTACTGCGGCGGGGAGCAAACTCCCCGCTGCAATGTTAACACAATGGTATACCCAAAATTAAAGGCTGCTAGATTTCTGAGCTAAATAGAGCACAAGTGGCAGTCGAAAAACGTTCAAATTATATGCCTCCGCGTTGATAAATAGTGCCAACGGGTTTGCATGAACTGAATGTAATCATAAGAACTGACTTAAACTAAGACGACCTATGTATGTATTAGGAAAGAATAATATTCCAAATGACAATATATCAATTGTGTCAACAGAATTTGCCTTGACCTAATAAAACAGTTGCTCATATTGGTGAAAAACGTTCTGGTTACGGCAATGTTTGATTTGATTTTACTTCAGATATAACATGAAAACAACATGATTATTGCCTTATTATTTATAAGTGTACATGTATATAGCAACTACTCTTTCGAAAATTTCTTAGTGATTCACGATGCCAGTGAATTATTATTATTGATAAGACGAAAAGAAGAAACATGTTTAGACACACACCACTGGATTGTTATTGCGTTGGAATATAGCATATATAGAAATATTGTTACCGTTATATCTCCTATATTTAATATCGGATTCAATCAAAATGTTCATAGACTGTAGCGCTCATGGTCTAGTTGTGCAAGAACGTCAAAACGTGTCTCTAAAACGTTTTTTTCACTGATTGCATTTTTCATTTTGTTTTACTATAAAATAAATCAGTGTCATTGTCTCAGTCAACGCTGATATATTGTATGTCGTGACGTCATCCAAAATGGCCTCAAGTTACGCCATTCAAGAATCTTGTCATCGCTATTTCTCCTTCATTCATGATCGGTTTTTGATACAACTTTCGAGGTTATAGACATCAAAATCTAGTTGTGCAAGAATAACAAATGTTGTCGAGTCGTCATCAAGGGTCATCACCTTAGACAACTCAGGCAGTTGTGACGCATGACGTCATTAAGAAGGGTAATCCCATTTGATCAGGTTCAGACCTACCTTTGTAAAGCTCTGCACTTGTATAGGTAGTTTGCTATTAAAAGACATGATCAGTTTCAAATATCTATACATCTATTTGACTTATAATAACCAAATGTGCATAGCTTCAAAATCTCTGACAAGAAAAAACAAAATAGTTCACATATATACCGAAAAAACTCTTCTTGGTATTAAGTACAATTTAAGTTCATTCTTGGTACTAAATATAATTTAAGGTCATTTACACAAACCCTGCCGCATTCAACACTTTTAGTGCTTTGATTAGTGATACATTTTCAGACTCCAAAATATCAAATGATAATTTGGATTTGAATTGGCAAGTTACTTTTAGAAGGAAAAAAACAAATTTTAGTTAAAGATATTTTCAATACCACATATTTCTTACAAATAAATGACCGAAATTTAAAAGTGTGATAAAGCAGGTGGTATCTGTATCATATGGTTCCTTCAGTGAAACTTATACGGCAAGCTATTTTCTCCCATTTCTGCTCATGTAAGATAGGCATTTTCCTCATGTGGGATTACTCTATCTTACACGACATGTGACTTACGATGTCATGACGTCTACATCGCCTGATTCTAGCGTTAAATCAGACATTGATTTCATGCCGGTAATAAACACATCATGGGAGAAAAATAATCCATCATGAGTGATCCATGTGAGATAGAGAAATATCACCCTCGGGATCAGAATTGCAACCAGGCACTCGGTAGAGCCTCGTCCCTGGTTGCAATTCTAACCCCTCGGGTTAGATTTCACTATCTTACATGGATACTCATGATGGATTCTTATAATCTAATGATGTTGTGAAATGTATACAAGTTGGAATACGTTTAATTTCTAAAGTTAAAGAATTTATTATGCATGACTTTTCTCCACTTAAAGTTGGTCAGATTTACGGGTTGATATAGAACCTTAAAAGTAGATATACAACTCAGAAAGGAAATGTAGCATTGCAGGACCACCTTAAGACTTTATCTATGGACATATCCTATACGATATAAACAGGAGGGACTGATCTAACAACTATAAATTGTGTATGCACAGATGTTAAGTGTGTTAGACAGGAGAGAAAACAATATGATATGACGTGTTATTTATTAAATTATTAGCAAATTGTATTCAAATAAAATACATGAATGGCCCTATCAAATTGTTTCTCATCAATACAAAACACACACACACAAATCACATGCGTTTAGAGAATTTCTCAAATCGGCATATATTCTAGAGGTAAAATGTAATTAATAATCACATACGTTATGGAGTATACACACTGTTATCACTATTCATTGATCATTAAATAAAATAATCAGTAATTGAATTGGATGCAAAATTATTGAAACACAATCATACAATTTATTTTCCATTTTAAAGGGCAAGAGAGTGTGAAACATCGTGTAATGAGATAATAAGGTAACACTATATTGATTTTAATCATATGCATATGTTCATCTATGTTCATATAATGATGCCTTCCTGGACCTCGCACATTCATTGCGAGGCAGTAAACGGCTTTCGGCCACTAATGTTTTATATAAGTTGTATGACTTGTTTTTTGAAATGTTCATGTTTGTATCACTATATCACGGAGGTGGGTATGCTTTTCTATGTCTTGGTAATCTGTCTTGATATGAACATGCTGGCATGCTGTTCCGTTTGGCCCAAATCAATTATTCATGGATGCCTAATTTAACACCAGGGACAAACGGGGTAGCTCCACTGATTACCAGCCGAGTATATGCAATACCTTTGCATTACGTGATCCTGCCTTACTTCCATTTAGCGATGGCAAATCTTGTATTAACGGATATTTCGACAATAAAACTTGTTTAAACACATTTTTTTCACTGAAAAAATGCGATAACCTGTTTAAAATTGTATATGAGATGTTTTAATTTTACAATAAACAAACATGTTAAACCAAAATTAAGGTTTTATTTCATACCCCAGCCAACCCCGTTTTCGCTTCTTGAAAAAAGGGTTGGTTGGGTTATGAAAGTAAATACTCGGACCACGTAATGCGCATGACACTTTCATTGCGCATTCAGTATTGATTAGTTTCAATCAAGTGATTGTGTTTATTGATCAATTTTAGTCTAGACAATCATCGTAATTACAACTGAGAAAACAGCTTATTGCAAATGGTACCATTTATATAATATGAAAATCAATGAACCGTCAATTAAACTGCTGTAGTGGCTGCTAATATATCTTCTCAACAGCGATAATGTTTGAAATGTAATCATTGTCACTGTCAATAAGTTGCATTGTATGGCATCGACATGGGAATTATAGAAAGACTTCAATGCGAAGACAACGTGAGAGTAGCAGATGTTTTATAGTTTTATATGACATACAATGTGATCGGTGAGAAAGTATTACTTACATGTAGATCTAGAACATGGGTGACAATTAAAGTGTTGAAAAGGAATTAACTCTTATTCCGCAACGTAATAAAGGTTTATTTTTTATGTTTTCTTTAATTATTTATTTTACATTTATCTTTTCTGGAAGTGTAATTGAGATATATGCTGAAAAAGAGATCACTTGGAAGCAATAAACATAAAGAAGAGAGAAAAGTAGCAGACTCGGTTTTATTGAATCTGTTCATGAGATGTAATATAATGTGCAACAACTCTCACGCCCACTAGCACCTCATTTAATCGGTATTCTAAAATTAGGATCGATGATCGCAAAAAGACCACTTAATAATAACACTACTGATTTGTAGTTGGGCGATCTTGATACACGCCACACAGCACTAAACAAACGCAAGTGTGGATGTCAATAAATTTGAAAAGGAGATCCCTTTGAAACAACAAACACAAACAAGAGAGAAAAGTAGCCATGACTGAAATGTCATAAACACTTCAATTATAATTAAGAAAAAACAAGTAACTGGTAACTGTGTTTGTATAAAGTAAAATTATAAGACCCATTTATTTGATATGTTCATAGAGAGATAACGATTTATCAATATGTTTACATTGTGTTGATGGTGTATTTGTAGTGCAAACGGGTTGCAGCCGCAAACGAGTTCTGACGTCATTCAAACAACAGCAATAGCACAGCACTTAATTGTTTTATTGACAACTTTGCATCGTGTGGGTTTTATCTAATACATTTAATATTATATATTTCGTGATTATATGTTTTGACTTCAGTCAACTCACTAGATAAGAAAACATAAACTACAGCCTTTAGATTGCCCGCGTTCACCGAATGGTCAGTACCATTTCAATATTTGTAATAACAAACGTACAACATTAGTTATGTTTTCTGAAACGAGCAAGTGAATAGTCGCGCGGTAATGTGACTGCTCGTTTATAACTTCAACTTTTTTTCACTAGACAAATGGTTTGAAACTTCCTTTAAATCTTATCTCTTTCAATTTTAGTAAAGTAAATGGCGATAAAAGCAACTTGCGTAAACGACTTCAGATAATATATGTTAATTAACAACGGGTAATTATCCATTTAGAAAAAAAAGTATTATAAGTTCAAGATCAAGAGGTCTCGGTAAATTATCAAACAAAAACTTAAATCAAATGTTTGACATTCGTAAATGTATGTACTTCGAGATTCGTACTCAAAGTTTTTTTATAATGAGCATTGAACAACGCGATCAAAAAAAGAATTCGTCATTTCTTTTTGAACTAAGTAATATAGGATTTAAAGAACTTTCATTTAAAAATACCGTTTCCCTCGTTAAAGCTACACGAAAACGAGTTACTTGTGTAAAAGGTGAAAATGCTAAAATGAGATGAAACTATAACGTAATAAAAGAAACATTTTGGTTATAGTTTTTGTCTTGCCTTTACGAAGAAAAAAGAGACACTTTTCCGGCGGCGGTGGCGAAGGCGTCAACATACAAGTTTTGCGTTTATTTTATTTTCTCATAAACAGTATGCACTAGACCTTTCGAACTTTGCTTACAGTTGTATCATGGGTGGTACATCAAAACGTGACAAAGCAAATGAGAAAGTGACATTGACCCTCCAAGAAAAGGGTAGATAACTGAATATTTTTTACATTCAACTTTTGCGTTTACGTCACATTTTCACAAACTGTATGCACTAGACCTTTCAATTTTTGCTTATAGTTGTATCTTGGGTGATACAGTAAAACGTGGAAGTGACCTTGACCCTCTAAGCAAAGGCAGATAACTTAATAATGTTTCCGTTCATCATTTGTGTTGAGGTCAATTTCTCGCAAACTGTATGCACTAAACCCTTCAAACTTTGCTTATAGTTGTATCTTAGGTGGTACATTGCAACGTGACAAAGCAAATATGGATGTGATCTTTACCCTCCAGGCTAATGGCACATAGCCTGATAATTCTTACCTTCAACTTTTATGTTTAGGTCACTTTTTCACAAATTGTATGCACTGAGACCTTTCAAACTTTGGTTATAGGTGTATCTTGAGTGGTATATTGCAGCGTGACAAAGCAAATGTGAATGTAACCTTGACCCTAGAAGTAAGGGGCAGATAACCTAATAATAGTTAGATTAATAATTTTTATCTTCAACATTTGCGTTGAGGTCATTTTCTTACAAACTTTATGCATTAGACCTTTCAAAATTCGCTTATAGTTGTTTCTGTGGTAGTACATCACAAGGGGTCAAAAAGCAAATGTGGATGTGACTTGCACCATCCAAGCAAAGGGCAGATAACTTTAACTGTTACATTTACATCACTTTCTCATGATCTATAATTTTGCACTAGATGCTTTAAACCTAGTTTATAGCTAAATCTTTTCAAGACGTAAAACATTCTATTTTGTTTTGACATAGCTGTGTCTTGATCTTGACCTACTTTTGTGTTTTGTTTTATAGAATGGCATTGTGTGTTTAAATAAATGCACTTAAATGTCATCTTAGCAAACTGTAAACTCCATTGTCCTTAGTTATGAAAATATTTACAAACTTTTCAAGACGTAAAATGGGATGACAGTAGGGTAAGTGTGAGGTTTGGTGCACCCTAGAACCGGTTTAACCCCCACTGCCCCCCCCCCCCACCCCCAGTGGCCCTTGTTGCCACTGACCGTTCCTATTGTCAACCCTTTTGTGTTTGTGATGTCGTTTGCATTATGTATTGCTTTTGTGCCTTCTCGTTTGTCTGTTTGCGTGTTTGGTTTTGTGTTTTGTGGTTGACTGTCGTCCTTGAATGCTGCTTTCCCTGTCCGATATTTTTTTCATTTTTTTTCTTTTTTTCATTTAAACATCATTTATATTTTAGTTTTAAGTCTCATCCCCGTTAGGTGAGACATATGAATCCGCGGATTTCTTGTTTTTAAATTATAAACTACTCAACATTTGCTAAGAATCACTTTTTTGCTGTCTAAATTTCTTAATTAAAGCAGTGTATGGTCATGTGATCTCATGACTTGATTCAAATTGTGAAATTTGTGAAGTATCAATGAAATTAATATCGTTATTGTGAAATAATTTCTAATAAAGTTATATGGACGAATAAAAGTGATGCTTAGCAAATTTTGAGTAGTATATGATACGAAAGTTTTGCTATTTTTTGACATTTGCCATATGGAATCAGTTCTCAATTTAAAGGAAAACAATAACAAGATGTTAAGTGGAATATGAATAATAAATATCCAAAATGTTAACTGGTCCTTTTGGATCATCGATCCAATATAGGCTACTTGAAAGTGTTGCTTCTGACATTACCTCAAATAAACAAACTTAATAAAAACGAGTGTCTGCTACTACAGAAGGATTTCCCTTTATATGTATTAGTATCCACGTTGAGGAATTAAAATATTTAAATGAGTAACGCCCTGTTTTTGTTTGTTTTACTGTCCGTATATGAATGTCCTAAAGCCGCTTGCCTCTTCTAGTTTTGTGTCTTTATTTTATCCTTGATGCGCACCATATTGTTTGTCCTATCATGAATGTTATGTTGTTACTAATCCATGATTGTATAACACACACGTCATAACAGATATACAGAGTTACTCGTATACTTATCAGTGTTTAATTTTGTCTTTGTATGTTGCATATGTTGATAGAGAATTGCAGGATTTATCGTGAAGGTTTTATACAATTGAAGCGTCGTGTGTTACATTTATAGAGATATCAATGTCAATTTCCGTTTCAATGCTTTATTAATTGCGGTCACCGGCCCATACCACGATAACACGTTAAACATATTTACACTATAGTATTCAAATATAATAATGATAATAACAGTTAATGAAATGGTATGGTGATGCCATGATTGTATACGTGATTAATAAATTGCAAAATATTGCACATCTTTATTCAAATCAAAATGTTTTAAGTACGAATTTCATGTACGAGATATTGTGAATAGAAAGAAATGAATAACAATATAAACGCCCTTTGATACTAATTTGAATAAGGTCGTTATGCATGCATTTATTATCATTCACTGTTAATTATTAATGCTGCGTTGTTTGTTGGAGGATATAACCTGGCGGGAATATCTTTATCTATACTGACCCGCTTTAGTGTGATGGCAATAGGGTACGAGTTAGGTTGTGTGCACCCAAGAACCTAGTTTAAACTCCGAGTGGAACTGACCATTCCCAGGCGGTAGCCCTATTTCCACCCTTTTATGTATGTGATGTCACGTGCCTTGCTTATTGGCAGTGTCTGTATTGTTAATTTTAATGCGTGTTTGTGGTTGGCTATGTTCTGTGAAATACTGTTGTACATTTAGACCTCCATTTGTATTAGTTTTAGACAGGGTTTTATTGAGTCTGTTTATGAGATGGACTGAATACTTGTAGCAACTGGCGCAATATTAACTAATTATAAATGCATACAACTATGGAAGGTCGTCATTGTATTTTACTTCCTTTGTTTAGTTTGGTATAGACTGGCGGGGACTGGCTTCCCTAAAGGACTTCCCTAATTACACTGTCCCACTATATGACAATAAGATAAAAGTGAGGATTGATGCACCCTGCAACCTGGTTTAAACCCACTACGCCAATTGTGACGCTGACCATTCTAAGGCAGTATCTTGTTATGTTTGTGCTGCATACTTCGTTGTATGGTCTTGTGATTGTTGATTGTTTTATATTCCGTACGTTGTGGCTTGTACAAGAGTTAGCCTATGTATTGATTTTCCTTTTCATTTCCGGTCAAAATACTCAAACCACTCGTTAAACGCAAATACAGGCACTAGTATTAATCTGATAATGATTGATCTAGACACTTGTTATTTTCCCTTCCGCCAAGGCCGATTGATTTTTAGACATAGGTTTGACATGTTCATGCATGTTCTATATATAGTTATCCCATATTAAACCTTAACAAGAGGCCAAAGAGGGCCTATATCGCTCTATTGGCTATATGGAGTCTGTGTTGGGAATACGACAACAATATGCGCAACTAGGCATGGTTCTGATAATTCCTACCTAGTTTCACTGAAATCCAGGAAAGGGTTCAGGAAAACTAGATCGGGCAAAATTTGTTTATAAGGAGCCGTGATTTAGCGGCCAACAATCATTCAACCGGAAAAGTGTACAAAGTTAGTGTATTAAAACATTTAAAGGGCCAAAACTCCTCCAAAATTCATTCAACCGGAAAATGATAATGACAGCCGCAGCCAAGTTTTGTTGAAGGACGACCACTGGTTGTACAAAACTAGTCCAGACAAAGTGTGTGTATTAAAATAATATGAGAGTGGACATTTTAAGAGCCACAACTCCGACAAAAATCATTCAACTGGAACATGATAACAATATGCGAAACTAGGCTTAGTACTGATTGTTCCTACCAGGTTTCACTGAAATCCAACAAGGAGTTCAGGAAAACTAATCCGGACAAAGTTTTGTGTATAAGGGACAATAACTGTGACAAAAAACATTCAACAAAAACATGGTGATAATATATGCAACTAGGCTTGCAACTCATCATCCCTGACAAGTGTCGGTGAAATCCGGCCAGTCGTTCAGAAGAAGTAGCCTGTACAAGGTTAGTGTATTAAACTCTTTAAAGGGCCATATGCACAACTAGGCGTGGTACTCATCATCCTCACCAACATTCGTTGAATTTCTTTGAAATTCTGCAAGGAGTTTATAAGAGACTAGTCAGGATAAAGCCTTGTGTAAATCTTTAAAGGGCTATACTTCCAAAAAGCACCATTGAACCGGAACACGGCGAGACATGCACAACTAGGCATGGTACTGATCATCCCTGCAAAGTTTCATTGAAATCCGTCAATGGGTTCAGGAGAACTAGTCCAGACACAAGTTGTGTGTATTAACACCTTTGAATGTAGTCAGGCCAAGTTTGTATATTAAAAGTAGCTAAAAAAATCGAACACAAAATGCAGCTTTCACAGAACACAGTAAGCCCAAAAACACGCAAAAAGACAAACAAGAACGGCAATACTAATAATAAAGGCATATGACGTCAAAAGCACAAAAAGGGTTGACAGTATGGCTACCGCCTTGAAACGGTCAATGGCAAAAATGCCGCTGGGGGTTTAAACAAACGTTTAAAGGGCCATAACTCCACCAAAAACCATTCAATTGGAACACGGTGACGATATGCATAGCTAGATTCGGTACAGATCATTCCTTGAAAGTTTCATTAAAAGCCGGCCAAATAAAGGCCCTATCGTCCTAATGACTCAAAATACAGCAGTTTTAACTAAATCCATGAACTCCGGTATCACTAAACCGATTTGGATGGCTTTCAACCTAATCCGAGCTTTCATTCATAGTAACAATCTGGTAAAGTGTGGTAAAATCGGATGATAAATAAAGGCCCTATTGTCTTAACGAGTCAAAATTATAGCATATTTAAGAAAATCAAGGGCCTTAACTCAGCGTAAATGGTCCGATCTGGCTGTTTTTTCAAAACATTCCATGATTTCATTGCTATTAATAATCTTTGCAAGTTTGCTAAAGATCAAATAATAAATGAAGCTGCTAGAGTGTTGACAAGACAGAAAATTGTATTTTTAGCAAAAGCAAGGGCCATAACTCCGACGTTAATGGTCCGATGAGACTGGTTTTCAAACTTGACCGAGCTTTCATTGCTTTTAACAATATGTACAAGTTTGGTAAAAATCAAATAATAAATGAAGGTGCAAGAGTGTTCACAAGGCAAAATATGGCATTTTTCATCAAATCAAGGGCCATAACTCCAGTGAAACTAATTCGATCTGGCTGAATTTCGAACTTGTTTGAGCTTTTATTGATATTAACAATCTGATCAAGATCAAATAATAAATGAAGGTGCTAGAGTGTTCACAAGGTAAAGTAAACGGATGACGAATTACGACGGACGACGGACGACTGCCGATGGACAACTCGGCCAGTAGAGCTAAAAATCCAGTACAGTACCATATCCTTTAGTGATTGTTGATAATGGCTTATTGTAGCATGGTTGGTGACATTTCCATTGATGAATGCAGAGCATTAAATCGTTTAATTTAGGGTAACTAAAGGGGCGTGGCTATGCCGTACTACAACTACCGGATATTGGAATTTAGAGTACGGTCACTATGACGTCACAGTGTTACTAAGTACAGCATGCTACAAAAAAGATAGAGTCTGTCTCAGCTCGTTGGTTATTTAAACACCTCGATGGGCTAAATAAGCCAACTCGCTGAGACCAGACTCTATCTATTTCTTAGTACATTTACGCAGTCACAGATGTAAACGATATGCTCAATCGAATCTATATCGACGGTTAATGATAACTGTTCATGACAATCATGTTAAAGTGTTTAGAGTCTTTAAGTTAGTTTGCTATTGAAAAGATACGCCATAGCCCTCAGGATACGCTGTAGTTGTATCTCCATGACAACGTGGCATGGTCATAAATTCGCTTGTTCGATGTACTTCGGGCGCATTTATATATATATTTCAGTGAGCAATTTGTCTCTGGTATTATACCAGCTTTGCAAACGCATTGTTCTGAATACGACCTAAATCAATAAGCTAATTATAAAGATGTTAAACGCTGCTGACAGAACAGAACATGCAAACATCATCTCCGGAATACATTTGACTTGCTGGTAATTGTTGCCAGCCACTGTCTTAGGTTATTTAGAGCCATACATATGAGGATACAAAAGAACCGTTAGAATAAAAAGAGTATGACGAGAAATTGGGAAATCGTCGAACACGATAAATACAAACAACATCTCTTTTCATTGAACGGTAGTGAAACACCCTAGCCACCGTCCAAGCTCTCTAGACCAGGTTTGAGCAGAATTCAATATGTAAAATGTCAATAGTACGAATATGTGAGCCATACGAAAAGATGGAATGTATATGACGGTGAACATGGAACCTCCCGTGAATAAGTACGGCGACATATGTTTCGACCAGCATAACACAACTGTACAGTAATAATCAAATGAAGGGGCATTGAAACCAGCCCTAACAAACATATTTGATAATATGATATTACTAGATACTAATTTATCAATAAAGTGCGAAAACTTGTTCTGAAACTCAAGGTTATTTACATAAAACCATTCCATCTACATAATTTACACTTTAAAATTTTAATATTTATTTTATGTTTTTCCGAATTTCTACAAGAATTTGTTTTTTTTACAGGGTTGTCTTTTTTGGTCAAAAACGAAATAAAGCCCTATCGACCAAACTAAATAAAATGAGTTTGTGACCTAATGTGTGTTTTTACCTCCCAGTTTACTATAATACTATAAACAAGCTGTTAATTTACAAATGCATATTACCAGCAAAAATTACAATGACTGGGTGTTTAACATTGTATTATGCATTCTAGTAAAATAAACATCGACGGTCAGACGTATTTTAAAGAAAACACGATGTTGTTGATATGGAGTGTGGTGTATATGAGTCTATGAAAGCAGATATGAAAGTCGAACATAAAAGTTCAAGGACCACAGTCAACCAACAACACTTATTGATATATATAACAATTACAAGCATAAATAGGAGGCAAGTTATGTTACATCACAAACATAAAAGGGTTGGCAATATGACTAACGCCTTGAAACGGTCAATGACAAAAAAGACGCTAGGGGTTACAAATAAGTATAAAAGTCGAACAGAAAATACAGCTTTCACAAAACATAGTAAACCCAAAAACACGCAAACCGACAAACAAGAATGGCAATGTCAATAAGGAATAAATGAATATGACGTCACAAACACAAAAAGGATTGACAATAGGATTGACAATATTCCCAATAAAACGAAACAATGTAAATAAAAAAATATCTACCATCTAAATCATTTAATAAACTAGCCAGCATTAAAATACAATGTAAATATAACACATATGATTATGAGCATGTGTATATGAATAGAATGAAAAAGCTTAAAAACTCACAACGCAAGTACTCAATGCATTGGCAGAAGCCAGAAATACCAGAAAACAAAAGGGCAAGACAAGATCAAATTGAAGACAAACATCAAACGCTACCGTCCTTTCGGGATTTAGACTTTGTTTTACGCATTATTATATTCTATACATTTTCCGTTTATCCAATTTTGTTGTTGCCTTTCTAGACATTACGATTGTGTTAAGTTCATAATATAAGTATTTCAAGAAAAGCGGTTAACTATAGAGTCAAATCAGACGCTCGGCTATTCTAGTAAACGCCAATCTATCTAGATAAAACAGTGACTGAGTTGAGAAAGAAGTCGAAACAGATTAAACCATTAATGACTCTCGGTTATAATTTACACTTGGGAAACTCTGTAATACAATAATTACAATAAATTTCTTTACCGATTATTCGTAATCCCATATATCCGTTTCACCAAAACTTCGATGCACTGTCAGCATATGAAAGGTTAATATCAACCGAAGCAATATATATATATAAAGCAATACAGTTAACAGTAAATACATAATTTTATGTACAAATGTTCAGTTTAAGTTAAATTGCGTCCAACGGTTCACCAACACAAATATGCTATATGGCGCCAACAGTAATGAAAATTCCAGCCCAACACTCCATTTGCATCGAAATAAAAACAATGCAAAATGATTGCGTCGATTTTAGCTATAAACGCTCCTTTTGCGCTACTGTTTTCGGCCACCAGTCCAGTAGAATCCGAAACAATACAAGGATGACGATGGAGAAACAAAATAAGCATGAACTCGTGGGCTTGCTGCATTAACAGTTGCCTATTTTTACCGGCAAACCAAATCGGGTACACCTACTGAAGTAGTTTATTATACACTCAGAGCACCTAACAACGCAACACATTTTTTTAGAGATACTCACGATGTTAAAGTAAAATTAGTTTTAACTGAAAGATGTAGAGCAAATCTTATGCAATAGTTTACCAACGTATGTTAACCTTTGGGACAAAGAGACTTGTCAATACACTCTTGATTTGGGCAAAAAACAGCGGACTCAAAATAATCGAAAATCAAAAATTGTTGCGTTTTTATATGTACTGAGTATATAAAAACATGCTGCAATACATGTCATGAACAATATATGCATAGAAAAAGAAGTCATTCGTGATTTTATTCAGCAATTTCATCCATTGATTTAAAATGTCGCAGTTTGTATATAGTCTTTCCGTGACTTATCAATTAGTTTCCGAGATGAATATTCATCGAATACGAATTGTTACTATCATGTTCGTTTTCAGTAAACAATGCCAATGAGGGAAAGTATCAAGGAAGTGCCGGTTCTTCAGGAAGGTAGCTTAACTTAATCCTGTTTATATATGCATCTAGCCTACGTATGTAACATACGTACATTTAGTTCTTGAGCTGGCTGTCGACTCCCGTCCTCCCAAGGAGGAATTTTGTAGGGTACGATTTTCTGAAAGAACATACATTAAGCTTCAATATGAGACTTGTGTTGGGGCTTGAGTGAGTTTTGGGGGAAAACGTTGCGTTTTTAGACGAAAATCGCCGAAATCTGGAATTGTTTTTTTTAGAAAAAGAATGGAATATATTAGAACCAATTTGAATTGGTGGAATCTTTCTCGGAACGCATCTCTACATGTCCCACCATATAATTTATGGATCCGATACTTAAATATTGAGATTTTGGATAAAAATGTTAAAAAATGGAATAAAATCGCTGATTTCTGTTATACATTGGGGGTATTTATCTAAAAAATAGAAATACATCTAATACAATAGAAAAAATAAATATTGTAACCTTTTTGTGCAGGGTAAGGTCCAGTGATTAAATAGAAAAAAGTTCCAAATCGCATGATGTGCAAATGCCTGAATTTTGGGGCGAAACATGTATATTTTTGTCAAAAATAGTCGGAATCTGGAATTATTTTTTAAAATTAGTTTTAACATAAACTTATCAAATTGAAGCAATAGAATGTTGCACAGCATACATATTCAAGTGTTTTCTGGCATCATATATAACATATGTGCTCAAATATAGGCGTTTTAAGGCAAAATGTTGGAAAAAATGACAAAAATCACTGATTTCTGTAATCCATTGGGGATATTGGGTAAAAAAATAGAAACATTTTTAATACAATAGAATAACGACATATTGTAACATTTTGGATAGACAAAGGTCCAGTCATTAAGTAGAAAAAAGTCCTGAACCATATGATGCTTAAACTATTGCCTTAATGTTCAGGCGAATAATTGTATTTCCGTCAAAAATCGACGGAATCTGGAATTATCTTTTGAAAATAGTTTGAGCATAACTTATCAAATTGAAGCAATAAAATGTCGCACACTATACATATCCAAGTCATTTATTGTATCAGATATAATATATATGCTCAAGTATTTATATTTTGGGGCAAAATGTTGAAAATATGACTAAAATCGCTGATTTCTGTAATGCATTGAGGTATTGGGAAAAAATAAAAGTGCATAGAAAGAACGGAAAATAAATATTATAACATTTCTGCAGTCCAATGTGCAATAATATACCAGAAATCCCATAAGAAGGTGGTAAATGCTGCTTTTTTTTGTTGGAGGAAAATGATGAAAATAAACGAAATCTGGAGTTTTTTTTCAAAAAGTAATTTAAACATACATGTTACAACGACATATCGCCAGATGAGAGAAAAAAGTGCCGTCTGTCTTCTATGGAACATTCTTACTCTCACCTGGCGATATTGCCATTGACCCATCATATATTTCAAAGGAGTGCATGGCACGCTGACATTTTATTTGCTTTTATAAGAGAGCAAGCCTACTCTAGCTGATACCTTATGGGAATTTGTTACAAAATGACATGACAGAACCTCCCTAACAAATACAACACATCATGTACTAGTTCTTGTGCTGGCTGTAGACCCCCTCCCCAATGGCGGATTTTGTAGGGTATGAATTTTTGAAATAATATACAATAAGTTTCAAAATGAAAGTTTCAATTCTGAGCGTTGGGCTTTAAGGAGTAACATGCATATAAACTATGTTACCTTACATTACAATTAAAATTGTAATGTACATTAAAAACGTTGAATATAAATTTAATCAAAACCATGTAAAAAACATAATACATGTACTGTTATTAATATAAGTTGAGAAGCGTTTCAAACATAATGAAACTATTCTGTAATTTACGTTACACCACATTCATTAGCAAAATAACTTATTTTTAGTGCAAATAGGTTGCTGTAAAAACTGGTGTTCGTCTGCACATGTAAGTAAGGGTTTCCATATATCAAAATGTTAATTAGACTGTGTATAATATGCATATGTATACTAGCCGAAATGTAGGTGTAACACAATAAACATAAATCAAACATGGCGTCCAAGATGGTCCCGTTGTGTCACAAGATATGTTGGTCGGCCCAGCAGCCGTCGGCCGGGGTCGCTTAATGCCATTTCTCTATAACTATACTGTATATAGTTCTAGGTGCCATGTTCGAGGCCAGAATTCAGGTAGCCCTCTCCCTGATAAGGTCTAGCAACCGAGTAGCGGGGACCTTTGCCGAGGCTGGCCACCGTTCCCGTTGAGTCACAAAACCTGTGGGTCTGCCCAGCGACCGTCGGCTGGGGTTGCTCAAGGCTATTTCTCTCTATATAACTATACTCTAGGTGCCATGTTCGAGACCCGAACTCGGGAAGCCTTTCCCCTGATACGACCTAGGGACTGAGTGATGACGTACATATTGTTTCGATGCGACGTGTAACCTCTGTGCATTCGTTACAAAGTGAATAAATACGGTTCGTAGTGAAAAGATACGGTGTAAAATGTCAAACCATACGATGCAGATAGAAATCATTCAGTGCAATGACAATCCATTTGACAAAAAAACTAATGCAATACAATAAAATACAAGTCGGTACGATGAAAACTTAAACGATTCATCGAAAAATATGAAGTGATACGTAACAAAGTAAATCAGTATGATGCACTATGAATCAGTTTAACGCAATCACATTTAGTATGGTGGCAAGTACAATAATCTGATGAAAACAAAGTCGATGCAATGCAAACACAATCCGTTCAACAGAAACTGATTTCATTACGTACAAAGTGACACGGTACGATGGCGGCAGCACTGTTGATATTTAATTAAGCTGAAGTTTACGTTTGTGATTATGTTGCATGCTAATCATGTTAATGTACTGTAAAACCTATCTAGATTCCAAATATCCTTTTAATATTATTGTTTACCTGATTGTTTCTCTGTTGAAGAACTGAGTACCAAATTAAAATCTTTTTCTTGAGATTATTTATTTTAATTGTGTTGAAGATCTCACACCAATTAATGACTTGTTACTCCTACACACTTTGCCTTTATGCACTTTTATCTAGGCCGTAATACCAACTCTTCAATCTTAACTTTACATTGATGTTTATAATGTAATGTCTTTGACAATTAATCTCATCATGATATTAAATCCAGAGTAACTGAACATTTGGATAAAAATCCAGAGTTCTTTGTCTGAGGTTATAAAACATTTGTTCCTGATTGCTCAACTTTCAAACCTTTTTATACTTTGAATTCGAATTATTTTATATTTTAAATTATATGTCATACAGATCCATGCAAGACGTTATATTCATCTGAGTCAACACTCTTAAACAATTTTGAGTGATTTTGGTTTTGAGATTTGAGCACGGAGTAGAATAACCGTGGGCCAAAACCTTGGTATTAATACAAACATCATTTTCATTTCAATACCACTATAACTCCGATGAACCTAGATTATGTAACTTAAAATAAGTCTTTTAAAATAAAAGGTTGGTTTATATAGGTAAAATTGTATTAAATTATTTTCTAACAGATCATTACTCAGAATAATGGCTTAAAAAGTACTTTTGGGGCAAATAGACAAGTTTCGCGCTAATATTAGTTTCAACATTATCTCTAAATTGGCGTGAAACTTGCCTATTTGGCAAAATCTTTCAATTATGTCTTTTTACCTTGGATGGGGATGTCCCCCGAGCAATTTCTTATGGGGTATATGTGTCTCAACTTATTCGTTTTTCAAGAGCTTGTACTCGAGTTGAGGACTTTAATATTCGTAATCTTTGTATAACTACCATAAACTTCGTAAAACCTTTTGCAAAATGTTATTATCGTAACCCTGACCTTCTTTCCAAATATAAAAGTAATTTAAGGACTCTTTTGCGACAAGGACTATCACAACCTAACTTCTATGGTGATGTGATTGTTAAAACGTTTATCAAAAAAGGTTATGACCCTATCATTTTGCAACGTACTGCATGCTTGGTGGTGGATCCTTTTACAGTTCGCCACTATGCTTTCCTCTTTAATTGTACGATGACCGGACAGGCTGTGGACCATATGATGACGCCTACCTAAAGCCCATTGGGACGGTGGCGTTTGATGTTTGTCTATGATCTTTCCTGTCGTGCCCTTAATGGTTTATTCTATTGTTGCTCTGGCTCCTGCCAAGTCATTGAATACCTTCATTGTGGCTTTCTAGGCTATTGTTTTTTTTCTATTATATTTACACGAGCATATTTGTGTTTTACTTATATTGCCTATTGATGCTGCCTCATTGGTTAGAGATTAGATCATGGCGGGGATTTCTTTATTAAACACTGACCTGTTTTAATGGGATGACAGTAGGATAAGTGTGAGGTTTGGTGCACCCTAGAAACGGTTTAAACCCCCAGTGGCCTACTTTGCCACTGACCGTTCCAAGGCGGTAGCCGTATTGTTAACCCTTTTGTGTTTGTGATGTCGTTTGTATTTATTATTGCTTTTGCCTTCTTGTTTGTATGTTTGCGTGTTTGTGTCTGTGTTTTGTGGTTGACTGTCCTCCTTGAATGCTACTTTCCCTGTCCGATCTTTTAATATTCCTTATAAATTAATTTGATGTTATTGCTGAATGAAATGCCCATAATTATTTTCATTGCAATATTAATGATTTTTTTGCTTCTCCTCGATAATTTCAAATAATGCAGATAGACTAGTTTAGCACTAAAAAAAAAGTATGAAAGGAGAAATTTGAAAATCGTTGAACACCATAAATACAAATAAATATTGCAGTCTCGGTTTGACTGAGACTGTTCATGAACGGTAGTGAAAAGTGTTTGCTACCGTTCACGCCCTCTATTCCCGGGTTGACCAGAACTCAATATTTTAAATGCCAATAGTACATACATTTGAGCCATCCCGAAGATGGTATTCATATGACGGTGAACACGGAACCTTCAATGCGGTATTTTCACAACATTAGATGTTCAGCGGAGTATAGTCCCAGTTTCAAATAAAACGCGTTGCTCTAAACCAGAAAACAATGGGCGAAAAAAGCCAAATGGAATTTAGCTGGGAGCACGGTTCTGAAGCCTGCATATCACAAGTAACAGTCAACAGACTAAATTAAAAAACAGGCAACATATCCTAAGGATGACTAAACAATACTCAGAACCTTTAAAGGCTGGAGTAGTGGAATCACCTATTCGAAATTCAAGTAAGAAACCAAAGGTATTTGAGAATGTACCACCGATATCTGTACATATCGGGCCCAGCGATCTCCAAAGATTGGAGTGAATAACAGTTCTGATTGCAAGCAGGGGGAGATGTTTTACCGCCGCCCCACTGCACAGGCAACGCTGCTGTGATATATTAAAAAGTATGAAGGGAGCAATTTGGAAATCGTTGAACACGATAATAAACAAAAGATATTGCAGTCTCGGTTTGATTGAGACTGTTCATGAACAGTAGTGAAAAAGTGCTTGCTACTGTTCACTCCCTCTAGCCCCGGGTTGAGCAGAACTCAATATTTAAAATGCCAATAGTAAATAAATTTCAGCCATCCCTAAGATAGTATGCATATAACGGTGCACATGGAACCTTCTATGCGGTATTTTCACAGCATTCCATGGCCAGTTTCTAACAAAACGCCGCCGATATTTCGCTCATGAATTCTGATCAATCTTTGTGAAATGTCATAAACCAAGGTTGAGAGGTACATCATTTATAGCGAGGAAGCCGTTTTTGATTCGTCGACGATAGTAGGTAGCGAGATATAGAAGTCACATTTCCGGCGGCGGGGGCGGCGGCGGGGGCGGCGGCGGAGGCGGCGACTGCGGCGTCCGCATTTTAAATCAACTATGTCTCAACAACCGCTGCTCGAATATTTGTGAAACTTCGTCAGATGCTTTGCTGGGTCAAGGGACATAATGTATTTTCAAAATTACCAAGGAAATGTCACGTTTTGCATTATTTTCCCAAAACTTAACCTTGGTTATGTAACTTAAACTCAGTTAACTGTATGTGATTTCCTCATTTTCTGTGTTTGATACTTGGACATATGTATTGTTGGCATTGGTGGACATCACTGAATGACAAAAATTACCACAGTTAAGATCATATTTTGCTTATTTTCCCCAAACTTAACCTTGGTTAGGTAACTGAGCCTTTAATGACACCTCTCGGTATCTGGATGACATATTGAACATTGACAACCCTTTCTTTCCAACTATGGTTAATTATATTTATCCTAAAGAACTTCAGCTTAACAAAGCTAATATATCTGATAATAATGCTTCTTTTCTTGATTTAGATCTCTCGATTGAAAATGGTAAAATAATTAGCAAAGTCTATGACAAGAGAAATGTTTTTAATTTTGACATTGTTAATTATCCCCACTTGGATGGGTACGTTCCCCGAGCAACTTCTTATTGGGTGTATGTGTCTCAACTTATTCGTTTTTCTAGAGCTTGTACTCGAGTTGAGGACTTTAATATTCTTAATCTTTGTATAACTAAAAAGTTACTTAATCAGGGTTACCGTTACCATAAACTTCGTAAAACCTATGCAAAATTGTATTATCGTAACTCTGATCTTCTTTGCAAATATAAAAGTAATTTAAGGACTCCTCTGCGACAAGGACTATCACAACCTGACTTCTATGGTGATGTGATTTATAAACTTCGTAAGATTCTTGGTCATGATCACTTTCATACTATCTTTGTAAATCTTGTTAAAAAGTTTATCAAAAAAGGTTATGACCCTATCATTTTGCAACGTACTGCATGCTTGTTGGTGGACCCTTTTACAGTTCGCCACTATGCTTTCCTCTTTAATTGTACCATGACCGAACAGGCTTTGAACCCTATGATGACGCCTACCTTAAACCCATTGGGACGGAAGCAATAAACACAAACAAGAGATAAAAGTAGAAAACTCGGGTTTATTGAGTCTGTTAATGAGGGGTAATGTGAAGCGCAACACCTCTCACGCCTCCTAGTACCAGCTTAAGCGACATTCTACGTTCAAGCCACAAATATTGGGTTTGATGATCCCAAAGGACCACTACTTTAACCTCACTGATAATTTTAATTTCTTATAAAATAATATAATATATCGTTTGATACTTTGTCATATGTAGAGTTGGCATTGGTGGACATCGCTGGACGACAACAAATACCAAGGTCATGGTCATATTTTGCGTTATTTTCCTCCAAACTTAACCTTAGTTAGGTAACTTTACCTTGGTTAGGTAACTTAACCTCAGTTTACTTTATGTGATTGCTTCACTTTATGTCTTTGACACTTGGTCATATGTATCGTAGGCATTGGTGAACATCGCTGAACGACACAAAGTTCAAGGTCATATTTTGCGTTATATTCCCCAAAACTACATCCTGGTTGAGCCACTTAACATTAGAAATTTAACATGTTATGATTATCTCATTTTTATTTGTTTGATACTTGGTCATATGAAGTGTTGTCTTTGGTGGACATCATTTAAGCACAAATTGAATTAATAATTCATATGCGGTTTGCCGCGGCGGTCTTTTTTTCTATATCGGGTCACCATGACATTGCCCATCGATCTAGATACGTTAATGGTGATCATCAGTGCCTCCCTGTATTAGGTGGTATGATCCGCGGTTGCACGATACTCAAACCACAGTGCAGAAGTAGGTTCACAACGACCGTGACATGACCTAGTGACCTCACTAACAATAGGGATCATTCTTGTTCAATGGGCCTGCAGTCTATGATTGAAGTTGCATAATTCTGTGTGTAATAATTCAATCGATTTCATGTGGAGTTGAAATTGAAATTGGTAACAGACAGACGAACGGACAAAGACATACCATGCATGATACGTCCAGGTTTCCAAACGGGCGTATACAATAGATTAGAACGTTAACGTTATTAAACGTTTAAAGAAAATACCAATTTTGTTTTATTTTTGTATTTAATTTTCGTACCGTCTATTCTCAATTGCATTTTTTATTTGCTTTTAAATGTCTGTAATTTGTTTTTTATCACATGTGTAACATTGAATTCGCCATTACTGAATACATACTGAACAGATGATCCATTGGAAGCGACCAAAGATTCCAAATTGCTAGTTCTATATAGCGACGTCCATTCAAGCAAAGCGCTTTATAGCGACTGATCAAAGACACAAGACATTATGAAATGTTGCCTATATCTATATATAAGAAGGTAACACCATGACAAGGCGGAAGTACACAATACTTCTAGTATGATAACCTACCGATCTGCGTTTGCTACTCCATTTTCAGAGAATCATTTCTCCCCAGAATATGTTTCTTGTTCCCGATTCTAGAATCCAACGCTGAATAAATCCACGGAATGAATGGTACCTTCACAAATCGACTTTGCTTTGTGGTATCAGGAATAAAGAATAATACTTATTCAGTTCTATTCCAAGTAGAAAGTAGTGTGGACTTTCGCTCTCGGACTAAGTGTCAGCTGTTCTACCTTACAAGTTATAGGCAACGAAAGGTGAACATTTCCACGTTTATCAGGATTCAATTCAGAACTTCTTTACTAGATTGCTGATTACTGTGTTTTTTGTCAGTCAATTTAACGTAGCTACATGATATAGAACTAGAAACCTGGCACCCTGGAAGCAACAAACTATTAAAATGTTGTGAAATAGTCCCGAACGTCTGACGTCACGTCATATGTTTTATAAAAGCTTCTATTGCATTTGTTTAAAAGAACATTCTAACCTCTACCGTAGATAAAAAGCTAATACGTGGCACAATACCATAATATTACACGAAGAACATGGTAAGATCTCACTTTAATGTTCAACTAATCAAGGGCCGTGATGGCCCAATGGCTAGTAGGTTCGACTATGAATCCGGAGCTCAAGGCTCACTGGCGCCACTATGTTTCTTTGGTATGTCCTCGGGCAATACATTTCCCCTAGCCTCGTCCGCCGGTGGCCTCGTTTGTCTGTGTCTATCCTAGGATCACGTTCAAGAACCATAGGAACCTATTCGATAGCAAGAGAAGAGCATGGTTCGCGGATTTCTATGTATTAATTCCCTCTCTCCTTGCTTTCTCAAAACAATGTGCGGATTTCATTAAACAACAAATCAATAATATTCATCACTAACAATGCAAGAACGTATACTACCAGGAGTATTAGTACAGACTAGTGCGTTTGTATTGAAATGTACACCATATGCATGCCATGCATTGTCTTAACATACAACGTATTATAATTAATTTTGAAAGAACATTGTTAGAAGCCTAACATCGTTCATGTTTTCACTAACAACCAAGTATTCGTTTTATTCCGTAACCTCAACAACATTATCATAATACATATTTGACTCACCTAGACAAATGAGAACAAATCACAGCACCCCAAACGCTGCAATGGCACGGTAGATTCACAATGTTTCACAAACAAAGAAGACATTAACTATACAGTGAAAATGGCAATACTCAACACAAAGAGTGGTGATGACAGGATTGATCAGTAGGCAATTTGGCTGACTGGTTAGCTTAAATCGATTTTAAGTGTACACAACCACACTATTATCCTATCTTCAGCGCTCAAATTGACAAGACAGTGCAAATAGAAGTATATCCCATTAAAAAAGAATCTCTAACAATAAATTGTAAAAATATATAAAAACACAATTAGAAACACCTCAGGATGTATCCCGATTTATACTGAACAACTACACCAGTTGCAGCCAAAGTAAAAAACAATCTTGGGTACGACCAGAATACCCGAGGGACGAAAGTTCATGGACCAATATACCCTTTCAGGGTTCCAGAAGATGCAGCCATGAAGTACTACGAGGTTATCCTGTCAAAAACCACAAGTAGCAGGCTCTGCCAAGCATATTACACTATTTATTCTTTAGTCTCGACAAAACAAATTGAATAGGAAAAACATATTTAAAGCTGTAAAGTCCCTATTTTAATTGGTAATAACTCATGAATATGAATGAGTCACGTGTGAAGTAGTTTCAAATCGACGAACACCCCAAAAGTCGGTATATAAGGAGAAATCGATACGTAAAATTTCACATTTTTATTTAGCCTCCGTACAGGTAACATCGATAAATATACGGCTCCAGAATATATGTGATAAAAAAATAGTTGCCCGGAACGGGATTTGAACCACAGCCTTGCACTTGTAAGATTTGAAAGATGTACGCTGAACCTCTAGACCACTGCTATTTATTGGTATTTTGTAGCATTTTTAACACTAAATAGGCATTACATAATAACAAGAGCACGCACACAAACTCATCAAGCGCTAAATAAAAAGTCGAGATATGGTTGATTTGAGTCGAAGTATTAGTTTTATATTGATAAGATACGGTATTACACCAGGCAATGTTAATTTACACGTGCGACAATATGGACTGCATATTTATTGATCCATCTTTAGTTGCGTTCAAATATGTTAAGTAATTTTGCCTCATAATATATGCTAGTTAGTATACTCTTTTCTCAAGTGGCGTTGTAGTTCAGTGGATAGAGCACAGGACTTGAAATCAGAAGATCGTGTGTTCGAGCCCCGAAAGAAGCTAACTTTTTTTTTTCTGTAAAAAATACTGTTACCTGTGTATAGGTACGATGTGCACTGGTCTATGTATAGACAGTAAATGATTTCCTACGCTATATTTGCTCGCTTAAATACCCGATTTCGACATGAGCTGGTGAACATGAAGTTACAAATAAAGACACGCCTACAAAGAAGAAATCGATTGATATAGGGACTCTGTAGCTTTAAGTAGAATTTGTTCTGGCGTGTACTTGAAGTCACATAACTTGAAAGCAATATGTTTTATTATGCTTCGTGTTATTCTAGGATGGGGAATAATATACATGTAGCTATGCAAACGCCTGGTTAAATAATATATGTACTATGCTTATTATTTAATGTGATGATAGTTTTGCAATTTCTTTATTCAATAATCATGGAAGGCAATGTCTTTGGAGTTTTGGAATTACTTGATGATTTACTTAAACAACGTCTACACACCGCACGTATAAAAAATTGTCGAAATCCTTGATCAAACCCTCCAATAATGTAAGGGTTAATAGCACTGTTCATCATATACGAATCGTTGGCAAGTTGCATTCCAACGCTGAGTCGATCATGTTTGTAAATATCACTGATATTGACGATAAAATATGGGACGAAACACACCCAATATCCAACAGTAATTGTAATCATCATCAGCGTAATTCTGACATCAGCCTGAAAGATGTCATTACCAGGCCTGATTGTGTTTGTCTTGTTTGTACTACATGCTTCCACTGTTTTTAGTTCTGATTTGATATTTATATTTTTCATTTCGATGGTTATACCATCTTCAATATGAATTGTATTATCTTTAGCATTGGTATTGCTCGAAGTATTGTCTACAGTGTCACGTAAAGCGAAATTGCTTGCTGCCAAAGAATTTTTTTTAAAACATATCTGTTGATGTTCTTCTTGGAAACTAGTAATTTACTTATAATAAGACTGTACAAAACAATGAAAGTAAAACTTATTATCACAACAACAATAAGGTCTATCATATTAACTACATTGATTATAACTTGCAATGCAATGTCTCTGGAAGGTCGGCAAACAAACCCTCGGACAGTATTTCCGTAGTTGTCCGTAAAATTTACACGGTTAATGTCACGTGTGACAAAAATTGGTATAGATATCAACAGTACAGCACTAATGACAGTTGCAACTGCAACTTTTACTGATATCATTGTAAATTGCAAGGCGGCATACTTGCATATTTTTCTGTATCTGTCAATACAAAGTATCCACAGTACCAAGACGGAGGAACCAACGAGCCAATGATTAGTAAAATGTATAATTTTACATCCCAAGACGTTCTTAAAACTAATTGAAAACAATATTGCAATAAGTTTATCTGTAGAAATTAGGCAAGACACCAAATCTATTGCACTTAGATACGATATTAAGACCATGGTTGCAGATTTCCGTGCGTTGCAAACGTAGAACTGCAGAATCATGATATTGCCGATAATCCCAAGAAAATTGACAATGGCGTAATAAGCAATATTAGGGATGTTCTCTTTCACGTACACAGCGTTCAATTCTTTCAGTAGTTCTTCGTTGCTGTAGAGTATGCCGTCGTCAGTGTTTTCCATAATCGTTGGGTTATCCACGGCTATACGCCAAATACTAAAATGTAATAAAATAAACTTATTTATGATTTATGCTGTAACTAGCAACGTGTAAGATCCAATTAAAGTATAATATCAATTTTCAATATGTTTAAACATAATAACCTAAATGTATTCAATGCTAAATTATAGTAGCTTTTATCATGTTTATTATGCTAGACGTGAACATGTGTTCTGCAATATTACTTGATGAATATTTACGTATGGCCAACTTTAGCGTGTTCATTTGTACTTTACACTACTGACAGGATACTAAATTATAAAAAATCATTTAATTTAACTTTACAGAATCCGATATGAAAACGGTAACAGTGGCATTGCAATGCATTAGATTGGTATTTACTTGTTCAAAATGGTGAAGATCCTTCTGTTTCTTTAGAAAGATTGCTGTTCCGATACACTCTCACGACAGTCTGAATTTCAAAATGGAGTTCAGCTTTACCAGGCAATAAGTAACAACATAGACAAAGATTGTATGCATAGTACAGGTATTCAACGTGTCAGCTGGAAGTTAGATTCACGTTAAGTGGAACCGTTATAAAGGACGCAATTTCTCACGAACAAAATATGAATATATAAACATACAAGTCCATTCATGTTCTTTTACTACAGTTTAGTTGCAATGCAACACTCTGTCTCAAAATGATATTGATGTTGCCTGATATATACAATGACCGCCTTTCATTTGACCTCATTAATATCAGACTGCATTGGTAAGATTATATCATTTTGTAAATGGCTTCTAATATAAACAATTATAAATGATTTATGGTTAAACAAAACACTAATTATACGTACCTATTAACACATTCCGAAGTAGAACACACTAGCAACGTGATTACCCTTATTCTCGAAACATGTGTGGACTGATTATTTTCTCCAACAACTAAAACTATATAGGACAACTACTACTAATTACTACTTGATGCATTTAAGATAGATTCCTTGATTGATTGATTGATTGATTACGAAGTCGTTTCATTTTGAAACCTTAGCCCTGTTCTAAAATGAGTTGCAGAATGGAAGTTAAATTGCTTTATGAATGACTATTTCCTGTCCAATTTAAATTACTCACATATCGTGACATATTTTATCGTTTGAAGTAATGTTATTTCTCATTCTTTGTACTAAATGCCTTTTGGTGCAAAATAAAACAATGATTAGAAAGGAGGTACAATTCTTATGGTTGGTCATTTGGTTAACAATTACTGAAAGCAATATGTACACTCGTTTAGATCATTTCCTGTTGACTAATAGGTGTTTGCCTTCATTAAGTTGCCTTAAACTGTGTTTAAAATAATCAATAAGGTTACTTGCATGTACAGTTATACTTATTTTGCATGTGCAGTCACTGAATAAATGTGAGCAGAGGAATATTTTAATGGTAATTGAAAACAAACAGTTTTGTCAAAACGTTATTTGATATATATAATAATATACAAATGGTCATCTCAGACAAAAGCATACGAATATTCACATTTAAGCACCTTACAACTTGCGTTAACCCCCCAGCGACGTTTTATCCCTGACCATACCAAGGCGGTACCCCTGTTGTCAACCCTTTTATTAGTATGGTGTCATTTATGTTTCCATGTAATTGCTAATTGTTTACAATTCGTGCTTTTGGTGAACTGACCTCTATGAATACTGCATTTCAAGTTTCAAGTATCTACTTTTTAATATGTATTTTAGTATGCATCTTTTTTTGTTATAAATCTTACCACTATACACATCTGCCATTAAAGAATTTTTTCGCTTATCAATAATTGACAATGCAAAACAACATTAACGAATGATTACAAGAACAACATACTACTGGTCTGTTATAACGACCATCACAATGCGATTGATCCCAGAAAATTGGTTCTGTTTCTGCAAACTTAATCTAGACTAACGGTCCTTGTTTATCCAATTATGTTTCGTAATGGAATTATACTTGTCTGCAAATGTCGGAATCTGGGTAATTATATGGCTATTTTACAATGGACTATTTTATTCAAGTATAGATATCCATAGTATGGGAATTATTCAAAGCGAACGAATATTCCTACAAATTGTCTTTACCCTACGAGCTTGTTTAATTACACACTGTGTTATACAAAAACGATATTAATACATAGCATGTAATATAATAGTAATACACTTATAGTATTATAACATGCAAATTCAGCGAATTGTGAGAAGTACCCTACCGGTGTATTCACCTATCTTTAAACGTGTACATTCATACCCACGCATTGTACTTAAAACACATGCCAAATTAAATAAATAATAAATAAATAAATATATAAATGAATAAATGAATTAATGAATGAATAAATGAATAAATAAATAAATAAATAAATAAATAAATAAATTAATTAATTAATTAATTAATTAATTAATTAATTAATTAATTAATCAATTTACTAATTAATTAATTAATCAATAAATAAATTATTAATAAATAAAAATAAGTGAATCAATAAATCAATTAATAAATAAATAAATAAATAATAGTATCTGGAGGCAGTAATCCACAAGCGGATTATCCAGTAATCTTTGTCATTGGTTTATATGCATATAAAGCCCTACATACACCTGTGCAAATCATGTTTTAGGCGTCAATCTACATCCAGTGTTGGAATATGTTTTTCGACACCATACACATAAAACGGTACATCAGTTATAGCGAGGAATCCGTTTTTGATTCGCCGACGATAGTAGGTAGCAAGATATAGAAGTCACTTTTCCGGCGGCGGGCTATCGGAACGTTTAGATGGTTCAAAGCCGGTTCTAAGGTGTACCAAACCTCACTGTTTCCTTTCTACAAACACGTCAGCATTAACTGGTAATATACGGCAAACAAAGATGATCATTTATTCATGTAAATTAATAAACAAAACGCCTAGAAAGTAGGTACTCAATGATTTGAGGGAAAGAAGAACAACACTAGAACCATTAAGGGCACGATTAGACAAATATTTTACTAACTTCCTTTCCAGGATTTAGGTAGACCTCATAGGGTCCGCAATTCTTCGAGTCATCGGAATATCAAAGAAGAAAACATAGTGGCAAAAGGAATAGGACAATGACCCATCCGGTGGAAGGCTCATGACTATATCGTTTTTGTCGCAATATAAAACAAATCAGAGAGAAAAGGTGAACAGTTTGTACCCATTGGGAAACCGACACTTTGTTTATGAACAGCTGTTCCAAACTTAATGAAACTATTATTTAAAATGAATATAAGCGCTTCATAAAGTTCTTGGCAATTCATCATAGTGTAAGTGACTAATTATAAAAATGTGTTAATAGTGTTACATACCAAAATGTATCTTTTCCCTAGAAAATGCTTTAAGAATTACAGTTTTCCAAGTAGAAAGGAAGTACGGGATCGCATGTTCCCTACAACACCATTTTATACTAAAATCATCAATGGATTGAGCACGACATGAATTAAAATCTATCAATAAATGCAATTTCCTCTGATAATGTCTGAAACTATTATGTTGTATTTGAAAACAACATTTCTGATTTAATGATTATACTTATTACATGTTTCGAAATATAATCAATAACACGATAGTCTCAAAAAACCAATACACTTATTAGGAGTTAAGGGTTTCAGAAGGTGCAATCTTAGAGTCCCTCGACGTTATCGGGCATCGGATAAAAGAAGGAGGTAGCCACTTTTATTTTATATTCCAGTGTCTGGACCATTGGGAGAAAGAATCCAATACAGGTAATCAATAGGTTTTGTATTCTTCCTTAAACATTATAGCTTATACGGAACAAGGGACTAACATTTACTATTAAATGCCATTTGGTCAATTGAAACTGGTGCAGTAGACAACATAATAGAACTTATGATAGTATTACACCAGTCAGATATCTCTTCTTCTGTTGCAAAACAATGCTTGTTGACGTTCAAATAAACATTAAATACATTTTTCACTCTCAGATATAATCTCACATACATCACTTGTGAATGCATATTCATTAGGACATGCAGATTATTATCGACACCAGTACATAGGCACTCACAATTGAAAATGTCAGATTTACTCGTATTAGTTACAGTTGATACATATACATGGTCTTGTACCACCTTCATGTAAATATTTCTTGTATCGATTATGCCAACATTATTACAGAACTTTCAATTGTATCTTAATCAGTTTCAACATCATCTATCAATTCAAAACTATGTATTTCACACACACACACATACACACACACACACGAATACACTCGCACGCACGATCACACATAAACAAAAAACATGTGCTTTAATATATCAATATTTCAAATGGTTGTTTCTATGATTACTATTACCAAATCTACATATACAAACATACAAGTAACTTATATGCAACTTATATGAAGCTTAGATGTAACTTATATTTCATATATTAGCATTTATGACTTCTCTACACTATATACAACCTTACCACATCACCTTATCAAAGACAAGCTTATTGCTCTTATTCAAAAAACATTCGCTAGGGAAAATACTACATTTTTGGCCTGTAATAATATTAAAGCGTTTGTTACTAACGACGGTTTAGACAATTAGATCATGTGGACTAGCCAAGAAGTTTGTGAAGCACTCATCTTCCTATTAGATAATATTTTCGTCAGATATGTAACGACCGTTTATAGACAAATTGTCTATGGGTACGAACTGTGCACCCCTTGTGGCAGATTTGTTTTTATATTGCTATGAAAAAGATTTCTGACACTAATTTATTTTCTTGATTTACATCTCTACATTGAAAATGGTGAAATAATTAGCAAATTGTAGGACAAGAGAGATGAATTTAATTTTGATATTGTTAATTATCCCAATTTAGATGGGGATGTTTCCCCAGAAAATGCTTATGGGGTCTATGTGTCTCAACGTATTCGTTTGTCTAGAGCTTGCACCCAAGTTGAGGACCTTTGCAAAATGCTATTATCATAATCCCGATCTGCTTTCCAAATATAAAAGTAATTTAATAACTCTTCTGCGACAGGATCTATCACAACCTGACTTCTATGGTGACGTGATTTACAAACTTCGTAAGATCCTTGGCCATGATCACTTTCATACTTGTTAACCTCTTTTATAGACGTTTTAGCAAGTTTAACAAGGATAGTATGAAAGTGATCATGACCAAGGATCGTATAACGTTTGTAAATCAAGTTCATAAGTTTATATGCCACTTATATTTGAAGTTGACATTGAAGAGCATTTATAAGCCAGTTATATGAAAGTGCCAATTTCCTCAACCAGAAAAATGTTGAGTCAGTCTGGTCTTTAATCAGACACTACCTTAGGTCAGTGAGCTGACCTTGTAACGGAAATGTCTCATTTTGGGAACAGGATTTGAATTTAGTCAGGACAGAAGTTGCATTAATGCTGTGGAAATTTTAGTGTCAAAATACTTAAAGGAATACTCAAAACATACAAACGCATTTCATTTTGTGAGTTGATTGAAAGGTTTATTATAATGACTGTTAACAGTTTGGAATGAGGAAATTATTTGTTGTAATTGTAAATATTTGGAAAAGTCTAACCAAATCTGCTTAGGATGCTTTTGTTAAAGGAACACATATGCTATGGGAGTATTGACTCGTAAGTACATTATACTTATTTATTTATTTACCTGTTATTCGTTTACAAAAACAACAATTCCCTTTAGGCTCAACGCATCATATTAACTATGTTTATACATTTATACGTGTGGGTATAAATACATACATATGCTAAATGATTCCAAAAAGCAAACTTTATATTTAAGAGATTATTTAGTCTCCTAACTATGGAGGCATGGCTCTAGTTCATACTTTCACAGATGTGAAATACAAGTCGATTAAATAATATTATGTGGTCCATATTATTAATCGGCAGTATATATTCTGTCTGTCCTCAAAAGTATATGAAGAAGCAGATAAATCCATTTCATAATATATATTCTTGATTTATATTATGTATTCATAATTTAATAATTTCAGAGTGACAGACAACTAGAAAGAGAAATAGAACAGAAGAAGCCAAAGAGAAAGCATTGGAAAACAAACTGCCTCAACATGACTGCTATATTGATGTTGTGTTTATATCAGCTGATAATATACTAATATATTCAAACCAATAAGCTTTCTTTTATGCTATGACGTTTCATTTTACCCATTTACCCATTGTTAACATTATTTTAGATTAAATTGGACCTACTATTGGGTATATGTCACTTATACGTGGCATATGTGTCACTTATATGTTTCACCTTTAGGCCACTTATATACCACATATAAATCACTAGAAAGTCGCATATAAGTCACGTATACGTCTCACACAGTACTAGGCATATAAGTGGCTTATACGTTTGTTATACGACTTACATCTAATTTGCATTTAAAATCAGTATACGTTATTTATATGTTACTGGCCTATTGGGTATATTTTCTCTGCAAGCATTGTTTAGATATGCATAACATATAATACAATTTAATTCAAGAACTTTGATAACTCTTCATTCCATCAAGTTGTACCATTCCTACTTGTATTACTAGTATTGGACGCTAAGTAATGTCTAATAGGTTAAAACGGTAGAGAAATATCGATAAAAGAGCACATATCACTACTATATAATCTGATATCAGAGTATACAAAGTACTCTTTAACGTATTGGCATTCCAATAAATAACCACCTCCACATAGGCTGAATCATTTCAGGGACATTCCTTGCATCAAATGGTGTGCTGCCATATGGTTTAGGACTTGTAGTATTTCTACCAACTGAAACCCAAAGTCTAGATTCATTCTCACATCTCAGAGTTACAGCTGTCCCAATTGTACATCTGATTTAAGTCAGCGATAAATACTTTTGGGCATGCGCAGTATATATTCCAGATGTGAGTCATTATTAATCAATGTCGT
Source organism: Cyrtodaria siliqua (assembly GCA_037043455.1). Lineage (NCBI taxonomy): Eukaryota > Metazoa > Mollusca > Bivalvia > Adapedonta > Hiatellidae > Cyrtodaria > Cyrtodaria siliqua. Next base: position 384,772 of record JAWPHD010000582.1, read on the forward strand.
CTTAATACCTATTTAAAAGTATCTACTTTAAAATTAGTAATTACAAGCATAATGTGGTTAATTTAGTTAGCTCGGTTTAAAATGACCGTAATAATCGCAATTTACATTAATTATCGATCAATGTTTGATCTTTTAATATTTCCACTTCAACTTGAGAAATGGGTCAATACATTACAATAGAAACCGTTGTGAAACTCATGCAAGCGCGAATGGAACGAATAGGCTGGTTGCCTTTAAACATCCTTAAATCCTGCGGATAGTAGGTGCATTCTTCTGAAGATGCTTGTGAAACTCTTTGGTATAGGCAATGGTCATTTTGCGCCTTGTTAGGTTCATAGCATACGAACGTACGAATATAGTCAGTAAGTACATACTTAGTGTCTACACATTCACAAATGAGATATAGGGTCCTATAGACGTCACAGCGTCCACGTAGACGTATTTGACAAATGCCAGTTTCTGCCAAACATATTTGATGTATTTCCAGCAAGTCTAAAAGTGTCTGTAATTTCAGACTGTAACCTTTACTCTCTTTATTAACTTCAATAATATTCCTATATTTTTCCTTCGGAAGATCGCGAACAAATATAAAATGCGACGTCATGTGACGTCCAATAAGTAAGGTTAATTCTTGGAGCATAAATATATGCGTAATAAAATGTATTCTCTAATAATTACAAACTGCGAGCAATACATATATTTACTGCATTCTGATTGATTAGTCATTCTTAAAATTGTCCTGTTATTTTTCAATAGCACGCCCAAATAAAATAGTTCCAGTTGCGCATGAGCAGACTAAAGTGGAAGCCCAACATTTGATTTGAACGGCGAAAGGGTTCCGGGGTATGCGCGGGCTTCAACAAACTATATCAGGAAAAATGGGGAACGGTTCCGGCTTTCGAGCTTCCATCTGGCTAGGCACCTGATGAGTTTCTTATCTCTGTTTCATTCCTAGTCACAATGACGTAACGAAACGTTACATGACGTCATTTTTCATACTGACGTCATTTCGATTTTTTAAAATTCATTACTGATATTCGGTAGGTGCCCTCCTGATTTTTCAGGACTACATCCGCGGTGCGGTAATTCGTAGTGCATATAATCCTAATACATTTAGGTATTCACGAACCTTTGGGGACCCTTTTAAAAATACACAGAAATATAAAACACACATTTGAGGAAAGTTTGATGCTTTTGTCCGACGTGTCTAGATTGGGCCAAAACCTTTGGTCGTTTTGGTCCCTAGCTATATATATGCAAATCACCTGACCAGACTACTTTTCCCCCCATAATTCTAAGTGCCAAACACGAGAGATGATACTAGTATCGATCGAGGGCGAGAATGGTCATTTTTTAAAACCGTTAACCTCTCAGAACGAAAGTAAACAAACAGTGAATTTAGACGTGGAATAGCATAATACAGATTAATATACACAGTAAAGGTAAACACTTTAGCTTAATATTACAATCGTAAGGCTATTTATGATTATGTGTATGTTATTTCTAAAAGCTGAATCAATAAGAACAACCGACATTTTAAACCTTTTTTCCGCTTGTTCAGCTGAAAAACGATGGGCGTAACTGGCGGTTTTTAAGTTTTAGGCCTGCTCAATTGAGAACAGCATGTCTGGCCCGAGTCTGCAGTGCCTAAAAACAGCTAAGCCACTAGAAACATTTTTTTTTCGAAACATATACATCTAGGCCTATACCTGTGGGCGGGGTAGATTTCAAATTTGAAAATGTGTGATTTGGCTGATCGATGTCATTTGCATTTATTATTAATTTTGCCTTCTTGTTTGTCTGTTTGCGTGTTTGTTTCTGTGTTTTGTGGTTGACTGTCCTCCTTGAATGCTACTTTCCCTGTCCGATCTTTTTATATTTCTTTATACAAAATGTGTGACCCATCATTGACGTGTTATACTTCGATAACATCGCAAAAAAATTAGAAAAGATCCTTAAATAATAGACGGCAATGCGTTTGCCGTTTTGGAAATATTTGGTTTAAACATATTTTATTGCAACATTTACATTAGTTTGCAAAAGGGTTGGGCCACAAGTTCTACAACATTAGTTACGGCCCGTCCCTATACAGTTTGTTTACAAAATAAATAGTATGGCAGTTTTACAATCATAAAACATTTTAAACGAAAGTATAGGAAATGCATTACTGAAGTTAACAGATATATGTAAAGAGAAAGGAAGAGGAGGAAAAGGACAGACAGTTAAAGACGTCTCATAAGGGATCAAATGTGAACAAAGTGAGTTTCATTGAAAACGCTTGGTATCTTTAATATATTTTTGAACTGCTATAAACACAAGCTCATTATCTCTATCGTTCAGCTCTGTATTACCAGAACACAACTTATCAACACTTAACGGATGGAACGGTCGTGTCGAAATAAAGAGCGTACGCCTTTGTTCATTATATCGACAACACTTAAATAAGTAGTGTTCGACGTCCTCTCTTTGATCTCCACAGTCACAACTTGATGATAAGCGCAAATGATTTAGATACAAGTCATGATTTAGATCGCTACATGCATTTCTTAAGCGAGCATGAATGATTGAAAGATATCTTGAGCCACATAAGTAGTATTTTGGAACAGTGGGGCATTGGAACGTCCTAAGAAGAGAGCGTTTAAATGTGTTTAATGATAATGATTCCTTAATATGTATGGGTAAATCATTCCAAAGGCTTAGCGATGATGGTATGAATGATTTTGAAAATAACTCCGTTCTCCTGATTGGAGTGACATAGTCATTCGTGTTTCTTAAATTATAATCGTTTACATCTCTGACGAAGGGCGGAAATAATTGAGCTATTGAATTTGGTAACATACTGTTTTTTGTTTTATATACCGTGATAAGTTTTTGAAAAACACGTCTGTCTGCTAATGAGAGCCAACCAATTTCAGCAATTAACTTATTAATTGAAGCAGACCTAGTTAATCCTGTAACAATTCTTGCAGCTTCATATTGTAATTTTTCTAAAGATTTTTTTTCATAAACTGTGCAGCCATCCCAGACAATAGAAGCATACTCTAATATCGGTCGCATATATGAAATATATATTTGGTTTAGTGTTTTCCGTCCAATTTTATATTTAAGGAATCTCATCAAACCTAAAACCTTTGATGCTGAAGATAAAATATTGTTAATGTGTTCATGCCATTTACCATCATTACTTAAAGTTAATCCCAAATGTTTGTGATGTTCTATAAATTCTAACTGCACATTATTGAAAAATAAATTTGGTTTTCGAACATTTTTCGATGCTGATATGAATAATACTTCAGTTTTGTTTGGATTAAACGTAACTAACCATGTTTTAGCCCATTCTGACATTATGTGTAAATCATGATTTAAAATACCTTCCATATCATCTATATTTGATGTCGAAACTGAAAGCGAGCTGTCGTCAGCAAATAGTCTAGTTATGCTTAGCATATTATCAGCAATGTCATTTATATATATTAAAAAGAAAAGAGGCCCAAGAACAGAACCTTGGGGCACACCGGCTAAAGTTAATTTCGAATCTGATTTAGCAGTATTTATAAGAACTCTTTGAGATCGATTAGAAAGATAATCTGCGATCCATAGCAACAGTTTGCCATCTATACCATTTTGTTTGATTTTAAATAGTAGTGCTTTTCTCCAAACGCGATCAAATGCTTTGGAAATATCGGCAAAGACTATACACATAAGCTGTTTCGCATCGATTGTTTGACAAATATGATGGTAAATATCTAGGAGTTGATAAACTGTAGAATGACCTGGTCGAAATCCGAATTGATTCGCAAAAAGTAAATCATTGAAAATTAAAAAATTAAAAACATGTTTAAAAATTATTCGATCCATAATCTTTCCTACACAACTAAGTAATGAAATTGGTCTGTAATTACTGGGCGAATTTGAATCGCCTGCTTTGAACAATGGTATAACAGTTGCAGTTTTCCATAAATCGGGATATACGCCTTCATTTAAAGAACGGTTAAACAGTATAGACAATGGTTTTGATATAGTAAAAACGGTTTCCTTAAGCATTCTTCGACTTATTTCATCCTCTCAACTAGCTTTGTTTACTACCAAAATATTAATGATATCAATTATTTCTGATTCTTGAATTACAATCTCATCTAGTTTTGAATTAGTTAACAAATTAAACTGCGGTAATTGAGCATTTGTTTCATCAACAGAGGAAATGGAAGCAAAATAATCATTTAAACAATCTGCCTTTTCTTTATCTATGAATAAATATACAATGTCTCCATTATTTAATATAGATGCCAGAGGTGGTACAACTTCGGATTTTTTATTCGTCTTCATGTAATGTTTCAATAATTTCCAATATTTACGCTGATCACCTACATTTGCTTCATATATTATATCTTCAAGATTACTAAAGAAGTTCTCTCTTGCATGTTTTTTTAAATTATTAACTTTGTTTCTTAGTGATTTATATAAATTCCAGTTCTCAGGTGTGTTAGTACGGACAGCCTTCTGTTGTTTGACGATCGCGTTGTCTGGAAATATTTGGTGGTTTACTTAAGCAACACCAACACAACGCACGCTTGATAAACTGTCGGAACCCCTGATTAAACGCTCCTATAATGTAAGGGTTAATAGCGCTGTTCATCATATAAGAATCGTCGGCAAGTTGACGTACAACTCTAAAGCTTTCATTTCTAGGAATACCACCTAGATTGACGATAAAATATGGGATGAAACACACCCAATATCCGACAGAAATTGCAATCATCATCAGTGTAATTCTGACATCAGCCTGAGAGATGTCACTAACAAGGTTGATTGCTTCTCTCTTGAGTGTACCACAAGGTAAACTATTCATGAGATCTGGTTTTATATATGTTTCCAGTTCGATTGCTATACCAGTGTCAGCCTTAATTGTATTGTCTTTAGCATTTGTATTTATCAAAGCATTGTCTATATTGTCACTTAAAGCGCAATTGATTGCTGTCGTAGATTTTTGTTTTGTAACATATCTATTGATATTTCTCTTGGAAACTAATACCTTTCTTATAATAAGACTGTACAAAACAATGAAAATAAAACTTATTATCACAACAACAATAAGGTCTATCATATTGAATGCATTGAATATAAATTGTAATAATTTGTCGTTGGAAGTTCCACACACAAACCCTTGGACAGGATATCCGTGGCCGTCGGTAAAATTGACATGATTTATTTCACGTGTTACCGAAATTGGTATAGACAACAGAAATGCAGAACCAATGACAGCTGCAAGTACTACTTTTATGGATACCATCGTAAATTGCCAGGCAGAGTGTTTGCAAACTTTTCTGTATCTGTCAATGCAAATTATCCACAGTAAAAAAACGGACGAACCAACGAGCCAGTGATTTATAAAATATATTATTCGACAACCTGCGATGTACTTAAAATTGATTGAAAAACACCTTAAAATGATTTCATCAGCAAAAGTGAAACAAGCCACTAAATCTATTGCAGCTAGATATGATATTAACACCGTTGTGGTAGATTTTCGTGTGTTGCAAACGTAGAACAACAATGTCGTGATGTTGCCTATAATTCCTAGAGTAACGACAACGACTGTATAAGTAATATTAGGGACGTTCTCCTTCATTTCCTCATTGTTTAATTCCTTCAGTAGTGCTTCGTCGTTATGGAGCATTGCGTCGGTATCTTCCATATTCGTCGGTTTAGCCAAGGATATATCTACAATGCAATAAATTATTTGCTGTTGTTATTGTCATATGTGTGAAGAACGCTGCTCCAATATGAATTTAGTTTTTACTACAGCCTTTCAAGCATGCATAAGTGACACAAATACATTCCGTTCAACATTTTTAGCCAAACCATTTTTTTTCAACGAACTTGGCGCAAAAATGCATTTACAATTACCAGATATTAGAAATTACAGCATGGCAGACATATGAAATGGAAATGTTACAAAACAAACAGAGTCTGGGCTCATCTCGTTTATTTATTTAAACATCTCGATGTCATTCAGAATAAAAAGAAATATAAAAAGATCGGACAGGGAAAGTAGCATTCAAGGAGGACAGTCAACCACAAAACACAGAAACAAACACGCAAACAGACAAACAAGAAGGCAAAAGCAATAATCAATGCAAACGACATCACAAACACAAAAGGGTTGACAAAAGAGCTACCACCTTGGAACGGTAAGTGGCAAAGTAGGCCACTGGGGGGTTTAAACCGGTTCTAGGGTGCACCAAACCTCACACTTACCCTACTGTCATCCCATTAAGACAGGACAGTGTAAATAAAGAAATCCCCGCCATGATCTAATCTCTAACCATCAAGGCAGCATCAATAGGCAATATAAGTAAAACACAAATATGCTCGTGTAAATATAATACAAAAAAACAATAGCCTAGAAAGCCACAATGAAGGTATTCAATGACTTGGCAGAAGCCAGAGCAGTAAGAGAATAAACCATTAAGGGCACGACAAGAAAGATCATGGACAAACATCAAACGCCACCGACCCAATGGGCTTTAGGTAGACGTCATCATAGGGTCCACAGCCTGTCCGGTCATCGTACAATTAAAGAGGAAAGCATAGTGGCGAACTGTAAAAGGGTCCACCACCAAGCATGCAGTACGTTGATAAACTTTTTAACAAGTTTAACAAAGATAGTATGAAAGTGATCATGACCAGGAATCTTACGAAGTTTATAAATCACATCACCATAGAAGTCAGGTTGTGATAGTCCTTGTCGCAGAAGAGTTCTTAAATTACTTTTATATTTGGAAAGAAGATCAGGGTTACGATAATACAATTTTGCAAAGGTTTTACGAAGTTTATGGTAACGGTAACCCTGATTGAGTAACTTTTTAGTTATACAAGATTACGAATATTAAAGTCCTCAACTCGAGTACAAGCTCTAGAAAAACGAGACACATACACCCCATAAGAAGTTGCTCAGGGAACATTCCCATCCAAGTGGGGATAATTAACAATGTCAAAATCAAAATCATCTCTCTTGTCATAGATTTTGCTAATTGTTTTACCATTTTCAATCGAGAGATCTAAATCAGGAAAAGAAGCGTTATTATCAGATATATTAGCTTTGTTAAGCTGAAGTTCTTTAGGATAAATATAATTAACCATAGTTGGAAAGAAAGGGTTGTCAATGTTCAATATGTCATCCAGATACCGAGAAGTGTCATTAAAGGCTTCAATAACATCTGCCTGGGCATCTGGTGAAAGAAGATTGCTGTGCAATCAGTTATTAGGTACGGTGAAACTTTAGTGCTATTGTAAAATACATGTTGGTATAACATTGTAAGCCTGAGTATATATATTTGTTAGCTGTATAGACGCTGGGAAACGCCGTCATAGTACGCGGGAACTACATCATTCGCTATTTGGGCGACAGACTAGGCGGTAGCCACGGGAACGCTAGTCAAGAGGGCCTAGTTACGCAGATACGGATAACGTCACCGGATGTGTAATACCGGGACGGGAGCCATCGCCGGAAAAGGTCGTGAGAGTTGGCGTCGCTTGGAAACGGCGTCACCGGAAGAAGGGTACCGGGACGAATAACAATCGCTAATGAGGGGCGTGCATATAACGTGGAAATGAATTCGCGGAAGTGAAGTATTAGTGCCTGACACTGATCTGTACCGGAAGGACTCAGGTAGATATAGCTTTGCGATAACAGTAGCTTTGATATAGCTTCTCTATAGCATATATATATATTTCAGAAATACAAATAGTCAGTCTGACTAAAACCAGACAGTTTAATGTTTAATTAACATGATTAAGTGAATAGGGATTCATATAACGTGTATTGAAATTTGAAAATGCTTTAACACGTTGATATTTCTACTTTGTCATTTATATTCATTTGTATATATATTCATCTTGTAAATAAATTCGTAAATTTATTTATTTTTGATTCTCCCTTGGTGAGTTGTCTCCACTTAGTCAATCTTGTTACAATTTGAAAAAAAAATGAGTGGACCGTAAAACACAGACAAACTGCCGAAACTTTTCGGGCGGCGGGCCTATTGAAAAAGAGTATGATATGAGAAAAGCGCCGAACACGATAAATACAAAAGATATTGCAGTCTCGGTTTGATTGACACTGTTCATGAAAGGTAGTGAAAATGCTTTCTAGCCCCGGGTTGAACTCAAGATTTAATATGTCAACACTACGAAAATTTGAGCCATCCATAAGATGGTATGCATATGACGGTGAACATGAAACTTGAGGTATGTTCATACCATTCCATGGCGTGTACAGGCATTATTCAATTTGTCATGACATTAAATACGTGGATTTATGCCCAAAACATAGATGTGAACAAGCACCAGACTGTTGTGCCAGGCATCGTAATGACACTTAATGCGTTTGGTGGCAATACCATTTTAGCATGACAAAATACTGACAACAGATTGCAGGCGCGTGTTATCGTAAACCGTGTAATTGTATTTGCTAATAGCTAAAGGATTGGTGTCCAAAATCTCATTCAAACAGAACGCTCACCGATATATTGTTCCAGTACTCTGATACAACCTGAAACCCAGCCTTCGATAAAAGGCTCTCGGTATTGTTTAACCACTTATAGGATATGTTGTCTGCTTTTTAATTTAGTCTGTTGGCTGTTACTTGTGATACGCAGGCTTCATAACCGCTGCTCCCAACTAAATTCCATTATGTTTATTTCGCCCTCGGGGCATTTAATTTTATTAGATACTGGGACCATACGCCGTACGACATAGGGAAGCAATTGACTCCATGTCCACCGCCGTATGCATGCCATCTTTAGGATGGTTAAAATTGTGTATTATTGATTTTATGAATATTGAGTTCTGCACAATCCGGGGCTAGAGGGCGTAAGCGGTAGCTAGCATATTTCACTACCGCTCAATCAAACCGAGACTGCAATATGTCGTATGTGTCGTGCTCGGCCGTTTCCAAAGGTCCATTATTATTTTATTTCCTATGAAACACATATACAATACTATACATTAATAAAACATCAATAACATAAATTATACGCCTTTAACAAACTGTTTATTACTACAATTTAGAACCTGACCTTTTCCGCCACTGACTGTTCCAAGGCAGTAGCCCTACTATCCGTTTGTGTCTGTGATGGCACATGCCTTGCAATCAACCGTGACTGCAATATTTTGTATGTATTGTGTTCGGCCGTTTTAAAGGTCCACTTGTTTTTGTTGTTGTTTTAATTCGCATTATTTGTTAACTGTGTTCTGTGAAAGCTTAATTTCCTCTTCGACTTTTAGGAATATTTAGTTCTAATGCACATGTTATTTAAGTGCTATAGGATAGTTACACTACCAAATCTTTACTTGTCGTCATTTGTGTTACTGCATTGCCAAGATGGGTTCATACTGACTATATTTCAAATACTAACATAACAAGAAATGTCACCTGTAATTGACATAACACCGACGTTCAGTTGTCCTTAACCTCAAAATGGAACCTTACCTCATGAGTCTTGCGTGTGAAACATATTTTCATTTTGATTAAATGTGGGTGTAGTGTCATGAAATTCCATTCATAAGTTATCATGGTTGATTAAATGTAAAATCTCATACCTTTGAATTTCCGAAAACAACAAACAGTGTTTTTATTTCTCTTATCCTTGAAATATGTCTTTGCAGAATATGTTCTCCAAACCTGCAGCTATGGCAAAATAAGACAAATACGTTACAATCGCCCGTTCCAAAATCAGCTCCTTTGTTTGATTGCTTAATATTTGTTTCGGCTTTAAACAGAAGCAGCGTGCACAATTGAATTACGCTAGGGAAATTAAATCGTTTTAATGACAAACAATTTCCTTTAAAGTTTCAATTAGTAATCATGAACTATTTTTGGACAAACAATTGTTGAAAACAGTGAATACTCATAATTATTGTATTTGCAGATGACTAACAGATATTATTTTCCTTCGTTTAAATAGTTAATATGCGTATTTATATAGATAAACTTTACTCTACATTTAGGATCACTGATAATTGAAAAACAATGATTATAAAAACAAACTTTTTCTCTTAACATACATTATATTAATACAACATATTAAACGAAAAAATAGAAAAATTCAAACGTGGCATATATTCAATTTTCAATATTCATCCCTTAACCGTTATATTACATAACGAGGCGAAACCGAAAAAGGAAGATACAAAAAGATGTTCAATGTACGTGTTCTAATTATTGTATTTCATATACTGCTTCCCGTGTATATTATACAGATGTATGAACAGCCGTCTCCTTATATTTGCAGGACAAATACACTGATGCATTAGGAGTTATATAACGAGATATACCTGTATATACTAATATATATTATAGTATGGATTTTTAATATATACCATGTATTTGAGACCCAATGTTACATTTACAGAGAAGTATAATTTTTATGCAGCGCTCTTGCTATTCCGTTTACCTTAGTTTACTATCGTCTGGTGCATCTGAATGTATAACCAAGGGTGGATCATCCAGAGGGCAGATCCGAAACACAAGTCCGGTAACCATAGTTTTTAGCTTTTTGCCAGACGTTTTGTTATGGATGCCGTGTTACTGTAAACAAAATAAAAATGCCCCGCAACCCCCTCCCCCCACACCAAAACACACCCACCCACCACACACAACACACTCTTGTTCCAAACTCTTGTTACACACACAACAATCTGCATACACATGTGATGGATTTAAGTCAGTATGTTTTATTCTATGCAATTGTTGTTCAATAAACAGTTAGACTTTCGCATTTTTATAATTTCATACTTTTATTTCCGTGTCGGAAGTAGAGATATGGTTTAATTTTGACTGGTTCCAAGCTTCGCTAAAAGGACACTTTGTTAGAAGAGGAAACATACCAAATCTCGCGATAACTTGAGTATATTAACAAAAATCAGCTAATGTTTTAATAACTTTTGTCTTAGCTACTACTGTTTAATAGCGTAATAAAGGCCTACCTGTCCGTTCCTTCCAGAGAAACGTTGGGAGCCTCGCTTGCTAAATATTAAACTGAGACTGAGCACGCAGTCGCGTGGGACGCTCGGTGTATATCTATACTCCGGCACAGAGTTACGTACCTCGGTACTGCGAAATTTACGGTTCTGTGGGAACAGTCGAAGTGAGACAACTGAGCTGCTCAATTAGTGTGAGCTGGAACACAGTGTGCAGCGTTGAGTGTCTCGAATATTCAGTTGAGCGCTCATGTTGTTATATTGAGCGGTGTTGTCTCACTGGATTGCAATGGAGAGAACTGTAACTAATGTTGTAATAACTTGTAGTTCAATCCATTTGCATATGTTGCTATGAATATTGTGGTGTTGAATTGATGTATTGTAACATATCTGCAATACAAAATTATTAAAGTAAAGTACTAGATTGCAACTGGGAAACATTCCTAATATAATGTAATATTCTCCTGTATAAGAGTGTAAAAGTCAATCTGAGACGTATCCACTAATCAATATCTATGAGCGAGGTGCTCAGTAGCAAATTGGGAATTGTTCATACATGTATTATCATTGTTGAGAGTTTGTTATATATAGCTCTGTCCAAATTGAGATTGTAAAAATTGTTCCGCTCGATACACTCACTCATATGATATACTACGTACGTTTAAACGTGTTCATGTTTTAATTTACTGAATTTGATGGCTAAATAAAGTATTACTTACGAGTAAATGGCATATATATACCATGTCACATGCATATTCATAACAAAACAATAATTGAATTGAATTGGGGTTTTACGGCGCACCAACACAAGAAATGTTATATGACGCCAAACAGTGACGAACATGCCAGGCTCATACTCCATTTAAATCTAGATAACATATGGAGAATGGGTCTAGAACCTTCTAACCTGTAGAACTGCAGAGTTGCTGCAAATTCTATTGTAGACACTCCATTTACGATGGAGCCACGTTTCCACATTTGCATATGCGGTGTCATGAAGAAGACCTTGAATGAGCACGATAAAATAATGACAAAATAAACATGAAGGGGTGGTGGTGGGGGTGTGTGGTCCCACCCCTCTGCCTCTAGCGGTATTTGCAGTAGTTGTAATATACACAGGGGATAAAAACAATAAATCTACACATACTTTCATTATCAATTACTTGTAGTAAATTATGACATTATTGTAATCGGACCGGAAAGATTACACATACATATTTAGGCACTGAACGGGTTTGAACATGTGAAGCGGACGCTCTACCGATATCGCCATAAAAGCTAGTTCTGCGGCGAGACAGTAGTAACGCGCTTATAAACCTATATATTTACATACCCCACAACTGAGTCATGTTACATACCTCCAACCTTTTTATTTTGGATAGTTCAAACCTTCAGATATCACCCAACACATATAGACAACAACATATACAAGGATCTAGGCCTCTGGGAACTACCTGATACAATGCTTACCCGGATTCTCCACCAATGTAATCGGATCGAAAAAATACAAATAAATTATTTAGGGACTTAGCGGGTTTGAACTCGGGACCCCTTGCATGTGAAGCGGACGCTCTACCGATATCGCCATAAAAGCTAGTTCTGCGGCGAGACAGTAGTAACGCGCTTATAAACCTATCTATTTACATACCCCACAACTGAGTCCTATTACATACCTTCAACCTTTTTATTTTGGATAGTTCAAACCTTCAAATATCACACAACACATATAGACAACAACATATACAAGGATCTAGGCCTCTTGGAATTACCTGATACAATGTTTACCCGGATTCTCCACCAATGTAATCGGATCGGAAAAAATACAAATAAAATATTTAGGGACTTAGCTGGTTTGAACTCGGGACCCCTTGCATGTGAAGCGGACGCTCTACCAATATCGCCATAAAAGCTAGTTCTGCGGCGAGACAGTAACGGGCTTATTAGCCTATCTATTTACATACACCAAATGAGTCCTGTTACAGTTAACATGGCGAAATGGTGTTGTAAACGCCAAAATAATGCCGAGCGCAGCGAGGTGTATAACAACAATTTAACAAGATGTGTGTCTCTCACAAAAGGCTTTATTTTTTACGTATATTTGTTGTTATATCTATTTACCTACCCCTCAAACTGAGTCCTATATACCTCCGCTCGATACATTCTACACTCAATCATATGATACACTACATACGTTTAAATGTGTTCATGTTTTAATTTACTGAATTTGATGGCTAAATAATGTATTACGAGTATTTGGCATATCATGTCACATGAATATTCATATAAAACAATAAATCCACACATACTTTCTTATTTTGTAGTAAATTATGATCGTATGTTTTAAATATCACATGAGAAAGTTTGGTATGTTATGATCTTCTTTGATATGTTATGATGGCTTTGGCTACCAGAACAACAGACCCATCATTATTTGCATTTGCCCTCCCATGCTGGCTGGAGGATTCAATTCCTTCTGGTCACACATCATTTATTAAAATAGTACTAGCAGCTCCCTTGCTAAACGTTCAGAATATAAGGGATAGTACTAAAATCTGACTGGGTGGGGTATCGTGGCATGTGTCCACCGTTTAAGTAACTATGCCATTAGGTATTTAGCTCACAGCTACAAGTAGACGCCGTTGTGATAGGACTGAAAGATTGTTAAAAGCGACTTAAAACTCACTACAAACATGTTATATCTGGGCTATTCGGGTGGTATAGTACAGTGTACTAATAGTCCAGTATAAGTTTATAAATAGTTTATTCGTCCAAATCACTCTTTACATTGCTCCGTACTATATTTATTTATGGTCCTGAAAATACATACATATAATAATAAGTTGGATTATATATATTTAACATATTAACAATAATACATGTCAACTTTGCAGTAACATAATGTAGTCAAACATTGCTAAATAACGAATTGATCCACTCATATATTTACTAAATACAGAGATGCTGATATATTTCATTGAGTAATATTTATGTCCGAGCTTAATACAATATTAATATACATACAAATATGTTTACAATTTACAATGCTAATAGCCTACAATTTCATAACCTACCTAGAGTTTGGCTCTAGAGGCCTTGCACATGCATGGCTTTGTTCATTCTCACAATATGTTCACTGCAAATTAGAAGTGCATGAATTTGATTAGTTGTGCAAAATGTTAAAATAAATAACTAGATTGAAACAATTCAAATCAATCCAAGACAACTTAAGAAAATTATCAATATACACAATAAAAGAGAAAAAGAGGGAAACAATACCTTCAGTACAACTTTCAAGAAAACTTATGTTGACTCTAAGGTGTTTTCCCAAGGTCTGACACAAAGACAGAAAGCGGGAAAATACATTTCAGGTAAGCAATGATCTGAGTGGTCACTTGTGTGGTCAGTTTATAGTGATTTGCATTGAAGCAGTGATTTGTATTAATTTGCTTATATGTTATTTTAAAGGTACACTGCCTATTTTATATATAATGAATACAAGTTTAGTTGTACATCAATTTACTTCTCTTAATGTAAGTTATATAATGTTAAGATTGTTATTTAAGATGATTATTAAGTGTGATTTCTACACCAATTATTTCACATACTACATACATATAAATGTACCTGTCGAAATGTATTATAACTTTCTGTAGTCTAGAACGATATATGGATACAACGATAATTTTAATTATTTGAACTGATAAAATATGATTTACATATAAAATTTCTTAAATAAATGAGTCGTTTATATAAACATGTGTATTAAAAAAACATTACGTTATTCACTATTTAGTATATGCATACTTATATATTAAACAATAGATGTTAGATATGTCCTATTTCTGCAACAGTAATCTTGACACAATATTATATGTATTACGTATATTTCGTACTAGTCCAGCAACCCTCCTTCGGTAATCGGTTTCAAATCTATTTTTCAGGTCAACCTAATACCTCTCACGCCTCCTAGCACCAGCTTAAGCAATATTCTACTTTAAAGCCACACAGATTGGGTTTGATGATCTCAAACGACCAGTACGTAATAACACTACTGATTTGTAGTCGGGGCAACTTTTTACGGCCGCCACACAGAAGTTTCTATCAATCATTACAATGAGCGTTTTGATTTATTTATTCAGTATCACATTTACTTTAAACCTGTTTTTATATAACTAAATAAAATTCTGAGTATTATATAGTATTCTAATATTTAATAGTAATGATTGAACAACACTAGCGCAAGTTATGTAGAAAAAACTAACTGGACGCCGTTACTTTAAACAAAATCAAGATTGCCATGTGTCCCTTTAAGCGCTTTGAAATTCTTAACTAATTGATCAGTATTGGTTTAGGGAAAATATGTATTGTACTAACGAACTGTGTATAATTAGTAGCCAGCAGTTAAATATTGGTCCATTTAAAAACCGTTTTATTGTTATTTTAATGAATAAAATAAAATAAAATTGGATTTGGTTTATTATCCTCATCAATATGTGTAGGACGGGTCGAGGACATCCCGCACTGGACATTATACTTGTTATAATTGTCGGCGCGCCTTGAGCGCGCAGCCTATATTTATATTGCTACATAATGGCGGTGCACGTGACATATGGAGGAGCACGTGATTACAAATATTGGGGTAATAGACTGGCCAAAATGTTGGGGGTAAAAGACTGGCCATAAGATAGTGTTGTTTGTATTTAAATTGCTGTAATGAAATTGACGCTATGTCATAGGTCCATATATTAGGCAACTATTACAGCTACAACTTTGAAACTATATACAGTTGTTCTACATCATAACATGACCCAGCATATCAGGTTTCATAACTATGTGCTGCCCTTTTTGAACTTAGTACATTGGTTAAATTTTCCGTTAAGGTCCACTTTTTAGCCAGTATAATTTTGGACAAAAATACGACTTACTGTCATCCCTTGATTGTCGTCTGCGTATTTGGTTAAGTTTTATGTTAAGGTGCACTTCCTTCAGTAACTATAACACATACAGCTTTGAAACTTTGCTTGAGCGTACTATTTCCTGACGCAGGTCATGCAATACTGGTTTCCACTCAGGAAAATCTCATGATCAGCCCTACACGGCATACACCTATGACAAAAGTCAGTGTTAAACATTCATAAAACCAAACTGTATTATATCTTATCACTACAAACCACTTCTTCCGTTTACATGTCCACCTACCCCAGCCATTTGCCATAGTACACATTTAACTGATCATAAATTATCTGCTTCTTTTTTGATGTATTTTTTACTTTATTCAAACTACCTCAACATTCTAAAAATCTTCATAACATTCTAGAAATATACATCATCAGCAATTAATGCAAACACTTAAATATGTTTTGATATCTTAAGTATGTGGCTTTGTTCTCAAGTTACTATTGCTTACTGTTGCTTTTGATACTTTGTAAAATATTTCTACATTTTTGTTGTTATATTATAAAAAATTGCAAAAAAATACATATGTTTGTTTCCTCCTTTTAAAAATATTCTTTGCATCAGTTTCTTCTTGTACTTCATACATTAAGTCTGATAAGACTCCTAAGCATATGATTGATACTTCAACACATATTCAAAATAGATACAATGACGTGATTTTGTTCATACAATAATTCATGTAATACATATATCAGCATACAACTTCATGTCAACAAATATAAACTAAATAAATAGTTTTCGTTTCATGCAGTGTGAACATTTTTATTTTACGACAATGCCACACAGAACCTAAAGAATGCAGAAATATTTAAATAGTGTTTGAATTAATAGAATTTACATTTGATATAAAAGATGTATCTTAAAGAAACAATATTAAAAAACGATTTCACATAGGACAGTGATAGCATCCTTAACTATCATTTGACCGGTATATACAGATATGTTTTTTTAATCAAAAGCTTTGTAGGTGTACACAACTGATTTTTTTTATTTGTTTCTATTTTTCTGATGTTATTAAATGAGTAAATTTGATCATATTCGGTCTTTTATAAACATCTGTTTAAGTTCAATGTTATAAGGTCATTCTAGCAGGACATTCACATAAAAATGGTATTCTTCCTCTAACACATTGCACCCACAACGGTGTTCTTCTTCTAACACATTGCACTCATGTTTTATGAACTAATGAGAAAGATTTAAGCTTTGCTCGAGTACAGCTGACCTATCAGCTGCAAATAAAACGTTAAATAAGAGTATTATCATCAACGCTTAATTCATGGTTTCCATTGTCTCACCGAGATACATATACATGAAATAATGAAGAGACGAAAAAGAGCAGGGGTGAATGCTTTACCTCAGTACTGCATCCAACCGGAGAATAAATAACATTATAACTTGCAATTTGTTAGTTACTTAGTTTTAATAAAATATACAACATTGAACACTATAATTTTCTAAAATGATATTTATTATACACATTCACAGCTCATTTTCAGCGAGATACCAATAAGTTTGAAACATCTTAATGGTCATTTAACAAGCATGTATCCGTATTGTTACGGTTTGCGATTGGTAGAAATGTAGATCAAGCTATAGCGAAATTTGGCTTACAGGTGAATGGCCATCCCTTTTGTAGTATTATTAGTTAACAAATTTAACTCTTAAACATCATATGAACATTTCTAGTTTGTCTCGGAGAAAAAACATATATTTAAAACCGCTACTTTAAGTTGTATGTAAAAATAAGCATTATTTGCATGACGCAGATACTACATTTACCATTGCATGACTGCACGGGGAAATGAGGTAAATCTGAATTGTATAGCTGCACAACTATTGCCAGATAATTGATAAATACATTTACCTGTGTATTAATTTACCTGTCAAGGTTTTATACGTTATCAAATAAAATCTTATTCTCGCTTTTCACAGATATTGCAATGTGTGAATTGTAAATCTGTATTGTCGTGTATTGATTTCGATTTAAATAAACATAAACATGTTCATGAAACAAAACATGGCCGGAGAACTTTAAGACGTTCTAATATTGACGCATGTTAGAGCAGTTTCCTGTTATTTCTTGACTGTAACTGTACTAGACATGATATGTATATGTTGAAATGCATATATCATGCTTTTAAAAGTTTTAAAAAGAAATTACAGAAGTAAAAGTAGAAAGAGCATGCAATTGCAATGGGTCAGTACAATGCTGACCGTTGTCCCAATGTTAGTATACAGCTGAATAAATGTCTTAGAAGATATTCAACAACTCATTTACTTGATGCAGGTTAATAGCAGACATGTTTGCTTTCGTGAAAAAGTAACTTTCCCAGTATTCTAATCATTGTTGAGTTCTTTACAGATCATTAATATTCTTTCTTCTCTATGGAAGGGCAAGTGAGAAACATTTAGGCTATTATAGTCTCAACTAAAACGGTTTCTATTAAAGCATACCGTCCTCTATAGTAACACTTATTAAACAAGAAATGAAAGTGGCCTTGTTCTCCTATATATACTTTTGAAATTTTACTCTTCAATTACCTATCTATAAAACTGGTAGTTACATGTATACACACGTAAGCTACCGAACTAAAATGACCAAACTAATGACCTAAAGTAAGTCTAAGCCATTGATCATTTGGAAAATACAATTTGTCAGTTCGTTAACCTACCCTGTATTGTGTCATGGATTAGGTCATATTAATACAGCTGACGTTAACTGTATCACAATTGCTGATGTAATTGGTCGAGTTTTATCCGTTATATTCCAGATGTCACAGTGTGTTTATTTAAACAGACACTATTATTTTGTTTAAATATGATCTGACAAAAGACATAAAAACAGCGTGTTCCTCGTGTATAAAATGAATAACCTTTCTGAATGATTAAATGGTGTATTTCGTTAATGGAACAATATAACTTAAACCAAACCAGTTGCTTAGATTATTCGAAACACTTGATGCAAGAGTGTGACAATTAAAGGACTTACATATATATACATGTGCGACTGTATTTTCGAACAAATGCATGTTTGAATAGTGAAAATACACATGTAAATTGTATTAGTATATGTATAATTATGTTACTGTGTGTTTGAATAGCAATCGGACTGCAATACAGGAAGTAAGATTGACAGGATTAAAACTTCTGTTAAAACGGTAAGATTGCCGTCACCGGTATACTCTAGAAAAGAACTCACAACAATACTACAAACGGCAAGCGTGTGTAATCCTTTAAAAGTAGAAATTAGAAAAAAGTACCTGCATATACAGCATACCGACGTTATATTGTGTATTGGCTTCTACAGAAGCTACCTAAGATGTCAGAGCAAAATTTGCAGTGGACGATAGTTCTCGGATGTTGGCTCTTTTGGTGCAACTTGTGTGTTTAATCTTCATGCGGATACTTTCGAAACTGAAACCTAGACGCTACGCTATCACACTACGTATATGGTTGTTTCTCTCTTCTGCTCTTGATCAACTTTCGTTTCTACTTTTTCATTTAAAGTACAATGTTTTTCAGAAGGATTGATGTGTGCATAGTTTTACTTTTTGTATCAACGTTTACATCAGCATCGACATTGATGTCATTAGCTGTGATCTGCATGATGACAATAAAACGAGCTACATGTGTCACGTTCCGTTTTTGCTTTATCCTGCTATGTACAACTTTAATGTGGACCTTTGCCATTTGTCTTTTTTATTTAGTAATTGCTTTTTAACTCAAAGATGATAACTATATCAAATGGGTTCATTTTAATTGGCACAATATCACTGGCACAAATCATTTGTACCTGACGTATGGCAACGAAATAATTGGTCTGATACTTCTCGTTATTAACTCTATTTACGCGCGATATCGGATAGCATATATAAGAGAAAGACCATCAATGATCTTAAATCTGTCGGATTAGAAAGACGAAAAAAGACACGTAAATACAATATAAATCTTATCGTGTTGACGGCATTTCTTTGCTTGTGTTATATATCCTTAACATTTCGGTTGCTTTTACGAAGCTCGTGCTCTGACCTGTCTATTATGATAATTCAGTCTTATACATTATATGGAATTTCATTCATACTGACGCAATGTCATCGTGTTTTCAGCTCCGCCCCATTCCTCGCTAAATGTAAACAAGAGTGTGAATATATAATGAGTAGTAGATTCGACGACCCATTGTTGCCGCCGTAGCAAGAGATCTTTACACACAAAAAGTAAGTGTATGTAGTCAACATCATTGTTTTTTGAACGTGTATGAAAGGTCTCAAGCAGCCTTGCAATGAAAATAACGCAACATTTAGCACAGTGAACGATACTTGATGATTCACGACAAATAGGCACACTGATTTATTTTTAGTGGCCGATCATCGTTCTCACATCTCCCGAGTTAAATTGTCCGCACGGTTTTACACAATTCTGGCAAGCATAGGAATTATTTTATTTCGTGCACTTACGGTAGTTTCAGCCTATTTTTAATAAATTGGACTTAAATATGCTTTTTTGAAAGTAATAACTTCCAACACTGCTGGGGTCGCCCGAAGGTATTTTCGCGGAGTGGAAAACATCAACATCCAATAGCAAAAAGGTGAGTTCATAAAAGTACATGCACTGTGTTATGTTATGATATCGATTTTGGTCACGTGAGACTCGTAAGCGGGACGAGTGGGAGGTGTCAACTAGTTTCAATTCACGGAGTACTTCCATTTTATTGGCTATTGCGATGCGAGACTATGATCGACTCAGTGACGTGTAGACCTGAAGCTAACCTGGAAATGAATACATATAATTTTAATCTAATTGATATTGTAGATGATAGCAAATAAATTATAAAGAAAATATTTTCAGTTCGATGGTGGTTAGCAAGCTTAGCAAACTGTTGATATTAAAAGCTAGTTTTCTGTTAATAGTTCACGAGTTAAAGGTACACATTAGTCTAGTTAACCTGTTTGTTTGGTGCATTGCTGTTTCCATTAGTCCAGTTAACCTGTTTGTTTTGTGCATTGCGGTTCACATTAGTCTAGTTAACATGTTTGTTTTATGCATTGCAGTTCACATTAGTCTAGTTAACCGTACTGTCTTGTATTTTGTATGCATTGCGAAATGCGGATCATATTAGTCTAGTTAACCTGTTTGGTTTGCGCATTGCGGTTCACATTAGTTTAGTTAACCTTTGTTTGTTTTTATGCATTGCAAAATGCGGATCACATTAGTCAAGTTGACCTGTTTGTTTTGTGCATTGCGGTTCACATTAATCTAGTTAACCTGCTTTTGTTTTTATTCATTGCGGAAGGCGGATCACATTAATGTAGTTAACCTGTTTGCTTTTTGCATTGCTGATCACATTATTCTAGTTAACCTGCTTTTGTTTTTATTCATTGCGGAAGGCGGATCACATTAATCTAGTTAACCTGTATGTTTTGCGCATTGCGGTTCACATTAATCTAGTTAACCTGCTTTTGTTTTTATTCATTGCGGAAGGAGGATCACATTAATCTAGTTAACCTGTTTGTTTTGCGCATTGCGGTTCACATTAATCTATTTCCCCTGCCGTTGTTTTTTATTCATTGCGGAAGGCGGATCACATTAATCTAGTTAACAAGTTTGCTTTATGCATTGCTGATCACATATATACAAACTATATGCGAATGAGGAAGTTACCTTTTATTTATGTATGACATCCCAGGAGGACACTTAAATAGGTTCTAAAAATGTACGATTTATGAAACTAGTTTGTGTCGTTTCAATTTAACGATCCTGATGACAAATTAAATATCATTCATTTCAATTGAAGAAGCTGTATACAATCTAAACAATTTAGTGATGAGCAGTTAACAAAACAGTGTGCTTTCCTATGCTATTGGTTGTACTCCGCAATACTGTGAATAATGGTGTAATACAATAAGCACGTGAACGACATCAAACAGTGTGTACAATTCGCGTATGACCATTGATTGCAGGATGTCAATATATAGATTTGAAACTGTCTCCGGGTTTTAGATGCAAACATTATGATAAGATAACTGTATGCAATTATTTGCTTTTGACGTTTTATATAACCTACAAAGAAATAAAGATTTTGAAATATTCTAAAACGTTTATAGCATACCTATTTACCTGAAACACCTTCAACCTAATGTTTGCCAGCGGCTTAATACCCGAAATATTGTCAATAGGAAATAACAGGCAAAAGTGTTTGCTGTATACGCTCAGGAAGTTCAACACGTTTAATGTTTTTAACCATGCCTAGTTTAACACCTAGTGTAAACACATCAAAGGATTTGCCAAATTGCATATGTGAAAAGTGGCTGTTGTTTGAGGCGCTACAGCTTATAATGTTTCTACATGTTTAATCACTTTCTTGATAGTACCTCAATTTATTCCGTATCAAGGCAAAACTACTGTTAATTGGTAAAACACATCTTAATTTTGAAAACAATAAATATTGTAGCAAAACTTATTTTTGATAAGGATTATTTTCCGTATAAAATATACGAGTTGCAGTGACAGCAAGTGTCATAAGTAATAATTCCTAATACGTTTAATGTTAAGACCGTCTAATTTTTGTTGATAGCACTTCTGGAACTTATCTGTGATAGACAAATAAAAATAAAATATGCTCACAAAAAATGTACGTCAATTTAAATATAGGTCGTGTGTTGTTCCGCTTAGATATAATTCCATGTACTAACAAAAGTGCTCTAAAGGTGCCAAAAAACCTTTATCTGAAACGAGCACTCATACCTGGTAAATATCAAAAACACTGTCAAGGTGATTTTGTCGTCTGCCAACTACTTGTACATATGATAGCAACGGGTTGGACATACCGTTTAATATGTATGAACTGTACAGTTTTTGAAAGGTCTTCTGGCATACTCTTTTTTCCTTCAATAATTAAGCAGATCAAATTCTTTCTCTTGCTTTTATATAATTTGTTACCTAGTTAACTAAAAATCTGATGTTGATGATTACGCAAACTCCAACGAGAACAACAACATACAATGTTAAGCATTTGTTTTCAAATAGTCGTGGAAAACCATCTAATAGCTCCGCTATGATTACATGTTAGCCAGACCTAGTAATACTTTGTACATTTGTCTGCGCAATATAGATCACATACTATTAGACAACTAAATGAATATATATGCATGGTGTTTAAGGTCGTTTTTAACAATTGTTCTTGTATTTCGCGACGGTGTCTACTTTTAGCAGTGAGGTCGCTGTTCTACTCAATAGTGATGCCACACTGTGACATCACGCCGTAGGCGTGATACCCTACCCAGCCAAATTATACTGAAATCTGGCCGACCAGTCCTAAAACTACCGTATGTATGCTGGAAGTCAAGCAATGGAGCTAATGGTACCATTTCTTTATGTAGTATTTGGAAGTGAACCCACGACAGACCACATGCGAGGCAAATATTCTTCATTAGGTTACGCTGCGGTGCATGAACTATTGCTTGCGACGCTTGTTTCAGCCAAAGCACAAACTACTGCAAACCTCTGGCTGAAACAAGCGCCTAAACAATAACTGAAGCATACTCAGAATCAAACAAAACCCTTCGTTCACGTGGTTTCAAGTTCCCCGTATTAGGTTCTTACTTGTAAATAGGTTCTAAGAACAAAAACATGTCAATGCCGCTTCATTGAACACCTGTGTATTCATCTTTTTAGGTTTGTATTAGTATTGTCACATTTTTTATCGTCAGAGATAGATTTATTATAATTTCTCTCATTTATAATGCGTTTTAGGACTTTCCAGCATTCACATTGACAACAAGTTGTGACATACGAATATTGTACTTTCGGCAAATTCTGTCAAAAGCGATTAATCAAGTTTATAATTAAGGAATCACTAAGTTTCACAATAAGACATACCAGTTTAATACTATTGTTATATCAAAACAACGTGCTCTAGGGCAACTAGGCAAATATGACGGAACACAGTCCGATTAAAACAAAGAACAAGAGCTAACGCGTAACCATGACGCACGAGTTCAGACTTTTAAACAACGTATAATTCCGAAAATAGAAATATTCCAATATATTGTCAATACTGTTAACCTTTTTGATGTATTGGGAAACTATTGTCAATTTATTTCTACGTAAATTTGTTTTAACGGAAAAACAAATAGTTTCGACACTAAAACGTGTTAAGAAATAATACTGTCATTGAAACATGATATTGACGTTCCATAAATAATCTAATTGCGAAGTGATTGGATATTTATGCAAAGCGTTTGTTCTCTGTACGTACGTCCCGGACTCCGGTTTATAAACCTATTACGCGCTTCAGTGTTTATAACGCAACACGAAGACCATTGGCTTATTAAAACAGCGGGGCGGGCCCCGTTCATCACCAGGGTTATCCGTAACATATCCCATTCAGGCTCTGTGTTTTACAACAGCCAGTCGGAGTGGAAAATTCTAAAAAGTTTAAAGGGATATTATAGTTTTGCGGAATATTATATATCAGGCAAGTGACGCTATATCTTATTCACTACAAATATATTAGTAGTTTGTGAAAATGCCATTGAACGCCATGATATTGGGACATGCGATCCCAAGGCGTTCGATGTTTATGTGGCATAGATAATCGGTTGAGACATGATTTCAGATTAAAACAATACTGGAATATAAGCTTTTACAGAGCAGGGTTTAGTCCCCTGTGTGTCATAAAATGAGGCGTTAAGTGCCCTATTCCAGAGTAATATTTAGTCAGCATATTGTTCCCACTCATATACAGAGGCGTACACAGAGTTCTTATTGCAGAGCAGTGTCTAGACTATTGAAATTACAGTGCACCATTTGTAATAAATAGAGGCGTTTATGCTATGTGATAGTCTTACCGGTGTTAATGTAGGACTATAAATAACTAAGAACTAGCAACTTGTTCTAACTAATAATCTGTAATTACGACGTTATTCATTGTAATGTAGATAGGAAACTGACCAGCAGTAGTCAGTGTTTCAGATTGGAGTGCGTGGTAAGAGAGTGTCTGTTATAATAAATACTAATAAAGGCGATCCTTTGGGAGCAACAAACACAATTAAGAGAATAAAGCAGCAGACTCGGTTTTTATTGTCTGTTCATTGAGTCTTTATAAGACGACAATACAACAACAGCCCTTTTTAAATTCAAAGTTATAAGTTCTTGCATAATATAAGAATGCGTATTACAAGTTCATAGATATAAAGGATTTCTTGACAGAATTCATTAATGTTCATATCGAAACGATTCGTTCGTGGTCAGTTTGGCAGCTGGAGATTAATCTCCAGTATCGCAGGCCGCGAGGATCTTTGGTCCATTCAAACGACATTTAGATCTGACTTTATAAAGTGTCAGTTTATCGCTAATTATCTTACACCTCCCGGCGGCACACTGAGGTTGATTAATGGGCATTTAATCCAGCATGTTTCGAAGTGTATGGTAGTTCCATGATGATTACACCGATTATGTGGCCGCCTTGATCGGGCTAATGAGCATTCAACAGTAAGGTGTTACATGACAGTTTAGTTAGACACACAAACTTTGCTTTTAATGTGTGTTTTTAACACTTGTGGCATTTGACGAGGCATTTTTGCTCTTTGCGGCACTTTGGCGGGAAGTAAACCTTCACTTTGACACCGTGATTTTCCTTCTTTTAAGAATGTGTCTTCTGTTCCTACGATAAATGGCATTATCATCTTTTGTCATAATCGCTCATTATGCTTTTTAACTACGAGAGCAGGTTTCCACAATTTGTTAGATGGTTGAATTCTTACTGTGTCTCTAATTGACAAGGGGCTACCGTTTCAATTTGTTACCGTAGAGCAATTTGTCATAAATAGAGGCCTTTTAAGCTCCACTCTAGCACACATATAACGTTTAAGACCATATCATACAGAGAGGCGCCATGCGCATTACTACAGAGCAGCGTCTAGTTTCATTGTTTAGTTCCCTCTCATATATAGAGGCGTCAAGTGCCTTATTACGTTAAGTGCCCCATTTCTACAGAGCATTGCTTAGTTCCCTCTCATACATAGAGACGTCGAGCGCCTTATCATAGAGCGGCGTTTAGTGCCCGCTCATACACAGAGGAGTCAAGTGCCTTACTACGGTGTCGTTTGAGTGCCTCTCGCATACATAGAGGCGTTGCGTCCCTTATTATAGAGCGATATTTTAGTACAATAGCATACATAGAGGGGCTAAGTGCCTTAATATAGAGCGGTATTTTAGTGCCCTTTCATATATAGAGGCGTTAAGTGCCTTATTATAGAGCGGTGTTTTAGTGCCCTCTCACACAGCGAGGCGTTCGAGGCGCTAAGTGCCTTATGATAGAGCGGTATTATAAGTGCCCTCTCATACATTTGAGGCGTTAAGTTCCCGATTATAGAGCGGTATTTTAGTGCCCTCTCATACATCAGGGCGTTAAGTGCCTTATTATAGAGCGGCATTTTAGTGCCCTCTCATACATTCGAGGCGTTAAGTGCCTTATGATAGAGCGGTATTTTAAGTGCCCTCTCATACATTCGAGGCGTTAAGTGCCTTATGATAGAGCGGTATTTTAAGTGCCCTCTCATAAATTCGAGGCGTTAAGTGCCTTATGATAGAGCGGTATTGTTAAGTGCCCTCTCATACATTCGAGGCGTTAAGTGCCTTATGATAGAGCGGTATTTTAAGTGCCCTCTCATACATTCGAGGCGTTAAGTGCCTTATGATAGAGCGGTATTTTAAGTGCCCTCTCATACATTCGAGGCGTTAAGTGCCCGATTATAGAGCGGTATTTAAGAGCCCTCTCATACATCAGGGCGTTAAGTGCCTTATTATAGAGCGGCATTTTAGTGCCCTCTCATACATTCGAGGCGTTAAGTGCCTTATGATAGAGCGGTATTTTAAGTGCCCTCTCATACATTCGAGGCGTTAAGTGCCTTATGATAAAGCGGTATTTTAAGTGCCCTCTCACACATTCGAGGCGTTAAGTGCCCGATTATAGATCGGTATTTTAGGCCCTCTCATACATCAGGGCGTTATGTGCCTTATTATAGAGAGGCATTTTAGTGCCCTCTCATACATTCGAGGCGTTAAGTGCCTTATGATAGAGCGGTATTTTAAGTGCCCTCTCATACATTCGAGGCGTTAAGTGCCCGATTATAGAGCGGTATTTCTCTAAACATGGTGTCCCTCGCTGTATTCACTATTTCAGAGAATGGCCCCCAAAGAAAAAGAACAGCAAGGACAGCCCGACACCGATAAGGTCAACAAAGAAAACCACCAGCAAATCAGGGGAAGTATCAGTTTTACCTGCTAATTTCATAAGGGAAATAACAGAAATATCAATCAGATTATGACGTTAGAATCATTTCATTAACGTCTAAATTCTCACAACACCGTATAGTTAGGACGGAATCGGGCGTAAAATGCCGAATTTAACCCTAGTGCGTCATCTAGGATAGCACGTATTACTGTGCAGAAGGAATTTCTTTGCAAATAAGAGATAATGTGTAGGATAATTCATTATGTTTTGGTCATATAGAATAGAAAATATTAATATTTGTCAATTCTAAGTCGGACACCTAAACTCCCACGAAAGTCCCGATGTACTCCCTTTAATAAACGAAATAACAGATAACGTCACTCAAAGAGTCACGGTCTCACTGTCCGAAATAGTAGAAAAAGCTTTGGCCTCGAAGGCAAAAACAACCGAATACGTCATCATGAATGACAGTGTTTACTCATTAGCCGGCAAAAGAACACATGGGTCTAACGCACACAAATCGTTTACAAGCGTATGCATGCCAGTCGACTCCATGATATCAGAAAAGATAATATCAAATATACGGGCCACTGAGTTCGTAGATCTTAGTCATTTAAGACACGTCCTTTTAGACACAATCCCCAAACTATATGTCATATATTTGAAAATATTAAATATCAAGTTCATTGATAAAATATATGTCATATATTTGAAAATATTAAATATCAATTTCATTGATAATCGTCTCAAAGTTCTCTGAATCTTTACAAAATTCAATATCTCATACAGTCTGTGATCTTATCAACAGGTGTCGGTTAATAGCCATTTATCTTTGTCTGTGAGCGGCAGCAGACAGTTCAATGTTCAAAGACGTCCGTGGGAATCGTTAACCTCCACCTTATTCAGTTAATGGTACAATTAATGGTCATTAGAGGATATTAGCATTACCGTATCTTTGATTAAGAATGTCATTACAGTTCAAACACTTTCTAGTGATTTACACA
Source organism: Cyrtodaria siliqua (assembly GCA_037043455.1). Classification (NCBI taxonomy): domain Eukaryota; kingdom Metazoa; phylum Mollusca; class Bivalvia; order Adapedonta; family Hiatellidae; genus Cyrtodaria; species Cyrtodaria siliqua. Next base: position 412,948 of record JAWPHD010000582.1, read on the forward strand.
CGAAACCGAGACGTCTCAACACAAGTCAAAGATCAGTGTACATTAGAATCGTTTGCCGTGTTAGTTAAATAAATAAAATAAATAAATAAAATAAATAAAACATAAATATATTCATAACTTTCACACCCGTTCAACTTCCGGTAGGTCGAAATATTCAGTAGGTAAAAATAAAGAGAAAATCAATTTTTCATAAACATTATTTATACAGGGATTAAGAAGTCACAGGGTCCCGACTTATAATTCCCAAAGATTACCCATGTCGGAACACTTGGTAAATTTGGGAGCCATTGAATAACCATTTCTAAAACACACGCTTGCATTATATCCATTCTGTGTAATACATAACTTAGGACGCAATGTTCATTAAAATTAATTATTTCTTGCTGTTTATAATGGTTTCATTACCTGAATTGAATTGAATCGGGTTTTAAGGCGCACCAACACATGAAAGGTTATATGGCGCCTAACAGGCATGAACATGCCAGGATCATCCTCCATGTACATCGAGACAAAATATGGAGGATGGGCCTAGGACCTTCTCACCCTGAACTGCAGAGTTGCTGCAAATTCTATTGTAGACACTCCAATTACGCTGGAGCCACGTTTATTGTTTTCTGCCACTGCTCTTATAGATGTGAGCGAAATGGCACCTGAAACAATGCAGGGGTCATTATGAAAGACCCTTAATGAGAATGAACAAAAAATGACAAAATGAGTATGAATGGAAGGGCTGGGGTCCTACCCCCGAACAAGCTATGACAGGCACTGTAGAAATGTATACAAAATAATTCTGTTTTCGTTATTTGAAGTTCTAAAACAACATGTTCGCATTATCTCCATCCTGTGTCATACATAACTTAGAAAGCATTGTTCAGTCCAATTAATTATATCTTGATGTTTATAGTGGTTCATACCTGAACAAGCTCGAATAAACGTTATTTTATTGCTGTAACCATACCATGTGCCTTTAACAGCGAACGTTTAACCGATCGGCATCTGTCGACAGATAGATCATCCAATCAATAATTGGAAAAAAAAATAAAAAATAAATAAAAAATAAAAAAATCATACTGTCTGGACGGACATTTCTTCGGTCAGTAACAAATCCTACGCTTAATGTGAAAAAGCCATATTATTTCGTCCGTCTGACAACAGGTGCCATACAACACCTTTTGATATGTAAACAATTTGTAGCATCGCTCAGCGGAAAGTCTACCCTTTTTGTTTTCCAGACATGCTGTTTTTCGTCGTTTACAGACGGCAGTGGAGAAGTCGGCGGTATGTGACCGACGGCATTATTCGACACTGCGGACAGTTGCGGTAAAATGCGTACAGCAATAAATAGAGGCCAGTGGGTTCACGGCCTTCATTACATAGTCGATCAACATTACAGATAAAGATAACAAGGATCATACATGCGTTCATTTCATTGATAACTTGAGAGCGGGTTGCATTCAAACTAGACTCATTATCAAATATTGACCCCACCATGGGTTCATGTGGGGTTGTATTCGTACACACGGGGAGTGACCTTACCATGTGTTCATGTAGGGTCGTTCTTGTTTATAAACTACATGGATATACCTATATTTCGTATGTGTCGTGTCCGGCCGTTTCCAAGGGTCAATTTGAAATTTTGACATTTTGAAGTCGTACATTCGACGGAATATCACTTTACGAGAGGTTCAACGAATATGAATTAGTTTTTGCTTAGTGATTTAATGTATATGAATTATTCGTTATTCACGTGTATATCTATATCCGAATCGCACCATGTGTTCATGTACGATCGTTCAGACGCGTTAAGGTATAATGTGCATTTCGCTAAAACATCAGCGTAAAATACGCTTAATTAATTGATTTGTTTTTCTTTTGTTGTTTCGTGTTCGATATATGCCAAGGTCATTCGTTTTGTTTTTGTTTCTTTCCCTTTCTTATGGCGATTTCATCAGTCAAATTGTCTGATGAGAGTGGCGAAAATCGCCATAGCTAATTAAAGATTATATAAACACCATTAATGTTTTTAATATAAAAAACAGTTATTTCCAATTAACGACAAATCGTGTAACAACTTAGATTACGTAATATTGCATAATACTATTTAGTACATCTAATTTTATAGTATAGTATAGCTTTATTCTATATCAGTTTCATTATGCAATTAAAGGAAATTAATATGTGTTACATAATATTACAATGTTTCATGCAATATTACATGTCTACTAATTGAACTTTAAACATATTCACACCCTTGTGAATAAAAAGTCACTTTGTGGCATATATCGACACTACACCCACTAGTTGTTTGTTACTTACTTCCCAGAATAATCAATGCGCATAAATAATCTAATTGCGAAGTGATTGGATATTTATGCAAAGCGTTTGTTCTCTGTACGTACGTCCCGGACTCCGGTTTATAAACCTATTACGCGCTTCAGTGTTTATAACGCAACACGAAGACCATTGGCTTATTAAAACAGCGGGGCGGTCCCCGTTCATCACCAGGGCTATCCGTAACATATCCCATTCAGGCTCTGTGTTTTACAACAGCCAGTCGGAGTGGAAAATTCTAAAACCGCCACAATCCCCAACCAACCACCCTACAAAAAATAATAAATATATAAATGCACACTATATCATGGCGCTCGTATTGACTTTATTCTACGTCTAAGCTCCATGATTAGGCGAAAATCGCCATAGCTAATTAAAGATTATATAAACACCATTAATGTTTTTAATATAAAAAACAGTTATTTCCAATTAACGACAAATCGTGTAACAACTTAGATTACGTAATATTGCATAATAATATTTAGTACATCTAATTTTATAGTATAGTATAGCTTTATTCTATATCAGTTTCATTATGCAATTAAAGGAAATTAATATGTGTTACATAATATTACAATGTTTCATGCAATATTACATGTCTACTAATTGAACTTTAAACATATTCACACCCTTGTGAATAAAAAGTCACTTTGTGGCATATATCGACACTACACCCACTAGTTGTTTGTTACTCACTTCCCAGAATAAACAATGCGCATAAACAAATATGTATATTGCAATATCGTTTACATGTATTTATTCTGTACAATTTCAAGTCTTGAACTTTTGCAGCAGACGACCAATGCGGATTCCTATTCAGGGGCGCAGCTATCTTTTCTGCAAAAATAAGACATTTAAAAAGTCCAAAAATGCAATAAAATAGGGAGGAGTTGTGGGATGGGTTGGGGACGGTATACGGGAACCTGTTTTTTTTTCAGTCAGGTTTCCATGAAAATTCGAAACAGATAAAATCATCACCATTTTGGCGTATTTGAAATGATGCGAAATATTCCCAAAATGCACCACTGAAAAATCTACAAATACAACAAATCCAGGATGAAGGGCAGTGGGGTACACACCGGACACTGAAACACTCATCTTCCTATTAGATACTATTTTCGTCAGGTATGGAACGACCGTTTATAGACATATTGTTGGTATCCCTATGGGTATGATCTGTGCACCACTTGTCGCAGATATGTTTTTATATTGCTATGAAAGATTTCATGTAGAGTCTTTCACCAGATACTCAGGAAGATGTTATTGAAGCCTTTAAAGACACCTCTCGGTATCTGGATAAGATATTAAACATTGACAACCCTTTGTTTTCTACTATGGTTAATAATCTATACCCTAAAAACTTTAACTTATCAAAGCTAATATTTCTGATACGCTTCTTTTCTTGATTTACATCTCTCCATTGAAAAACATATGACAAGAGAGATGATTTTAATTTTATAACTGTTAATTATCCCCATTTAGATGGGGATGTTCCCCGAGCAACTTCTTATGGGATCTATGTGTCTCACCTTATTCGTTTTTCTAGAGCTTGTACTCGAGTTAAGGACTTAAATATTCGTAATCTTTGTATAACTAAGCTTCTCAATCCGGGTTACCGTTTCCATAAATTTCGTAAAACCTTTTAAAATTTTTATTATTTCCAAATATCAAAGTAATTTAAGAACTCTTCTGCGACAAGGACTATCACAACCTGACTTCTATGGTGACGTGATGTACATACTTCGTAAGATCCTTGGTCATGATCACTTTCATACTATCTTTGTTAAACTTGTTAAAAGGTTTATCAAAAGAGGTTATGACCCTATCATTTTGCAACGCACTGCATGTTTGCAGTTTGCCACTATGGGAATGACCGGACAGGCTGTGGTCCCTATGATGACGTCTACCTAAAGCCCAAAAGGACGATGACGTTTGATGTTTGTCTGCAGTCTTGTCTTGTCGTGCCCTCAATGGTTTATTCTCTTGTTGCTCTGGCTTCTGCCAAGTCATTGAGTACCTTCGTTGTGGCTTGCTATGCTATTGTTTTTTTCTGTATTTATATATAAACTATATATAAACGAGCATCTTTGTGTTTTACTTAATATATTGCCTATTAATGCGGCCTTGTTGGTTAGAGAATAGTTCCTTATTTCTTTATTTACACTGTCCCGTTTTATTGAGTTGACAGTAGGGTAAGTGTGAGGTTTGGTTCACCCTAGAACCTGGTTTAAATCCCCAGCGGGCTTTTTTGCCACTGACCGTTCCAAGGCGGTAGCCCTATTGTCAACCTTTTTGTGTTTGTAATGTCTTATTTGGCCTTTTATTCATCTTTAAATTTATTCTTTGTTTCTGTGTGTGATTGTGATTGACTGTCGTCCTTGAATGCTGCTTTTCTGTTCGATTTTTATATCTAAATGACAATAGAGCTACCGCCTTGGAACGACAAGTGGCAAAAAAGGATGCTGGGAGTTTAAACTAGGTTCTAGGGTAAAACATGTTTTTGAAATGTAAATATATATCTCTTATACAATGATTTAAAAAGTCTTGCTATTTGATTATTTATATAAACAAATTAAAATGGAATTTTGATATCAAAACGTACAATTGTCAAATTAGTAGATATATAGCGTTGTAATGAACAGTTATATCGTGAGTAGTTGCGGGATTAGACAGCTTATGTTGTAACGACAGCGTCGTTATCCATGTCCATGTCCACGATGTTCATCTCTGGATTTCATTTTTTTACAAACATACTAAAATATATGATGAGAGAGATGACGTTGATATAAACTATCCACATTTAGATGGGTACGTACCTCGTGTTACATCATACTGGGTTTATATCTCCCAACTCATTCGTTTTGCTAGGTCTTGTAACGATGTTAAGGAATTCAATTATCGAAATCAAGTCATTACAAGAAAACGTCTTCAGTAAGGTTGTCATTAACAAAAACCGTGTAGATCTATTAGTTATATCGCGGCAATATAATCTACTGGAGACAAGCAACATCAGCCTTAAAACATGTCTGCGACAAGGAATATCACAAGAGATGTGCTGCATAAATTTATATAACTTTCGAAAAAAAAAAATGTAACGCAATTCATGCTTTGTGATTGACCCCTCTATATTCAGTCATCCTCATGGGACTGTATGAGTGCACCTTCTAAAACCCTGAAAAGAGAGGTTTATGCATGGATATTTGTACCTAAGGTTTTTCTTGTTGTACCCTAGATTGGTTTTTGCTTCGGCTGTTGCCCAGTTGATGTGGTTGTTTAGTACAATTCTGGGTACTTCCTGTGTTCGTGTTTCTAATTATGTGGGTTTTATATATATATTTACAAAACATATACGTATACGTGTATGCATGTGTTTTCGGATATTGGATACCAAAGTACGTGATAAGTATGAGGTTGTCCTGAAGAATAAAGAGTTCAACAATGAAAACCTTAAAGTAGTGACAAGATATAAACCTTACATCAAATTGATTTAACACGGTACTGTTATCACGGACAGTTCTTTTCATGGTTGCGCTACAATGGTGCATGTTCTAGCTATATCATGCAAATTACTACACACGGTTATATCATGAGCATACTACCTTACACCCATTAAAGCTACAGAGTCTCTATATCAATCTATTTCTTCTTTGCAGGCGTTTTTTATTTGTTACTTGATGTTCATCAGCTCATGTCGAAATCGGGTATTTAAGCGAGCAAATATAACGCAGGAAATCATTTATTGTAAAAACATCGACCAGTGCACATCGTACCTGCACACGGGTGACATTATGATTTACAGAAGAAAAACACAATTGCCACTTTCGGGACTCGAACACACGACCTTCCGATTTGTTATCTCGTCTTGTCATTAAGTAAAATTTGTTCACATATATTCTGAAGCCGTATAATTATCGATGTTACCTGTACGAAGGCTAAATAAAAATGTGATATTTTACGCATCGAGTTCTACCTTATATGGGGTGTTGGTCGATTTGAAACTACTTCACACGTGACTCATTCATATTCATGAGTTATTACCAGTTAAAATAGAGACCCTGTAGCTTTAACAGAACGGATATAACTAAGTCCTAGGATTTGCCTGCATCGTTTCATTGTTCACCACTGCGTTTTACTCAATGTGTTTGGTTAACACCATATACACTCTATTCTATTGATTGCGATACCGTGTCTACAAGTACAGTCTGTCTCTTTACTTATATGTGAGTTAAGTATGCAATAAACGACCTATTGTTTGGGGCGCTTGTTTCAGCCAAAAGTTTTTCTGCAGTAGCTTGAGCAATTTATATAATACGTACGTCAATTATATATCATTAGAACTGGCATTTTCAGTGGTAAATAAAACTTCTTTACTTTTGAAAATCGGTTGAGAAATAAATATTGGACAGCCAAAATTATTTTTGATGGGGCTTTTCCTATGTAAATTCCTTGTTGGTGGGACAGCAGAAAATTAAGAAATTTCAAATTACTTCAGTAATCCTTCTTATTTTGCTATACAACTTTAAGGGTGTCTTAATTTACTAATATCCAACAATTTAAAAAAAAAAATGGATCTAAAACAATATATTTTTTAAATTTTTCATGCAGCAGAATTTTGCATTGAAAAACGTATGATAATGGACCTTTGGAAACGGCCGAGCACGACACATACGAAATATTGCAGTCTCGGTTTGATTGAGACTGTTCATGAGCGGTAGTGAAATGTGCTGGCTACCGCTCACGCCCTCTAGCCCCGGGTTGAGCAGAACTCAATATTAATAAAATCAACAGTACACAATTTTAACCATCCCAAAGATGGCTTGCATACGGCGGTGGACATGGAGTTATACGCTTCCCCATGTCGTACGGCGTATGGTCCCAGTATCTAATAAAATTAAATGCCCCGAAGAGCGAAATCAAAATAATGGAATTTAGTTGGGAGCAGCGGTTATGAAGCCTGCGTATCACAAGTAACAGCCAAAAGACTAAATTAAGAAGCAGACAACATATCCTATAAGACCCCTCAAAAACAGCTTTCGCACAATTTTTATTTCTTAACCGATTTTGAAAAGTAAGGTATTTTATTTACCACTAAAAATGTCTGTTTCACTGATATACAACTTATTTAGGTACGAGATGTTTTTTGTCTGAAGAGTCCTAAAAACCTTTGGCTGAAACAAGCGCCCCAAACAATAAGGTTTATACGCCTCATCTTATTGTAAGGACACACACAATTCAATTCATTCCGTAGACGAGGTAAATAATTTTTTAATAAATGCTGTACATCATCGGCATGAAAGAAAACGATATGACACAACTGGTTCATCATCAATATCGATGAAACGTATTGAACGTTGTTATTTTTGGAACAAGTTATTAAATAGTTCGAATGCTCAATTAAACTACCCAATGGCTTTTTTGTCATTGACTGTTCCAAGGCGGTAGCCCTATGGTCAACCAGTTTGTGTGTTACAATGCCACATGCAGTACTTTTTATTAACTTAGACCAATAGTGTGATAACAAAATACTTTTGTTGATCTATAACACACGTGTTCCACAAATCGACGAACGTTTCAAAAGTTCAAAGCTTTCTGTGTTTACAATTTTCCATAACTGATGTCATGATCTATTATGTTGAGTCCTTTTCTGAATCTGTTGGATGATCAAACACATATTAACGTACAGATATCCTCATTTCTCGATGTTTATTGAGTTGCAACATGCAAATATCTGATCTAATAAACTAAGACAAACAGTATCTTAGAGTCAAACTAGAGTTAATTTAATTTATATTGGTGATTAAAGAGAATATTGAATCTGACAGTAAATTGGATCCATGTAATTATATGAAAACTACTAATTCTTTACTTGGACTTTGGTATAAAGTAAATCAATAGCGAAACAACAATTACACACGTCATCCTCTTGCGTTAAGTAAATTACGCAGCAGGTTTTCTCCAAGACCTCATCAGATGTTACCAGACGTCACCTATATACTATTCCAGAAATCCTCCCTCGGGAATCGATTTCCAATTTATTCTTCAGGACAACCTCATACTTATCACGTACATTGGTATCCGATACCCGAAAACACACTCATACTTGCAGAGTTAACAATACACGTGTCGTAATTAGGCAGTATTTCTAAATACTAAAACAGTATGAGAGTGGACCTTTGGAAACGGCCGAACACGACATATTCGAAATATTGCAGTCTCGGTTTGATTGAGACTGTCCATGAACTATAGTGAAATATGCTAGTTATCGCTCACGCCCTCTAGCCCCGGGTTGAGCAGAACCCAATATTTATAAAATCAAAAGTACACAAGTTTAACCATCCCGAAGATGGCATGCATATGGCGGTGGACATGGACCTAATATTACTTATTTGTCAAGTTCAATTGCTCCTGCTTGAAAACCATTCATTTCAATTATGTTCAAACTATAGAAAGCAAATACGACAGTAAATGTTTTTCATTTTGGGATGAAACCAAATTCGTTAATCACGACAAAACAAAACATGTTATTTGTATTTTATGCCTTACAATAATATGCTTATGGAGAAGATGTTTTCGGCGCAGTCATCTGCTCAGCTTAGAGAAAACGAAAATTTGCATCGACCTTGATTCTAAAAATAATAATTAATTAATGAAGTAATTCCCAAAGCAATGATTTGACAAAGAATTGTTTTGAAAAAATCTAAACTGGATAACTGACTTCTGTAAATGACTACAAATCCTAAAATGCTTGACTGACTTTCCAAAATCTAAAACTAGGATACATTATTTGACCATTTCAATCTATTGCTATACATTTAACATTTATTTTCTATAAACAGTTGTTCTTGACAAAACAAGAGTTCAGGAGAACATGTATCGCTCTAATGGATGCATGACATCCACGGTAATATATCTCACTGACAAATAAAAGTTATATCTTGTTTGACAAATTTGGTGGAATCAAAAGAAAACCAAAGGAACCATGCTCTTGTTATTTTTTTAAACTTTACTGGGCTTGTATTCTTTCATAGAAAATAATATTCTGAACACGAATGATAAGGATGAGATGTTTTAAATTTGTCAATAATTCAAGAGCCATAACTCTCCTGCTGTTTCTTGTCCGCTAATGATTTCACTAGTTGTTGTTTTTTGTCCCACTTTATTCTATGAAAGTGATAATTTCATAAAATAAAATATTTTAAAAACATGTGAGGGAGCGGGATGGGGGGTTTTGGGATGGGGTTCAAACTTGTTCAAACTTGTTCAACCTGTTATTGATATTAACATATTCTTAACACGTTTGTTTAAGATCACATTGACGAAGTAGCTATAGATTTAACAAAGCAAAGTACAACATTTTAAAAAAGCAAGGACCATAGCGTTGCTAGTATGACATGGGTAGTTTTAGAATATGTCTCACTTCCTTCTAAGACCAATATTACGTCACGTAAAAGAGACCGGGTGTGGGTGTGGAGCGCCGTGGAACATGGTTGGTTTTCAAAATGGTTTGATGTTTTATTAGTATTAACATGCTGAACATGTTTGGTAAAGACCAGATGAAAGACAAAGTAGTCACATGTTTAAAAATGAAAACAATAAAAAGTCGTTACTAATCCGATCTAACTGGTTTTCGAACTTGTCAAAGCTTCCATTGATATCAACAATCTCTTAAGGTTTAGTAAAGAGCAGACGAAACGGGAAGCACTTTCCTCATAACGAAGCAACATTAAGCAAACTTAAGAACATTACGGGCCATAATTCCGGGTTACGGGTTCAGCACTGGTGTTTTGTTACTTGTCATAACTTTCGTCGATATCAGGACTCAGGTGATCTGGCTTCTGCCAAGTTATTGAGTACTTACTTTGTGGCCTTCTACGTTTCTGTTTTTATAAATTATACTACTCAACATATGTTAAGGATCACTTTTTTCCTGTCTAAATTTCTTGCTGAAATAAATAGCATTATTTCTATTGCGCATAACATTATTTAGGACAGGGTATGGTCAGGTGATCTCATGACTTGATTCAAATAGTGGAATTGTTGAAGTATCAATAAAATTAATGTCGTTATTGTGAATTCATTTCTATTAAAATTATATGGAAGAATGAAGTGATCCTTAGCACATTTTGAGTAGTATATATTTATATATATGATCATCTGTGTTTTATTTATATTGCCTATTGCATGCTGCCGTGTTTGTTTGGCGGGGATATCTTTATTTACACTGTCTCATTAATTGGGATGACACTAACGTAAGAGTGAGGTTTGGTGCACCCTAGAACCCGGATTAAATCCCCAGCGGCTGTTCCAAAGCGGTAGCCCTATTGTCAGGCCTGTTATGTTTGTGATGTCTTATCTTGCCTTGTATTCATCTTTAAAGTTGTTCTTTATCTTGCCTTGTATTCATCTTTAAAGTTGTTCTTTGTTTCTGTGTGTGCTTGTGGTTGACTGTCCTTAAATTCTGTTTTTCCTGTTCGAGTTTTATATATACTTTTTTTGGTAAAGATTGGATTCAAAAGGTGTTAGAGTGTTAACGAGGCAAATAATAGTGTGTTTTTTTATTAAACCCTGATGTTTATGATCCAATATTACTGGAACTCATCCATGCTTTGCTCAATTGTTTTACTGCCGTTCATGAACAGTCGCAATCAAACCGAGACTCCAATATTTTTTTATTTATCATGTTTAGCGATTTCCAAATTATTCCTTTCATAATTTTTTATATATTACAGAAGCGTTGCCTGTGCAGTGTGGCGGCGGTAAAACGTACCCCCGTCTTTGCAATCATGACTGTTATTTATTCCGGTCTTTGGAGATTGCTGAGCCCGATATTTATATACCAATATCGGTGGTATATTCACTAACACCTTGTTTTCTTACCTTAATTTCGAATACGTGATTCCACTACTCCAGCCTTTAAAAGTTCTGAATATTGTTTAATCACCCTTAGGATATGTTGTCTGCTTTTTAATTGAATATTTTGACTGCTACCTGTGATACGCAGGCTTCATGACCGCTGATCACATGGAATGATATGCAAATACCACATTGAAGGTTCCATGTTCACCGTCATATGAATACTATCTTGGGGATGGCTCAACATTTCGTACTCAATCCGAGCTCATACTGATATGTAATGGTAAAGATCGGATATAAAATGAAGGTTCTATAGTGCTAACAAGGCACGCTATAGCATTTTTTCATAACTACAGTGTTTATCATCTATGTTAGTGGTGAGCTCATGTTTAACGGCCCAGTTTGGTACAGATCAGACACAAAATGAAGGCGCTAGAGTATTGACAAGGCAGCATATAGCTTTTATTTATTTAATCAAAGACCATAACTCTGATTTTTATTTTACGATACTGGTATTTTTCGATCTCGTCCGACCTGCTATTGATATTGCCACTCCGACTATGTTTTGTAAAGATCGGATATAAAATGAAGGTGCTAGAGTGCTAACTAAGCAAACTATAGCTTTTTCATTAAATCAAGGATCATAACGCTGAGAGGTTTATTATCCGATATTGGTGATTTTCGAACTAGTCCGATCTCTTAAGGATATTACGACTCTAACCAAGTTCAATAAACATTGGATGTAAAATAAAGGTGCTAAAGCTATGAACGGCCGGACGACGGACAACAGACCATGGCATATTCCCTATTGGCCTTGGCCAGCAGAGCTAAAAAGTAGTTGAATCCTACTTGAACATGAACCTCTATATCACACTACAGAATATCATTTATATATTGTTGCTTAAATCCACTATGTCATTGTTAAGCATACAAAACGACTATAAACTGTTTACATGAAATATATAGTAAACACGTGAGGGTTAGGTTAAATGTTAGTATCATATTTCTTTTGCACAAACAAAATTGAAACGGTTGCATATAACCAAAATACTATGCGTGAAGAGAAAATCTTCATCCAAGTTCTGATTGTGTCTGAACCATATTTGCTCACTGACAACGATAATCCGAAACAGAAAGAAACACAAACCGGAGACGTATAACGCTTTTGTCGACGTTTACAAGCTGATTGCCTTTACTTCAAATTATTGAATGTTCGAATTAACGATTGAAATTACAGTACAAGATTAATCGCAACATAGATTATCTCTGGATTAACTCTCTGCATGTTAGCATTACCAGAAATAAGAAGGTTTTATCAAATCACAGTTAAACTCATTAAAGCTTGTATATTGGGTTATAACACGATAGTTCTAGACGAAACGAGAAACAATCCCGCTTTCTACAATCGTTTCTAATGACAATGTAGGAAAAAAAATATTATCCTGGAAAGTGATAACCCAGAAGAACTGTAGCGTATGCTCAACAGAAGTTGTATGTAAATGAAGATGCCCATGTTTAAAACTATTTATGATACGACCGCAGAGTAGAACATATTTTAATCGAGTATTGGGATAATATCTTAGTGATACAGTAAAACGTATCGAAAAAAGCACATGGATGATCTAGCTAAAAGTAGATACAAAAGTCGAACAGGAAATTTAGGATTCAGGGATAACAGTCAACCACAAACACGCATATAAACAAACCATAATATACAAAGATGGCTACCACGCACAGAAACAAAAATCAACATACAAAGAAATATAAAATGATCGGACAGGGAAAGTAGCATTCAAGGAGGACAGTCAACCACAAAACACAGAAACAAACACGCAAACAGACAAACAAGAATGCCAACACGCACAGAAACAAACAATAATTACAAATATGAATAAAAAGCAAGCTAAAACTGGTAAAATGAAAGTGTGTTGTTCAACAATTTCGGCTAGAAATTCCGCATCCAAACGTTGAGCCATTTCAGTACTGTTTTTAATGTTAAGGGTTTGCACAATTTAACATCCTAAGTTTGCTCACCTACTTGAGCCAAACTCATATTGTGTCAATAACAAAACTTTGAAGGGATAGCATTTGGTGTGTTATGTGTTGTTTTATTCTTTTTTCCGAAAGGTAAGGTATAATATAGCCACTATTGATGAACAGCAGACTAATATAGATACAATATATAACGGCAATTCCTGAGTTGCTTTACTTGTTTTCCTTTTTATTAGTATATTAAAACAGCAGCACACATACTAGTCCAGCATCCCTCATCGGTAATCAGTTTCCATTTTAGTATTCAGGTCAACCTTCATACCAAGTAGACCGGAATAGTGTTGTCTACTTGTCCCCGAAATCATACGTATGAGAGCAGGTTTATACTTATACATGTTATAGACGGTGGAAGATACTGCAATAAACTGTTGCCGTTAATCCAAAGCTCTGACATCATTTGGATAGCAGCATGCCATCCTCGCTCAACAGACAGTTTTAAAAAAGTTTGATACAAAACATAATACAAAACAATAACATGATGATAACACAACAACATGCATTTGAATAATAAATCGTGATTAAAACCAGTATGACTTTAACAAATAAATAACAACAACACTGTAATGATAGACAACAACATGCCTTTAATTTATAAATAGCAACAACATCATGATAACACAACAACATGTCTTTAACAAAAACAACTTCATGACAAAAAACAGAATGCCTTTCACTAATGCATAAAACAACAGCAAGATAAAGAACAACACGCATATGACTAATAAATAACAACAACATCATGATAAAATGCGGTATGCCCTTTACAAATACATTGCAACACCGACATGATACATAGAGAATATCATGTTAGTGCCTGATCCTGCGAGTACGAGTCTGTGCCGAGGGCTTCATTTTGTTCGTGCCGAACCTGATAAACTGGATATGATCAAGCACTAACATGATATTCTATCATTTGAAATCATTTAATTTACCTTTTTTCCCATTTTTCCACATTTGTTTCCGTTCAAAACTACCCAGACGTCATCAAATATACCCTGACCTCATCAAAAGAGGTGCTGACGTCATCAAAAGAAGTGCAACTGACGGGATAGGAACGTAACTGCCGAGATTTTATCGCAGCCACCCTGTTTCTCGACAGAATTATGCAGATCGACATGATAAATAACAACATACAAGTAAAATATGTACATTGTTAATGCACATTTGTATATTGTAGCATATTGCTTTATAGTGTAACAAAACAACACAAACGACTCGTAGGTTGTCAAAGTAGTTGAGATTCTAGTGTCAATTAATATATGAGATAGAACTTCCAATCGCCTAATGTATGTCTAAACCTCTGTTCCAAGTCTGGTTCAACACTCCTCGTACATGACTTGCTTTAAGCTCCCTCTCAAATAACCGGTTTTTAACTAAACGTGAAGATGACATTTCCTTTACAGTGAATGAGATTATGATTCATAACCACATTAAACACATTAATAATTGACCGTGTCAGTATATAGTATCCATTATTTCATTGTGCAAAATATATACATATTTATTTTTTGTCATACTCTAACCGCAAGAACTCATCAAGTTGTTTAAACTTAGGTCAACCCAATACTCATGTGACTCAGTGCGTGTATTCATACAGTGACGTCTATAGCTTTTAGACAATTCTATAACAATATACTTAGAAAACAACTTTCTATGTATTACTTGGTCATGCGCGGGTGATAAAGTAATACTTTACACAGCTCCAAATAAGCTGAGTATTAGACCATGTATATCATTCTTTTCCTGAAAAATTCATAATTTAAAAAACAAATAATTTAAAAACAATAAAATATACATGAATATCATAACGCATTTATTTCGAAATTTCTTATGCAGGCAGACGTTTTCAGGAGATCTGTAATCAATAAGACAATGTCACACGAGTCATCTCCCTTCTGTAACGTAATGTTTTACAACGTTACAGAAAATATTATTTCTTCACGCTATAACGACGGAGCTTTCAAAACCTTGTCAGTTGTCAATATTAAACTGTCTGGATATTGTTCGTAATTAATTAAAATTGTCAAACACGACTAGACAGGAAAACAATCCCCAGTAAATAACTTCCTTAACGTTAACATTTATAATATGGCCATTGTCATGGGAACTCTCTATAACTAACTGCATAATATATTGTAATGTACATGAATTAACGGATGGCCCTCATCGTATATTTGACGGAAGATTAAACAGATCACCAAATAAGTAACTGAAATATGAAGCACAATTATGTAACTTACGCTGTTTATGGACAGATAACTCACTTTAAATACAGTCCAATATGCATGCTTGAAGAACATGTCCAAGGTCATATTGTGGTAGGATACAAATGGAAGTGCTAAGTTAATGTAAGTGCACTTTTACTCATTACGTGGTCCGCCTTAATTCCATTAATTGATGGGAAAGCTTGTATTAGCAGGATTTTATAACGGATATCTCGACAATAAAACACGTTTAAAAACATGTTTTACTGAAATAATGCGATAACCTGTTAAACGTTGTAATTTTACAATATGCAAACCTTTTAAGCCAAAATTACGATTGAATTTCATGCCCCAGCCAATCGCGTCTTGGAAAAGGGGTTGAATGGGGTTTGAAAGTTAATGCTCGGACCACTTAATGCATTTGCCACCTGTTCTTAACTAAACCTGAACATAATGTGTATAATAAGATCTTGAACAAGTTCTTCGGCCAGGTTTATCGATGGTATCAAAGGTAACAAGGCCTAAATATGTGTTTTTAAGATTCAAGGAAAGAGATAACTCACTTTGATACCATCGATAAACATGGTCGAAGAACTTGTTCAATATCTTATTATACACATTATGCTAAGGTTTGATTAAGAACAGGTGTAAAATAAAAGTGCTGTTATATTAACTGAAATGGGATTTTTCTACACACCAACACAAAACGGTCATATGGCATCAACAAGAATGAATATTCCAGGCCCACTCTCCATTTATATCTCAATAAAAATATGCAGAATGGGCCTTCAACCTTCCCACCAGCAAAACTGCAGAGTTGCTGCAAATTAAACAGTAAAAAAATGCCTGCCACCACTCAAGTAGCTCCTGCAACAATACAGGGATGATGATAAAGACATTTAAAGAGCATGGCAAAAACAACACAATGAACATGAAGTCGTGGGGAATTTACCACGATTCTTGCTCGGGAACCACACGGGAAGCTTTTGTTAAAAAAAAAAAAATAATGCAATTTCTGAAAATTCGAGGCCCATAACTCAACTATAAGCGATCGAATCTAGTTGGTTCAATAACTCATATATTAGACATATTATAATTATGTAACTACTGTGTAAGTTGTGTTAACTTGCAATCAGTACTTTTATTCATTCGATTTTTGGAGATCGCTGAGCCCGATACTTATATTTAGTTATCGGTGGTAAATTTTCAATTTCTTTTGTTTTCTTACTTAATTTTTGATTCGGTGGTTCCACTACTCCGGCCGATAAAAGGTATTGTTTAACCACTCATAGGATATGTTGTCTGCTTTTTGATACGCAGGCTTCATAACCGCTGCTCCCAATTAAATTCCATTATGTTTATTTCGCTCTTCGGGGCATTTAATTGTATTAGATACTGGGACCATACGCCGTACGACATGGGGAAGCGTTACACTCCATGTCCACCGCCATATGCATGCCATCTTCGGGATTGTAAAAATGTTGTACTGTTGATTTTATGAATATTGAGTTCTGCTCAACCCGGGGCTTGAGGGCGTGAGCGGTAGCTAGCATATTTCACTACCGCTCATGAACAGTCTCAATCAAACCGAGACTGCAATATTTCGTATGTGTCGTGTTTGGCCGTTTCCAAAGGTCCATTATCATACTTTTTTTTTTTAAGATCGGATGAAAAAAATAATGGCATAAAACGAAACACCAGAACAGTTTACTGGTAGACAGACAGATGGACGGACGAACAACAACTTGCCCTTGCATGTCTTCTTACCTGTTACCAGTACACCTAACATAGTATAAAAAAAGAACACATTTAGACATAAAATACGACAATATTGTATTAGCGTTTGTTTACTGAAATGACAGAATAGTAACTGTTACAACATAGGACAATAATCATGGAGATGTCACAATTATCTTGTATTCTAACCGTCAGAGCATAGCATCTGATAGACTGGAACTATCTAAAGGGTCCTTAATTAACATTCATCGATTACTACTGTGTAAGCTATTCATCGATAATATAAGGGGTATAATTACGCACATTCAAGCCGTTCAGTATTTTGTTGACAAAGTGGAGCTGTATTCTACCTTACTGTAATCTTAAAGAGGCTTGTCTCTAGAAATGAACTTGAAAATCATTACGTGGTCCCAGTATTAACTTTCATACCCCATCCAACCCCTTCTCCAAGAAGCGAAAACGGGGTTGGCTGGGGTATGATTTCGGCTTAAAAAGTTTGCATATTGTAAAATTAAAACATTTAATAGGTAATTTTAAACAGGTTATCGCATTTTTTCAGTAAAAAAAAATGTTTTTAAACCAGTCCTGTTTTATTGTCGAAATATTCGTTATAAAATTCTGCTAATATAAGTTTTCCTATAACTTAATGGAATTAAAGCGGGACCACGTAATGCAATATAACTTTTCCTTTTAAAAGAAACGGCTTGCCTTGTTAGGTCAATATGAGCTTGGTAGGTGGACCTAAGAATTTTTTGTTTTAAGAAATGCTGTAATTTCAATTAAATAAACGTGTCAAACCTTGCAAAAGTTGCGGGTATTTGTTATAACTTTACTGAGCTGCTTTAATGTGGAAATATCCATTCAGGCGAAGTTTAATCAAATCGACAAATCTACATAATTTATACTATTTTATTTTAATTAATATCACTAAATTTACTAATATAGACAAAAAGACCAGTATATTTAACATAAAATCTACACGTGTGTCATTAAAACAACCATTGAATAATGTTTGAATATCAAGTAATAGGGAATAAACGTGTCAAACCTATATCAAAACGTGGACCAGTCCTTGGAAAGCGTCTATGTCAAACTATGATTAGATTGGTACCAGTGTCTAGCTAACGTTCAACGCTTGTACTTTGACCGGCAGTAAAAACGAAAGTGCATACACAGGCTAGCACTCGCAACTGCAAGCAAAACATAGATTTTGCTAACCTAACTTTAAACACAGCATACTATATCTGCAAAGCTCCCACTCCATTTATTAGTGTATGGATCATTTGTATAGTATGTCGTCCCATTCCCTCTATTTCCCTAATAACAAAAAAGGTCACAAAGGACGGAAGAAGTATGAACAAATAAATACATTTTGCTTATTTTTGTATGTTATCGTCTTAATATCTCAATATCTCACTCCTAACAAAAGTTATTGAGTCGGATCATTTTTCTCTTTGCCGTAACAGTGAACCTGACCTTGAACCCAGTGAACCAAAATGCAATCCCAAACTTCCTGTCCATATATGCTACCTAGCAAGTATATTCGCAATACCTCACTCCTAGTAAACGTTGTTAAGCAGAAACCTGTCTTGGCCTTGACCCCACTGACCCCAAATCTTATTCCAACCTTCTTTTCCATATAAGCTATCTTCCCAGAAAGTTTCGTCGCAATATATCGCTCCTGACTTAAGTTATTGAGCGGAAACCTTTTTTTTTCTATTTTTAGTAACAACGATCTTAATCTTGACCCAAATAACCCCAATTGTAAATACAAGCTTCCTGTCCATATAAACTACCTACCCAGAAAGCCTCGTCTCAAAACCGTATTCTTAACAAAGGTCCACTCGCCCGACCGCCCGCTCGCCAAACGACATTCGTCAATCTAATAACAAGGCTTTTCTAAAGGAAAACTTGGTTAAAAATCTAGTAAAGTATATAAAGTGTATTCATATGATACTATTCTGTGTATATATGAAGAAAACGGCATGATTTATGTGAAAAAAAAAGCGAAATATTACTTTGAAATCCTTGCATAGTCCTCTGAAGAAACTGCTGACTTTTTTGGGGGAAAATAGACATTACGCAAAATAAATCCTACAAATATACCTTTTTCAAATATTGTGTTCTTCAAGATAAAAGAAAGAAAAATATATGTCTCGGTACTTATTTTTGAAAAAAAACAGCAATTATAATTCTGAAATTTCTGAAAAACTATGATTTTTGGAGTAAAACAATATAGACTTTATTTTTTAACAGTTATCTTCTACATACACCTATTTTAGTTAAGTGGATTATACACATTACGTGATCCGAGTATTAACTTTCGATACCCCATCCAACCCTTTCTCCAAATAGCGAACCCTGGTTGGCTTGGGTATGAACTAAAATCTTAATTAGTTATTTAAACTTAAAAAGTTTAAAATTAAAACATTTAATAAGTAATTTTTTAACAGGTTATCACTTTTTTTCAGTAAAAAAATGTTTTTTAAACGGATTATTTTCGAAATATCCGTTATAAAATCCTGCTAATATAAGATTTCCCATCGCTTAATGGAATTAAGGTGGGACCACGTAATGATGTGTAAAAACAGTATACACACTCATCAAGTCAGTAATATTTTTATCGTATTAAGTTAACTATATCACGATTTAAACAAATGCACAACGTATGAAAAGCTTTTATGGTCTTTAACAAATATTGAACAATACATGATTTCAGTGTATCAACAAATGTCTTTGACTTCATAAACAGTTAATTTGGTTTATAATAAAGAAAACTAGCCAGGAAAAGTACATACAACTTGAAAATGTTTGTTTTTTGTGTAAATAGTTGCAACTTAAGACAGTTCGCGAAACAGATGTGCATAAAAAAGTGTAGAAAATGTATGTTGTTGAACGGATCATC